>VIBL01000092.1:1200000-1737026 GCA_008271625.1 Lutraria rhynchaena
TAAGCTCATAATTTATTTAATGCAGTATTTATTTAAGTCAAAACATTATGCATATTCCTTGTCTCTTCGCCAAAATATTAGGGTAGTCAGGTAGGTCGGACCTTAAAATAAAACCAAAGAAAAACATAGTCTCTAAGGTCAGCCAGGAGACATAATCACATATAAGCTCTACATAACACATAAATAAGAAGGAATTTTTAAGATAACTCATTTCTCATGAGTGGATTGCATTATCTTATCCACAAACTGTGAGTGTGACCGTGTTTGTCAGCTGTACTGTGACACAGCCTCTAACAAAATATGCAGCACAGCCTAATGATTATGAAAAAATTTTCACATTTGTTCCACAAAAAATGACATATTTTAGTCTTACTCCATTTTCTTGTTGAATGTTTCCTTGGCAGATGATTTTGTAGATACTGAAGCCACAGTCTGGATAATATCCCAATAGTTATAATATCTATAATGTCATGCGAGAGTTAGACAATCAACACGAGAGTGAGCAAGTGAGAATGTGAGTGAGTGAGTGAGTAGATTATGACAGTTCATTATTATGACTACGTGACTTGGTATAAGCATGGAGGTGTCAAATAGTTCCTTTACCAACATTCAATGCGCGATGTAACGCAATCTCTATCCAGAGTTGTCGTTCGTTATCCTCACATACATCTCTGTCAACGTCTGGAAAGTAGTTCAGAAACACGTGTCCGTGTCTCCTTTAATTTCCATCTGATACACAGAATCACACTTTTGTTTCACTAATTGTACATTTGTTGCCATAATTTTACACGATTACCTTCGATTTCTGTGTTTCATTTCCATTTAAGCGGCGTAACTTTATGACCTAATTACCAATAGTAAACAAATACTCTTAGTCGAGAAATAGTGCGCTAGATACATAAAATAATTTCTCTGATTTTCAGGTTCATTATTACATCTTTTGTCTCGAATGTAATGTGCAAATTAAATTGCTTCGCTTAGTTGTAAATTGTGTACCATTTGTGGCTTTATTTCTGGTTTTACAAGAATCTTGTAAAACGCTTAGACGTTGACAGAGATGTATGGGAGAGATAACGAACGACAACTCTGGATAGAGATTGGATGTACGCAGAGTACCACGTGACCTGGAGTATGAATTGGATTGTTAGCACGTGACAATTCAAAAATTGTGCGAAACGCTCACTGATTGGTCGTCCGAATCCCGTGAATTTTATTGTGCGAGAATCACTGACCCAGTCGAGATGGACGCCGAATGAGCAGGTATTTTTAAATTATTTATTTCTTCGTATTGGTTTGATTTTAGGTGACTCTCTTAACTTTATGCGCGCGTTTGATCTAGCAAAGTTTAAGAATTCATGTCGCAAGGAACTGTAATTCTGAATCAAGTTAATTAAGTTTCAAATTTGTTTTTTCTTTCATTTTTTTTGCTGGCGCCATTTTGATTTTTTTTTATTGAAGTTTGTTGATCTATTCTACTTAAAGTCCTTTGCATTTTATACTCAAGTTTGAATTTCACCGAACTAAATTCACTATTTATTCGTGCATTTGGACAGAATTTGTTCTATTCTAATTTAATACAATGTGTGATTTTGTTTCTTCAGACAAACCCTATCAACAAAATTCACTGCACTGAGAAGCCATAAGGCATATACACTGAGGGAACTGATGTCAGTCTAGAAGTACATATCATGACTGAATCTTCGGAAGGATTTAAGGTTAGAAAAGTTCACTTACATTGAAATTTACAGGTTTTGTTTGGCCGTTCTGGTGACCGATAATCGGTCGTGTTCCCAATGGCAAAAATTAGATCTATGTTTTTCCCAATTGCAAGGTGAAAATTCCCAATTCAAATGAGAAAAAAATGTTTTTTTTTTTATTTACAGCTGTTCAAATGTTTATTGAATATCTAAGTCATTCAAATAACATGTTTATCTAAAGATAAAAATAAACAATATCTAATATTTGTTTGTAAGTTATTTTATACAATGTGACAATAAAATTTTCCAATTTTGTCCAAAATGTCACAAAAATCTCCAATTTGGGGGGTCAGGTCATGTTCCAAACATGCTGAGAAAAAACCCAGAGGTAGTTGGTTTTTATTTGTGCAAACTTCAATGTCAGTTGTTATTTACTTCCTCCAAATATTTTCTTTTAACAATATTTAACCTTTTCTCATTTTGCATTTTGAAAGGAAACATGTTTTTTAAGTATTTTTTACCGAGTGGTTTATAATCAGCCCGACGATAATGTGAACATGTTATAATGAAAGCTAGTCAGGCAGTTTCATGAGTTTGTGGCGGCAAGACATTTTTTATTTGGCCCTATCCTGCACAGGCTTCAGTGTCTATTCTAGGACCAATGATCGCAGGATTTATGCTAATTTTTCAAAGATTGTGCATTTTTTTGAAACATATACGTGAAATCGCACATTCAAATCAATAAATTTACAAAAATCCTATTCCAATTTCTAGTCAGTGACTTGTTTATATATGAACACCAGTAAACTAAGGGAAGTAACTCTGAATAAACAAATATTTGCATTCAAAATTTAGAGGGGGTGACTCTTGTTGGCTGAAATATTTTCTCCAAAGAATTTAATCGATTGAATGCAGTGCAGACGAATTTATGTCTAAGAAAAGAATTGCAGATTTCTTCATTAAAACTGGCGCCGATAAAGACACGTCAGTAGCGGATGAAAGGTCTGACTGAGTATAACAGGGTTTTTCGTAGGCTGTTTTGATGACTGATATTCGGTCGCGTTCCATTGGCAAAGTGTTTTTTTCCCAATTGCAAGGTGAAAATTCCCTATTCAGTGAGAAAAAAAAACGAAAAAGAATTAATTTACAGCAGTTAGAATGTTTATTGATTTCCTAAACCATACAAATAACAAAGTTATTAATATCTAAGTACAAAAATAAACATAAATAATATTTGTTATTTTTGGTTTTATTTATTTTAAGTTATTTTTATACAGTAGGACTTTTTCCCAATTTTGTTCAAAATGTCGCGAAAATTCCCAATTCTGGGAAAAACCCTGTATAATAATAACAGTTGAACATGTTAAATGTAAGAGTTAAAACATTAAACATGTGAAATCAGAATTGAGTACTGATTTGAAGTATTTTTCCCCTCGCTAAGATACATAATTCCTGTTTGAAGCTATTCAAAAATACCAAAAGTTTACAAGTTCTGTCTTAGTAGATTTAATTCTGCCGAAATATCTATCAGACCAAGGTTTATCGGTATTTTTATGTAGAGTTAAATTGTTTTGTATTGATTAAGCAAACATCGGGATTTATAACAATGTCTGTCGGAACAATCTGAATGAGCTTATTCCCTGCGATAGTAGAACGATATACGCAGTGATGGGAACCAATACTAGGTCCCTGCTCATGACCCATGCATATGTCCAGGCGTATGATGCCTGGAAGCAGGTGCACATCTCCAGTGAAATGATGTACAATTGATGAAATTAAGAAATAAGATATCTGACACAAACTCCTTTTTTGCTGTAGTGAGTAAAGATACCATCTCGATACTGCTGGATTCACTCATGAGAATAAATCTTTGGCCAGAAAATCTTAACTTCACAACTATGAAAATGTGGTAGAGCTGTTCCAATATAGAAAAGACAAAGATATGGACCTGTAGATTGTTGTTTTGAATGCTTTTGTCATAATCATTGATTCATGAAAACATTGGTTTTGGTTATGTGACAGTGTAATAAAATTTGATAAGTTCCCCAACTTTCCCTTTTTCACGTAATTTTTCCCCTTTCGACCAGCTTCCAGTGTCCCCAGTCCCTAAAAATACCCCTGCATTTGGTGACTTCTAGTTAATTGAAATAAGGATGTTATTTCAGTTTTTAATTGCATACCAGCTTAATATTTTTATACCAATGCTTCAAACTGGTCTTATGTACAATATACTGCTCATTTTGGCAGAATGTTATGACCCTTAAATAAGGATTGAGAGCTGCAATGTCACATTGCGATAGCTAATCAGTCCACCCATCTGTGTGTTCCTATTGGCCAATGCAAAATACGTAATCAGGGCTTTATTGACCCTTAAAACAGCATTTTGACTCTTGAAATTGGTAAAATGAAGTTTTATGACTCTTGAGAATTTGTACTACAGGGTCATTTTGTTGACTCTTCAAATAATCATCAGCCAAGGGTCATTTCTGACCTACAACCTTTGACGTCTAGTGAAAACCCTGATAATATCTAATCCCTGGGTCTTCTGATTTCAAGGCTATTAACAAGCATCTATGGAGCAAATGCTAATACCTGAAAGATATTTTGCGCGCAAAGGTAAAAATGTGAGACATAGGATGTACTTGTACTCGGGCTAATAAAAAGTTAAGGTTTGTCAGGTAACCAGAAACAAACAATTTCTTACACTTCACAATGCTGCAAACCCAGCCAGCAACAGTCCTCTCAGTGTGTTGATTTATTTCTTAGGCTGTGAATATAATAAACCTTGCTGACTATATCTTTAAGTGGACTTGACATTTATTTATATTCATTGAAGTAAGCTGAATGCTTTTATCAAAGATGAATTAAATATTTCTGGAACACTTAATAAATTTGGACCATTTGATAAAACAAAGCTATGTGGTATCAATTTCTTCCATTGATTTTTTATATTTTTATTTTGTTTATGAATAAATATTCATTTCTATTTTAACTTGTAATTTACAGGAATAGCCACATTGAGATCAGACAGCTTCAACTATTGTCCATGAAGTTGGTTACAACATTTATGTGGATCAATGAAGATCATACTGCAGGAAAGCAATATAAATGGTTATCAGAAACAGGTGGATGGTAAGTGTTTGTATTTTTTGTTCCCACATCTCCAACTTAAGTTCTCATAACTTGCACTAAGGTTTCCCTCACTCATATTTAGGTCACTAAGGTTCCCCCAACTTGCACTGAGGCCCCTCCTATTTCACATTAAGGTTCCCCTTACTTGCACTTAGATTTCTGTACCTGGCACTAAGGTTCCCCCAGCTTGCACTACGGCCCCCCTAACTCACATTCAGGTTCCTCTGACTCGTGCAAAGGTTCCCCTAGCCCACATTCAGTTTCCTCTTACCCACACTAACGTTCCTGTAAGTCTCATCAATGTTCCTGTATTTCGCACTTAGACTCTCTCAGTTCATACTAAGGTTCCCCTCACTCAGATTCGGTGTCCTCTAAGTCTCCTCAAAGTTTCTCCACCTCATATTTGGGTTCCCCTGGATCACATGAAGGTTTACATGGCTCACATTGAGATTCCCGTAGCTTACACTGATGTTCTCGTATTTTACACTGAGGCTTCCCAACCTCACGCTTAGGTTCCCCTAGCTGGCATTCAGGGTACACAAACTTTCTTTTGGGTTGTCCTAATTCACATTTGGGTTGCCCTTACTCGCAGGAAGGATCCTGTTACTTACATCAAGGTTCACATAGCTTGCACTTAGGTTGCTTTCACTTGCACTTAGATTCTCTCAGATTGCATTCAGGTACCCCTAACTTACATTAAGGTTCCCATATCTCATATTGATGTTATCCGAAACTCTAATGGCAGAATGGCATCCAGTCTGAAAATCCTCAAAATTACCAGTGTGTACACACTGGAGGATTGAGGACCTGAGTTTGGCATTGACACCTTATGTAGAAATTGTGCGATGATCAGTTGCGCCCGCTGGTCAAAGTGCAGTATCTACATATTGTGTCTTAATGCCATTCTCAAAAGCATTGTGAGCCGATCAGTAGTGCCCCTGATCGGAATGCAGTGTATAGAAAGCCTAAGAGTTTTGGGTTACATTGATGTGGGGTGTGTGAATCTTGATGTGAGTGACGGGTACCTGAGTGTGACTTGAGGGGATCTGAGTGTGAGTGAGAGTGACTTAAGTGTGAGTTGTGGGGACTTAAGTGTGAGTGGCAGGGTCGCTTTTGTGAGTTAGGGTAGCCTCAATGCGAGTTGGGAGAATCTGAAAGAGGGCAAGTGTATCCTGAATGCGGGTTGGTGGAATCTAAGTGTTTGTTTGGGAGGACTTAATGTGAGATACAGGAACGTTGGTGTGAGTTGTGGGAACCCTAATGCGGGTCATGGGAACTTTCGTGTGGTTTGG
The DNA here is from genome assembly GCA_008271625.1 of Lutraria rhynchaena. Taxonomy (NCBI): domain Eukaryota; kingdom Metazoa; phylum Mollusca; class Bivalvia; order Venerida; family Mactridae; genus Lutraria; species Lutraria rhynchaena. The sequence continues at coordinate 1,206,122 of VIBL01000092.1, forward strand.
GGGAGCCTGGATGTGAGTTGGGGGAGCCTTGGAGAGAGTTGGAGGGCACTGAGTTTGGGTAGGGGGAGCCTTGGTGTGAGTTGGGGGGTCTGGGTGCAAGATACGGGGACATTTTTGGGAGTTGCAGGAGCGTTGATGTGGGTTGGAGGAGGCCGAATGTGAGTTGGGAGAGCCATTGTGTGAGTTGGGGGGTCTGGATGTGAGATAGGGGGCCATGGTGTGAGTTGGGGGAACCTTGGTGTGATTTATGGAAGTCTGGGTGTGAGTGAGGGGAGTCATGGTGTGAGGTAGGGGGACCTTGGTGTGGGATGTGGGTGTTTTTTTTTTATTCTTATCTGTCATTTTATTTTTCAATTTTTCTTATTGTTTTTTGTCTTATCAGTCAATATTTTTTTTACAGTTTATTATCATTTAAGTAAATTAGAATACATTTTTGATGTAGGTTATTTTGTTATTGTCTTTTAAGCTTATCAGTCAATATTTTTTTATAGTGGATTATCACTTAAGTAAATTAGAACAAATTTTAGGTGTAGGTTATTTTATTATATTTTTGAATAATATCTTACTCTTTGATAGGATAATTTTTGTTATTGTCTTTTAATCTTATCAGTCAATATTTTTTTACAGTTTATTTTCTCTTAAGTAAATTATAATACATTTTAGATGTAGGTTATTTTCTTATATTTTTAATTAATATTTTTCTTTTTTGGATAGGATAATTTCTTATTATTTCTTATTTATTACAGTTGTTAATGACTTCCTTGTTATCTCAAACTCTAATGGCAGGATTGCATCCTGTCTGAAAATCCTCAAAAGTACCAGTGTCTACACACTGGATGATGGAGGATCTGAGTTTGGCATTGAAACCTTATGTAGAAATAGTACGATGATCAGTTGCGCCCGCTGGTCAAAGTGCAGTATCTACATATTGTGTCTTAATGCATTATTTTTTAATCTTATAAGTCAATATTTTTTACATTTTATTATCGCTTAAGTAAATTAGAATACATTTAGTTTTAGGTTATTTTGTTATACTTTTGATTAATATCTTACTTTTTTGATAGGATAATTTTTGTTATTGTCTTTTAAGCTTATAAGTCAATATTTTTTTTACAGTTTATTATCACTTAAGTAAATTAGAAAACATTTTAGGCGTAGGTTATTTTGTTATATTTTTTATTAATATCTTACTTTTTTGATAGGATATTTTTTGTTATTGTCTTTTAAACTAATCAGTCAATATTTTTTTTACAGTTTATTATCACTTAAGTAAATTAGAAAACATTTTAGGTGTAGGTTATTTTGTTATATTCTTAATTAATATTTTATTTTTTAGATGAGATGATTTCTTATTATTTCTTATTTATTACAGTTGTTAATGACTTAAGTAATTTGTTTATTTCTATGTTACATATTGTCACTTGGGTTTAACGCCGGTTCACCTAACCAGTTTTCCTGGACTGTATACCAACCAGTACTAATTTACCTGTCGACGAGGAGCTGGCAACTTCTCTACAAAAGGAGGAAAATCGATCAACATTTTTGTCAAAAATATTTTATATAAAGAATGATCCATTTAAGTTGTAGGCTATTTTGTTATATTTTTAATTAATATCTACTTTTTGATAGGATAAGTTTTGTTATTGTTTTGTAATCTTATCAGTCAATATTTTTTTACAGTTTATTAACACTTAAGTAAATTAGAATAAATTTTAGTTTTAGGTTATTTTGTTATAATTTTGAATAGTATCTTACTCTTTGATAGGATTTTTTTTTATTATTGTCTTTTAAGCTTATCAGTCAATATTTTTTTACAGTTTATTATCACTTAAGTAAATTAGAAAACATTTTAGGTGTAAGTTATTTTGTTATATTTTTTATTAATATCTTACTTTTTTGATAGGATATTTTTTGTTATTGTCTTTTTATCTTGTCAGTCAATATTTTTTACAGTTTATTATCACTTAAGTAAATTAGAATACATTTTAGATGTAGGTTATTTTGTTTTATTTTTAATTAATATCTTACTTTTTTGGATAGGATAATTTCTTATTATTTCTTATTTATTACAGTTGTTAATGACTACCTTGTTATCTCAAACTCTAATGGCAGGATTGCATCCTGTCTGAAAATCCTCAAAAGTACCAGTGTCTACACATTGGATGATGGAGGATCTGAGTTTGGCATTGAAACCTTATGCAGAAATGGTACGATGATCAGTTGCGCCCGCTGGTCAAAGTGCTGTGTCTACATTTTGTGTTTTAATGCATTATTTTTTAATCTTATAAGTCAATATTTTTTTTACATTTTATTAATCGCTTAAGTAAATTAGAATGCATTTTAGTTGTAGGTTATTTTGTTATACTTTTGATTAATATCTTACTTTTTTGATAGGATAATTTTTGTTATTGTCTTTTAAGCTTATAAGTCAATATTTTTTTACAGTTTATTTTCTCTTAAGTAAATTATAATACATTTTAGGTGTAAGTTATTTTTATTATATTTTTTATTAATATCTTACTTTTTTGATAGGATATTTTTTGTTATTGTCTTTTAAGCTTATCAGTCAATATTTTTTTTACAGTTTATTATCACTTAAGTTAATTAGAATACATTTTAGGTGTAGGTTATTTTGTTATATTCTTAATTAATATTTTATTTTTTAGATGAGATGATTTCTTATTATTTCTTATTTATTACAGTTGTTAATGACTTAAGTAATTTGTTTATTTCTATGTTACATATTGTCACTTGGGTTTAACGCCGGTTCACCTAACCAGTTTTCCTGGACTGTATACCAACCAGTACTAATTTACCTGTCGACAAGGAGCTGGCAACTTCTCTACAAAAGGAGGAAAATCGATCAACATTTTTGTCAAAAATAATTTGTATAAAGAATGATCCATTTAAGTTGTAGGCTATTTTGTTATATTTTTAATTAATATCTACTTTTTTATAGGATAATTTTTGTTATTTTGTAATCTTATCAGTCAATATTTTTTTTACAGTTTATTATCACTTAAGTAAATTATAAAACAATTTAGGTGTAGGTTATTTTGTTATTTTTTTTATTAATATCTTACTTTTTTGATTGGATATTTTTTGTTATTGTCTTTTTATCTTGTCAGTCAATATTTTTACTGTTTATTATCACTTAAGTAAATTAAAATACATTTTAGGTGTAGGTTATTTTGTTATATTTTTAATTAATATTTTTCTTTTTTGGATAGGATAATTTCTTATTATTTCTTATTTATTACAGTTGTTAATGACATCCTTGTTATCTTAAACTCTAATGGCAGGATTGCATCCTGTTTGAAAATCCTCAAAAGTACCAGTGTCTGCACATTGGATGATGGAGGATCTGAGTTTGGCATTGAAACCTTATGTAGAAATGGTACTATGATCAGTTGCGCCCGCTTGTCAAAGTGCTGTATCTACGTATTGTGTCTTAATGCATTATTTTTTAATCATACAAGTCAATATTTTTTACATTTTATTATCGCTTAAGTAAATTAGAATACATTTTAGTTTTAGGTTATTTTGTTATATTTTTTATTAATATCTTACTCTTTGATAAAATAATTTTTGTTATTGTCTTTTAATCTTATCAGTCAATATTTTTTTACAGTTTATTTTCTCTTAAGTAAATTATAATACGTTTTAGGTGTAGGTTATTTTGTGATATTTTTAATTAATATTTTACTTTTTTGGATATGATAATTTCTTATTATTTCTTTTTTATTACAGTTGTTAATGACTTAAGTAATTTGTTTTTATGTGACATATTGTCACTGGGGTTTAACGCCGGTTTACCTAACCAGTTTTCCTGGACTGTATACCAACCAGTACTAATTTACCTGTCGACAAGGAGCTGGCAACTTCTCCACATAAGGAGGAAAATCGATCAACATTTTTGTCAAAAATAATTTATGTAAAGAATGGTTATTTTGTGATATTTTTAATTCATATCTTACTTTTTTGGATAGGATAATTTCTTATTATGTCTTATTTATTACAGTTGTTAATGACTTAAGTAATGTGTTTGTTTTTATGTGACATATTATCACTGGGTTTAACGCCGGTTCACCCAACCAGTTTTCTTGGACTGTATACCAACCAGTACTAATTTACCCTCCTACAAGGAGCAGGCAACTTCTCATATGGAGTAAAATTGACATTTTTGTAAAAAAAATCATTAGTAAAGAATAGTATATTTTTTATGTAGGTTATTTTGTTATATTTTTTTTGATAATTTTAGTTTCCCGAATTTTTTAATTTTTTTTATATATATATGTATTTTTAGGATCATCGTTTCCCTTATTGATAATGCAGTGCAATGAGCTATCATCAAATTGGAACCATTCTATTTTAGTAGAATGTATAAAAGGTGAGTGTCATAATCATTTTGTACAAAAGTACATTGTTACAACAGATAACATACTAGATGTGTGTACAAGAATTTTTGTAATGACATATAAAAATCTAATCAGAGAAAAGTCTCAGAAAATATATGTACTGTAATATGTTTGTGTTGCATTCTTAGTTTGATTTAAAGTGACAGAAGCTTGTTGATTGCTACTGAATTTATTTTGCTGTACTTTGTATGAACCTCATAGAAACACCTATTGAGTCTGTACAAACTTCTTTTAACAAGTCCTTTGTTTAGTGAGACACTGTTCAAGTTTTCCTGCATGTCTTTAACATACAGGTGTCACTGATTGGTAGGCTGCACTTATGTCCTTCTCTTGTTGTTTTGAACAATTTAACATTTCTGAAAACTCGTTTCGTCTTAGTGCAATTTGAAAGTAGCCTCCCTTTAAGATTCTCTATTAGATTGTTTCCCTTTAATTCACCATACAGATCTATTAAACTGGTTCCCATTGATTCTCTGTATATTGGTTCACATAAAGTGGAAATCGGTTTAATGCTCATTTTATGTACATCAGACATTCAGAGTGGCTTGTGAAATATTCTTGTCTAACTTAATTTGATGTTCAGTGACACTGGGTTCAAGAGCCTGACATAGTAAATTGTTGCCATATATACTTGGCCATAAGGACTAAAAGAAGAAGTTGTAGAAGTAGAAGTTTGTTTCTGGTTACCCAAATGACCTAATATTTTACCTGCTGACTCATTAAGTTTTTACTGCATCCGAATTGCAGTGCAATATTGTAATTTTCACTACTCATTAATATTACTGGCTCATATTCCCATACAGTGTTTACGATATATGTAAGAAATAAGATAAAACAAAAAATTCCTACCTACTGGCCCAAATTTCTTTGGGCATGTAACCAGAAATATACCTTTTGTTAGCTCACCAGAACCGAAGGTTCAGGGTGAGCTGTTAGGATGGGTTAGTGGATGCTCCGTCGTCTGTCGTCAACAATGGTCTTCTCCTCAAAAATTACCAGTCGGATTTACTTCAAATTTGCTGTGCAGAAGCCTTTTGACGTTCTAAATGCAATTTGCTCATATTATTCCCGTTGACCACTTTTAGGGATCACTAGAGCTAAAAATAGAAAAAAAACTTTAATCATCTTCTCATGAACCAATGGATGGATCATCACCAAACTTGGTCTGTATCATCCTTAGATGGTCCTTTCTCAAGTTTGCTCAAATAAATTTGGTCGGCCCCTTTTAGGTGTCGCTAGAGCTAAAAATGGAAATACCTTAGAATGACTTTTCTCATGTTTCTATGGATGGATTATTACCAAACTTGTTTTTTAGCATCTTTAGATAGTGTTCTATCAGATTTGTGGGAAAAAAATGGTTGGCCCCTATTAGGGGCCGCTAGAGCTAAAAATAGAAATACCTTTAAAAAATCTTCTTTTCAAGAACCAGTGGTTGGATCATCACCAAACTTGGTCTGTAACATCCTTAGATGGTCCTTTCTCAAGTTTGCTCAAATAAATTTGTTCGGCCTCTTTCAGGGGCCATTAGAGCTAAAAATAGAAATGACTTTTTCTCATGATTCTATGGATGGATTGTTACCAAACTTGGTTTTAGGCATCTTAAGATAGTGTTCTATCAGATTTGCTGAAATAAAAATGGCTGGCCCCAATTAGGGGCTGCTAGAGCTAAACATAGAAATACCTTAAAATGACTTCTTTTCATGAACCAGTGGTTGGATCATCACCAAATTTGGTCTGTGGCGTCCTTCAGTCATCACGAATATTCTTTTGTAGTATCCTTTGATGGTCCTTGATCAAGTTTATTATTGTTCCCCATTATTTGCTCACAAGTGTACCTTTATTACCTTTTTAGTAACAAGTTAATTAATATTTATTCTGGTGAGCGATGCAGGGCCATCATGGCCCTCTTGTTTTGTAGGCCTTTCAATCATAATTTAAACATTTTGATTGTCACGATAGTAACATGATCTTTCAGAAAATAGCTTATGAGAGTTGACTTATTTACAGCAGGCTTCAATGTTTTTTTTTCACAGTATTAATGTTTTGTAATGTAAGGGTGTAGAAATGTTTTCATGTAGCTGGTAAGCTACTAAATGTAGAAAGGGGGTCTGAGGGTTCCTCCAATCGGAGGCAAAGGGTCAATGTCCCCTGTGGGCAGCGTTTCTGCTCACTTCTGAAATTTGGGGTATGCTTACCCCTTAGGTCTGAAATCTGGGGTAAGAGAAGTATTTTGGAGGGTATGAAATTTTTTTTAATGAAATATATACGTATAATACCAGGCCTTTTTCTTTGCATACCACGGGTCTGACCATCGGACCTATTCCCTAAGCCAAAATGGGTTATTTTCCCAATCCCATTAAAAAAAATCCCAAAATAACACTTTGGTTATTTGTCAAAACCTGTAGGATTCAGCGCTGCTAACACCATCAGCCTCCAGAAATGAATAACGCTACCAGGGGTCCGTGAAATACACTTTCCGCTGTAACAATTTACCAATGCACCATTTCTATTTTTGGTTTTGTTTGTTTTCAGAGTTTATTGTTATTTTTGAAAAAAATTCATGCAAATTTAAAGCCCTATTGGTCTAAGCCCCCAAGCACTTAAAATTCAGGTTTCGAAAGTGTTTGTCCTGAGTCTTCTTTTCACACTTCTGTTGAATATCAACAAGTTGACTGAGCAACAGATAAGCTTTCTCGGTGAATTGGGTATTACTCCATCATTTCATTTTGAATTGGGTATTTGCTAAATATAATTGGGTTATAAACCTGTTAGTCTATGATTTTTATATCAATTGGGAATTCATGCTCTTACTTATCAAGTCTAGACTGTACACCCATGGTTGTTTTTGAACCGTATCGCTACAACGTTTGTCCGAGACTATGAGGAACGACTGACAGACAAAAATGGCTATATGCATGTATATTCGATACACATCATAAATATTTTAATTGGGTATTTTGCTTTTGTAATTGCTTTTTGATACGCATTCTAAAATAGTTTCAATTGCATATTTTTTAAATTTAATTGAGTAAATATGCAAATACGCAGCTTATCTGTTGCCCTGAGTTGAATTTGTAAGCTATCCAGCTGAACATGCGCCTGACACGGAAAGTACATTTACTGAATCCCTGTATCCCACAAAAAAAAAAAAACTGCTTAGAAATTCCATCGCCCTGGACCTTCAGCTAGCCAGTCTAGTAAATCATTATCTGAGGATTTTATCGCCCCCCCCCCATGTGCCAAAATACCAGACAGATGTCTAATTGGCTCACTAATGCCTCTGGCATTACTGTAATGTTACCATTGGTAAATATTGCCCTGTAGAGTTGATAATAAGCAGTTTGTTTGTCTATTTGTTTATTACTTATTGTTAATGTGAAAGAAGTATCTAAATTTCCCAAAATGGCTTTTCCGCCACTTTTTTTCCCTAATTATTGGATTTCACAACTTATTTTTTAAAATTTATTCCCAAAATGGCTAGAAAAAGGCCCGCATGTTTTAACTGATTATATACATGTGTATTTCAGGATGTTCAAAACTGTGTCACATCAAGCAGCATCTACATTTACAGAAGATATATATTTGTTTGAGCTGAATAAATCTATATAACAGTGCACAGTATTTGACTTTAGTGTGTTGGAGTGTGAACAAACATACAAGTCGTTGAAATAAATTCATCTTATTGAGAACCAATTCCATCATCAACAGAATGATGAGGTTAGATACATTTATAGTGTGTTATTTGTGCAATTATTCATTCATAATTGATGTATTGAATTTTGTGTTCATTTCAAGGTTTTTATTTTTGTCAAGTTTGAAGTAAAATCATTGATCATATTGTGAACCTCTGATTTTCATGACTTGTATAACTGTCTTAGAATTACATAAATATGATAAATATAACCATTATATTGCTAATTCAACAAAACTGTATTTCTGCATATTCCAATTTGAGCTTTTGTGATCACTGATGGTTTATTAATAGTATTCTTAAAATTCATAATGTTCAAGTTCATTTCAATCAAAATACTAGTATGTCTTGTCCTATATTTGCTGATCTTGGATACAAAATTAGGTAAATCAGAGAAAAAATTTTTTTTACCATACAGCTCACTTTGCTCATCACAAAACTACAGTCTACTTTATTAGCTTGATTACATTCTTGTGTAAGTTTTGCTAATTATTTTTTATAAAGTTAAAAGGTTGAGTTGTTGTAATTGCATCAATTATCTTATCATTTTAAATTTTATGAAATCACGGAATTAATTGAAATTAGTATATGCATTTGTTTATTACATATAATTATTTAATAAAGTTTATGGATTTTTGTATGTGTTTGTATTTTGTATACTTGCTATAAATTGAACTAATTCAAGTCCAATGCCTAACAGCAATGAAAAGCATACATTTGTATTCTGACCAGCTGACTAATTACTTGGTTCACCCTAAGTTTTTATAGGCATTTTTTAGGCAAGATGCATATTACATACATGTTAAAGATTTTATCACAATTTATTACCATTACAGTAACAAGATAATTTATTGTCTGTGAGGCAACACACCAACATTGTTTACATGGTCCTAGATACTGAGATGAATTCATTAGGGAATCATTTTGGATATGCTGAGATGAATTATTTCATCTGATGTATACATATATTGGTAGGGTAATGTTATGATTTGTCTTAGCTTATCCAAATTGTTTCTTCGTAAGTTTCAAACTCAAGAATTAAATATTCCAAACTTCGAAGTGAAGGTCTATCAGGATCGGATGATTTTGAAAACCAATCTTATGCTAAAACAATGTGATACACAAACCTTACCAAAACACTATTAACATGCATGATGAATGAGAACCACTTCTCACAAATTTGATCATACATCTACAAGATCTATATTGATATTGGATGGTAATCTCCACTGCTGGATTGAAAAGATTAGAAATATTTGTTTAGTTATAATTAAGCCAGAAACATCGCAGGACAAAATTTGAGCTTGGAGACTGATCTCAAGTTTTTTTTGTAATTTTGGACCCTGGTCTCGGTTGCACGATGTTCAGATACAGTAGCAATTTTTCATTGACTCACTTTTCGACAAGTTACAAAGACTAAACATCATGATATGATTTTACACTAATTTCTTATCCATACTTTATACATTGACATTATCAGACATAAGGGATGTAATCGATTCTGCTGTTATCGATATATCAACAATCTTTGCAATCCGATTCGATATCGATTCCAATTTTAAACTATTGAGTATCAAATCACTTTTCATATGAATGAAAACGGAAATCAAACCAGAATTATCTCCCCGATGCCCTGTTTCTCTAATGGATGCCACTAAATTTGTTGTAATCTCGATTCCGGGCGTATGTCCACAAGGAGTCATTGGACTCCCTTCAAGATTCATTAGAAATCAGATTTTTTTAAAAAAAGTGAAAATGCCATAAAAATGTTTCATAAGTACTTCTTTTTCAATAAAATGGTTAAAACTGTAGAAGTTGAGTAAGCTGAAAAGAGTAGTTTACCTTATCAGCACAAGAAAGTAAATATTTACACATTCCAGCGACAAGTGTTCCTAGTGAAAGAGTGTTTTCAACTGCAGGAAACATATTGAACAAGAAGAGGGGTCAGCTGACTGCTGACAATGTAGACATGCTGATATTCCTTTACCATAATTACAAAAAGTGACGTGATGTAATGCTGTTGCAAGGGCATGTAAATTTAAGACTTTAACTTGAATGTGTGAGCCTGTGAGGACACTGAAAAGTTTTTACCCCTTCTGTTTGAATTTGCAGTTCTTTGTTTACTGTTTGACTGTTCATCATGCTATAGACTGCAAGTCATTTAAATCAAAGAGTGAAGTATCAGCCCAGCTGTAATGTGTCTAAATGTATATTCCTATATTCCATAATGCCATTGGTACACTGTTAAGCTTATGAGTTTAATACTGTTTATAGCAGATAACAGTACACTATATAGTCATAAGTCGAGTCATCTGTATAAATATAAATTGCAATGTTCCACTGACATTGAAACAGCTGTTTCAAGTTTGGGTTAACAGTACTGTTATGTTATCTGAAAGTGATGGCAGTAGTTGTTAAGCTGTTTAAAGTTTATAGAGAAGTTTCTAGTCATTAACTCATTTACAGTTCAACTAATAATATGAAACAAGTTATTCAGTTTCAACTGTCTATTTATCCTTTATCTTTGATCATTGATTACACTATACATATGATCAAATATAACTGTATTTGGTGAATACCTTCTTATAACAAAAAAGGACACGTAAGCTGAAATTCTGATGGTAAATGTAAGAGTTTTTGCCATATAATAGAGAGTTTATGCCTGCAAATTCATATATCGCTGTATCATGGATAATTCTCTGCTGATATATTGATACAAAAATCCTTATCAATGACACCTCTATCAGACATAACCAATGTAGGCCGCGGCCAAGGTCCAGCGGTTAGTGCGCTGGACTTGTAACCTGGAGACCCAGGTTCGAATCCCGGTCGTGGCAGGTCAAGCCCATCCATGAAAATGCGACAAAAAAGTTGATTTTCCTCCATTTTTGGAGAAGTTGCCGGCTCCTTGTGGAAGGATGAGTTAGTACTGCTTAGTATACAGTCCATGAAAACTGGTTAGGTTAACCGGTTGCCGTATATAACTGAAAAATTGTTGAAAAACGGCGTTAAACCCCAGTGACAATAAGTCACATGAAACATAACCAATGTCATCACAAATAAAACTAGTGTAAAAATCCATAATTAACACAAAAGATTGATTAATGTTCATGAAATTGGACCCTATGTGTCCTGTAAAGTTGATGTTATTGCTTAGTACAGGTGATATACAGCCAAATCTGTGAACAAAGGTCACCCTTCAGGAAAGACAAAATGTGGCCTTTATTTGGAGGTCAGTTTGTTCTAAATAATGAGTGATGGTTTTTCAAAGAATAGCCTTTATTCACGTGATGGTCTTTATTCGTAGGTGGCCGCAAACACAGGTTTGACTGCATTTGTCTTGCCTTATGTATAAGCATCACAAGCTGTTTTTGGCATACAATAAAATTGAAATATTGCAATTAAAACATGAGATTTTGAAAATAACCTATATACACATTAAAGAACATTAAGAATGTTTATTACACATTTTTATGTCATTAATTACAGGTTTTTTTAAATTACTATGTGCCAAAGACAGTTTGACAGGTATTAGATTTATGTCTTATAAGACTTGAGTACAGCCACTGTGCTCAAATATCAACTTCTCTCTTGTTTGTATTGCTATGTAAACCAGTACAATTACAGAACAGAAAAATGATTAATATCTTCTATTTTATTATTGAGAATTTGATACATTATCAAAAAGTGAGACCTTAGAGACCAATCTCAAATTTCATAATTGAATGTCAAGGTCATTTGTCTTCTACCTCTGATTATCTTATAATGTGGGAAGTTATCAGTCGCTTGCAGAATGAGAGAAATTCAGAAACTTGGCTTTCAGAGATTCTAAGCCAACAGTAGAACTACAATATTGCATACATGTACTTGTAAACATGAAGAAATAGTAGAGCAAAACATTTCCAGTTACTTTTTAAGTTTATTTGAAATAGATTAGTTGATTGTCCATCTGAACTGATTTATGCTGAAGGCCTGAAACACTTGCTGTGAAATTCATGTTCTATAATTCACAGTAGAGACAGTTGACAATGTCTAAAATGATACCAAGATCAGGCTTTGAGGTTATAAAACTTGAGATCAGTCTTCAAGCTCAAATCTCATATTTTGTCTTAATGTTTCTAAGTTAATTATGATCAGACAATAATGATACATTATTCTGGCAGTATAATTGACCTGAATATGTATTTAAACATTAATCATCTCTATCCTTTTAACCATAATACTTTGAGAATGGAATTAAAATTTGAGCTCAGAGACTGTTCTCAAGTTTTATAACCTTGGAGCCTGGTATCCATGGTTGTTTAACGTTACTGTAGGTGCTTTATAGGTTCTAATATGAAGAAAATGTTGATTAAAATGGATTTTTGGTCATTTATACAGAAATTCCTTACACTCTTGGAGACCCAGGCATGATAATTACTATGATTATATATATGCATATAGTTGTGTAGTTATCAACATTGGCTGTACAAGGAGTACTGGTTTCTATGATTGGAACTATGGTGATTTTCTTTCTCTTATATTAGTGGTTCCAGGGTTCCAATAGGGTTTTGTCAAAATATGCATATTTATAGCCTTGAAGCAAGTCTAGAAGAAAAGGTAGTTTGATATTAATTAAATAGCTGCTCACTTACATTTATGTTTGATTGCACTTTTATTTGATCAAAAAAATTGAATTAGGGAAGCATTGTGTTCTAGTGGTAGAGCAACCAACCTCAGATCTGTAGGTCCTGAGTTCGAATCCCGGCTTCGACGGGTTTTGTTCATGTATGTCACAATCCCATTTTTCAGACACAGTACTGGTTTAGTGTCCTGGAAGCAGACTCGAGCGAGATACATATAAGCTTAATTGCTTGTTTCACAATCGAGCTAAAATAAATTAGTATAAACTAAAAGATTTGATTTTTTTGTTTTGTATATCATATAGATAAGTATATGATGACTTTTCTATCCACTTTTTATTGACAATGTTTTACCACCAATTTTCATATCACTGTTATTGCATATAGTTTTTCAATATTTTTGCTTCTATTTGAGTAATTGATCTGACACCAGGCTATGATAACATCATGTAAAATATTTGCTTTTAATTCCAAATTTTGGTACATCTTTTTCATGTAAATTACTTCTTAATAAAATCTCTGTTCCTAATGGTCTTACTTCAATCAGGCCTGAACAAAAAAAGGTTTGTTTCTGGTTACATGCCCGAAGTAGTATGGGTCTGTAGGTTGGGTTTTTTTTATTGTATGTTTTTTTTACATACATTGGCAACACCGCATAGGAATATGTGCACTGTAATATTAATGAGTTGGGAAAAATTACAATATGGCAATAAGATTTGGATGCCGTAAAAACTTATGAGTCGGCAGGTAAAATATTTGGTCGGGTGGGTCACCAGAAACAAACTTTTTCTTTTCTTAGGCCTCATGAATGTAATTTCCAATCTCCATGTTTTCTGTACTAATAATTCTTTACCCATGATGCTTTCACAGAGTTTATATATACTGTACTTTAATATCTATCACTTTCAATTCACCATGCTGATAACTTCTTGTTATAGTTTGCTTTTTAATCTTATCCTGTTTATATCCCCATATGAATTCAAAAGATTTTTTCTTCTATGTTTTTAGTAAGTTGTGGATTAAGTAATTCAGTGAAAAGATAAGTTAATTGTGATATAATTGTGATATAAACAATGATTTGAAGTTTGTTTGCCATGTATTTATTGTTCTATTTTTCTATTTATTTATTAATATATCTATGTGATGCATTTTATTCTCAAATATTATGTTTGTTAGCTAGGTTCTTATGAGAAAAAATACAATTAAATATTGTGACTGCATATTATTTGATTTTGTCTACTGGTGATGATGATTAGACCTGGTGTTATATTTTATTGGTATTGTTGTTGTTCCCTCCGATGCTGTTGTTGCTGCAGCAGATTAAGCCTAAAAATAGTTTGTTTCCGCTACTGGCTCTGAAAGAAATAGGGTCGGTTGGTAGGGATTTATTTATTTTTATTTGTTTTATTTGCAAGATAATAATTTGACCAAAGAAAAAAATCATAAGGTCGCCGGCAAAAATAGGGTCGGTCAGGGTAGTGGAAACAAACTATATTTGGCCATATGGTGATGAAATGTCTACAGCTGATGATTTTTGACCTGGTGTAATATTTTATTGGTGTTGTTGTTGTTCCTACTGATGTTGTTGTTGCTGCAGCAGATTATGATGATGAGATTTGATGTTTCAGTATAAATCATTTTTTGCTGAAGGAATTTGCTTCATTGATTGTTTTACTAAAAAAAACCCATAACTCCAGAAGCAACATCAGTAACAGGGATTTCCATGGTAAATGGGGAGATGAGAGTGAAAGGCAGAGCTGTAATTTCCGTTACCATCAAATCTGCAATTGAAAAACTGACCACCTGGCTGTCAAAATTTAACAATGTGTGCTTAGTTGCCTACAACGGCAGGCGTTTTGGATTTCCAGATATTGGTGTCTGCGTTATCAAATATTGGAATTCTTGACCAGTTTCCAGTTTGTGCTTTGATTGATTCTATGTCTGTCTTTAGGAAGCTTTATCCAAAGACATCTTTGAAGCAGGCTGACCTCAAGTTTACTAGGTGAAACCTATGATGCACAAAATGCAATGGCAGATGTTGTTGCACTTGGAAAGTTGTTGGACTGTGTAAACCTCTCCCAAGAACAGCTGTTGACTTCCTTCAGACATGTTGAATAACATGACATTTAATTCTTTCAAAGCTCTAAACCTGAAGACCTTGAATCGGTTAGTGAATTACCAAGTAAACAAATGTCCAATGGTAGAAAACATTGCTGGGTCAGGGTTAACTTTGGAGCACCTGCGAATAGTGTACAGACGTGGTCGAGAAGATGGACTCAGTGATGTTTTCACAGCTAAAAACTGTGAAGGTTTACCAAGAGTAACCAATTCCAAAAAAGTGTTGGAAGAAATCATCCCAAAACTTGCAATGTTTTTTGAAGAATGAGTTTTTAACATCTTTAAGTGCAGTGGTCATAAATAATGAGTGAACTACATGTATTTGTATTTATTTATGATATTTTTATCATAACTGTATCCACCTACATATTTGTAGACTGGTTAAACAGACAAGTTAAGATAACTTTTTTCAAGAATTGAAATGAACATTGTAAGCTTGTAAACTTGTTGAATGTGGCATACCTGCAAGTCAAGTTGATGAAACTTGGAATATTTTTCTTTGTATCTTTCTTTATAAACTGTTATATAACAGGCAGAGGTACATACAACTTAATTGGTTGTTTATAGAATTATTGCCCTATGTCAGCTTTTTCATCTTGTAAGAATGATGCATATTTATTGTCAGTTGTTTTTTTTATAAAATTTTATAAGCCTTTGATAGCATTGCGTAGACATTGATCAGAATGTTCAAGTTAAAAGTTGAATATTATTTATAATGAAATTTATTAACAGATGAGCAGATGAAAACAAATACATTACACTGTTAGACATTACAGACATTAGTAGTTTACATTATAATATGATGGATTATTTGTGTCATATACTAGGTTGGCATTTTAAAGATTAGTAGCCAGTTTCAGGGGAAATTTGTTAAAAAGATTCAAAATAGTTTTAAAAAACATATGAAAATAAAAGATTTTTGTGAAAAATCATTAGCCAAATTATATGTTTTTAGAAAGTTTAGTAGCCAAATCAGAGCTTTAATAGCCATTGGCTATTTTGGCTACCTCTAATGCCAACATAGATATAAAATTGTTGTCCAAATCTTGTCTTATTTGGACAAAAAAACTGTTATAAAAAATTGGAAATTTGCTTGATACACAATGACTTCTGCTGGTCTTTGTTTCATTTATTTGATTTAACTCCCTAAATTTGATATAAACTTACTCTACTTTCATTTCAATTTCTTTCAAGAAGATAGTTTGCTTAACTAAACTTGGTGTTGTTTATTGCAATACCGCATAAAGAAATTTATTGAAATAAATGACGGACTTCTGGTATTCATTTAGTGCTTTTGTTAATTGTATTTAAAACTCTGATTACCTTTTATATATTACAATTCCTGTCCTGAAATCAGCAAATAATGTCTTTTGAGAACCTACTTGAAACTTAGAAGTATGTTTGTTGACATGATGTATAAAAAAATGGGGCATTGGCATTTAATAGTGTGTTAATGAGTCCAAAAAGACATTTCTGTAGGCAATACAATCATACCTACCTTCATTTTCACAATTTTTCTGTAGATTGGCACAGGCAAATTGTTTGATATTTTTGTTTTGAATTTCAATTACTATTAAGAAAAATTAAAAAAAAGAATATTTCATTGAGTTGTCTTAGATTTCATTCTAGTCTTAAGTATTTTTTGAACATGCAAAAATTTTTAAGCAAATTGTGAAGTAGGAGTACTGGTTAGAATTTTCCTCTGAAATAAAAGGTTTTATAACATGTGTTTATACTTGTGTGATATATTTATGTTTTTTAGCATTGTCTCCATAATGAGAGAGAGTATCAGTGATATTAAGTCAATATTTTATCCAAATTAAGTACAAATATTCTTGTTTGGATGTTTGTATAAGTTTTTGACTAATTGATTCATGATTAATATGCATACTTTTCAATAATTGTAGATATTGTGAGAGATATTTCAAGAATGTATTATACAAAGAAGCTCTGATGCAAATTCTAGGAGAGGTATGTATTCTTTCATTGCTTCTGATAAAGATGGTTGGTTCTTGAAGAAAATTCTGTTAAGGACCCATGTGCCTCTCATGAACTGTCAATTTGTTTGTATATTGTGGCATTGCTAGTTATAGATTTTGCTATAGTATTTATTGCTGATCAATCAAAGATGATACAAATATTTTTAATATGCTGAAAAATGAATACATATCAGACAATTAATTACAACTTTAAGATATTATGAAAGCCTTTATGAAAATATTTTATACAGATTTTAGTATTTCAGTGGTGGCGTTAAATAAGACATTGTCACTGGTTAAATGCGCCGGTGCCTGAGAAACTAAACTATACCTGATGTATGAATGTTGAAATTAAAAAAATGAATATTGCCTAATGTGTAGTTCACTGAACTGCACTCAACTGGATATAATTGTTTCAGGTTACAAATATATCTCATCTCAGAGCAGACGAGCTACTGAGAGCTGCAGAAGGTCCAAAACTGTCAAAATGCTGGAAAATGGTATTGAACTAAGTAAGTTTTGTGTACATTTTCTAGCTAATCATGTCTATTGGCATTGATATAGTGACATTTCTTGTAAATATCATTTGATGTTGTATATATTTTCATTACTTGGCCTGTATATTTGTGATGAATCTCACCACTTCTTGATAAGCATTAATTGTATATAGAATGGCAAGTTTGTATCATCATGGTGAATAAACAAATCAAGTTCCAGTAATCACTATAGATCATACAATTTGAATTATATAGCATCACAATAAATCGTATGGTGATTGGAAGTTGTAGGTACTTGTGGTTACAATATAAATAGTAAAAGTTGAAACATATAACATCACAATAAATCGTATGGTGATTAAAAGTAGCCAGTACTTGTGGTTACAATATGAATAGTAAAAGTTGAAACATATAACATCACACTGATTCGTAGTGATCATGATAATGTACCATTATTGCATTCATTTATTTGATGTCATATTTTATAAGTAACACTTTCAGGATCACAGATGAAGATGATGTTTCAGCTATAAATACACTATTTGAAAGAATCTTGTTTTAGAAACAGTCCATAATATTGTATTCCTGAGTGTTTTCTTCAATTCCAGTGTTGTATTATAGAAATGGTGTTTTCATTCAATGTTTGATTTAAACGCTTACTCCTAACAAAGCTAACCTTGCAGTGTGTTCTCGAAAATCTTATTGAGACGCCTCATTAGGAAACTGGCATACACAGTGTATGATTCATGATCAAAGTGCACAAGCAATTTTGACATAGATGTTCATGAGTTTATGTGTACTTCATTGCGTTGTTGTTTATTCATGAGACATTTTGACTATTAAATTGTGTTTTTAACTTATGAATGTTGCATTTGTCTTTAGACGACTAAATCTCAAGTGCAAATCAGTTTCCTCATCATTAGCTCATCACATTTACAGCTTTTAGGAGTTTAAAATTCATGTGGATGTATTTTATCACCTTGAATGATGCTCTGTGTTATATGATTAATTTTATCATGTAGAACTTATTGTGGAATAAACAAATTGTCAAACTTTAGTTGTCAGGGTCTGCACTTGTTTCATTTTTCACAGTATGAAGTTGTAAGATATGAATTGACTTCTATACTTTATACAATCAATGTTTACTTTATACCATAGAATTCATATTTGGAAATAGTATATGATTTTCCTTGGTAGTTTTTTCGTTAACTGTTTAGCGATTTTAGTTCACCTGAGCACGTAGATTGGCTCTTCATGAAACTTTGTCAGGATGTTTGTATTAATGATCTTGTAAAATTGTGCGAATATGGGTCATCTCTGGTAAAAAAACTGGGTCACTAGGTCATTGCTCCAGAAAACCTTGTTAATGCTCTAGAGGTCACAATTTTGATTGAATCTTCATGAAACTTTGTCAGAAGATTTCTTTTAATAATATCTTGGACAAATTAGAACATGGGTCATCTGGAGTCAAACAC
This sequence comes from Lutraria rhynchaena, assembly GCA_008271625.1. Classification (NCBI taxonomy): domain Eukaryota; kingdom Metazoa; phylum Mollusca; class Bivalvia; order Venerida; family Mactridae; genus Lutraria; species Lutraria rhynchaena. Next base: position 1,224,922 of record VIBL01000092.1, read on the forward strand.
TAGGTCACCAGGTCAAATCATTGGAAAACCTTTTTAACCCTCTAGAGGTCACAGTATTTATTGGAGGTTCACTAAAGCTTGTCAAAATAATTGCCTTGATAATATCTTGGTTAAGGTTGAATATGGGTCAGCTGGGGTCAAAAACTAGGTCACCAAGTCAAATCATAGAAAATCATTGTAAACACTCTAGAGGTCACAGTTTTTATTGGAGGTTCACACAACTTTGTCAAAATGCTTGTCTTAATAATATCTTGAACAAGTTCGAACATGGGTCATCTGGAATCAAAAACTAGGTCACCAGGTCAAATCACTGGAAAACCTTGTTAACCTTGTAGAGGTCACAGTTTTGATTGGATCTTCTTCAAACTTTGTCAGAATGTTTGTATTATTGTTAACATGAAGAGGTGTGAACATGGGTCAACTCAGGTTAAAAGCTAGGTCACCAGGTCAAATCACAGGAAAAACATAGAAGTTGCAATCTTTACTCAGGTGAGCGAAAAAGGGCCATCTTGGCCCTCTTGTTTAACTAGGCGTTCAACCTGTTTGCCACCCCTGCATGTCAATATTCTGTATTGCATTTTCAAAAAAAAGTTAAGTATCATTCATTTTACTGAACCTACTCAATTCTATTTTATCTTATTTAGAAAACTAGGATGCTGAAAACTCACAGGATGAAAAATTTAAGAGATGGCCCAGTTTTGTTTTACTTTATAGGGCACTAGGCAATGAATACAAGCATTTTGTTGTACCTAATGTGTGCAGTGCTGGGTGAAGTTACCATGGGTTGTTGGATAATGCTTCTTTGGATTTAGTTATTGTTAGTTTGTTTCTTTGTTTAATGTGATTTGATATTGATTTGTTAGATCTTTTTAGTGAAACATTCTTGAATTTTGTACTTATATTTTCCTTATATGGAATTTTGCAAGACAGTCTCTGTGTTGCCAAGATGAATTAGTCTTTGTTTTTTATTAGAATAATTTAATGTCTTTCAAATGGAAGGTTTTTAGCACCTAATCTTCTTATATTTTTTTTCTATGTCCTGATAGTACGGGAATTCAGGTCTCTTACTGAATCATCTGCATGTGTATCAGACTGTTTGTAGACACATCTTGTAGCCTGCCTGTTACTAAATGTTTTCATGCTCCCAAAAAGTGGCATATACTTAGTAATCACATGTAATATATGCATTAATAATTTCTAAACTTCTAAAACTGCGTATTGTGTTTTGTTATGAATGAAGTGAGTTTATAAATGTGTTGTGATTTTTTATAAGCGTACACTTTACTGCTTCCAGGAATCACTAAATTAATGTTGTTACTAAATTATTATTAAATGTGTCATTTGTGATTGTGTCTGGAAGGTTTAAACTGAGATTTGTGTTGATCATGTGCATTTTTGGTGTCTTGATTTAAGCATTTCATGTTCACTTGGTCAACATTTCTTTCATAATTATTAGCAGAGATTCATCAGTTTATGTCAATATTGCTGAGTATTTACATAAACATTTAGCCACTCATCTAAATAAAACACAAATATATCTCGATGTCAAGAAATATCTGATTTTACTAGTAATTAAATTGGTGTGAGACAACGATAAACAAATTGACTTCAGTGTCCTTTTCGTACTAATCAAATATCACTTGTTAATGTGAGAAAAAATAAATCTCCTGTGTTGCCTTATCCAGATGATGTATAAACATGCAGGTCTAGCATTTTTCATAGATATTTATAATTTAGTAGAAGGTAATGACATATAACTAATGCTTTCAGACAGAGATTACCAAAAATAGATTAATTCTCGCATGTTACTTTTGGAGAACTTGGCTATTACCCATTACTTACTTACTTACTTAAGACTAGTGACAATTTATGTTATATGCTTGCGAAAGACTTAACTACATCAACAGTGTATTTGAGTGAAGAGATACATTTGCCAGATTAAAATTTTAATCACGCATGTTCATCATCCAGTGGATGTTAAATCTCACATGTTTATATATCACCCGGAAAAGGGAAATACAACATTTATTTTGTGCATGTATCAACAGGCAAGATTTATTAACTTGACTGAATAGGACACTGTAATGATTCTCAGTTAAACCCTTCATCATATTCTCAGCTCAGTAAAAAGGTACTAGTACATTGTGCAAGTACATGTATGACATTTCTGTCTTCACTTTTGTAAACGCTATGTGAATGAGTTATGTCACGGCACCTGAATAAAAATAAATGAAAGATTAGTCAAAAACTGTCTGGAGCTTATTCTGTTCATTTTGTCCTAAGTCATCATACTATGTAGGATGTGATATTCTCATATCGAAAATTGAATTCAATAGAAAGTCGATATCCATCATATTTGTGTCCAAAACGGTTTGAGTCTTAATTTGTTGATGTTCATCATTTGTAAGATGGTCCGTAACGGTTTCGAGTCTTATTTGGCTATGCGCATCGTATGTAAAGTGGTCCAAAACGGTTTGGAGTTGAACTTTGTACACATTTCACTATATGGTCGTTGGTCCAAACAGTTTGGAATCTTATATAGTCCATGCTAATCATATCTTGGGTGGTTCAAAACGGTTTGGAGTGTTACTTTGTCGATATTCATCATATGTAAGGTAACAAGCATCTTCTTTTCTTTGCCGCTAGGTGGCGCCAGGGACAGTTCACCCTGCCATTGACAAGGCGGCACATTATTTCGGTCTGGAAATCATGTTAATAACTATAACATGGATAGAGCGATGATATGATTCGATCGATAATACGAGTAGATCTGTAATATCGATGATATAAATAGGTCGATTATTTTGAAAGATCGATAATGTGAATATGTTGACAATATGAGGATATCGATAATTTGAATAGATCAATGATACAGAGTTTTACTATTCTAAATAAATGTTCTTCTAACATATTAAAGGCAATCAACGCAGACACTGTAATGTTATGTGCACCGGCCCCACAATTTTGCCATGCTGTCGTGGACCCTTACACGTAGATGTTTGCTTCGGAGGATTCATGTTGCCGTGGTTATTGTTTACATGACATGTTATACTTACTTACTTATGTAGATATTTGTAGACTGAAAACTACTTTAGAGCAAGATTATAGTGAGATCCTGCGAACCCGAGTAATTGCTATAGATTACACCATATCAGTATTTCACTATATTCATAACAATGAAATAAAGTAGGATGTATACGGAACAAATAAATTGCTCACTGTATCTGCTTCATCACTATGTTCGAGTTCACTATAACCATGTTTTACTGTACTTGATAAAAATCGTAGTTAACTTGCTTAACTAAATCGGTGAAAATAAAGACAAATCTGCATGCAGGTAATTTTCGCGAAAGTTTTCGTAAAAAATGTATTATTTTCATGAAAATATCTTATCGTCCACTTATTAAGTACATTTACTTCTTATGAAAAGTTTTTGAATTTTGAACTTTTTGATGCCATTTTCTATGTTTTCCACAAACATTCCCTACCTCACCATTTTCTCGAGTAACTATTCATCGTACATAAATTTTGAATATTTTGGCTATGCTGAGAATGATCTTGAAGTCTCATCATTTAGGATATCAACAATTAGTAATTACTTAGGAATAGCGAACCATTCCATACATGGTACTCGGTTTTCCTTTAGTTGACTATATATATAATAACAACACATGACGTGACATGAACCAAGTCATTTGAAAAATCATAGAAATATTGACTGGCTCAACACAAATAAATGCCTTCCAGTTATAATTTGTGAGAGCAAAGTCATATTCTCCGACAGTGTTTAGTAGTCTACCTAAGGATTCTGGATATCCTAATGTGTGTTTGTATCGCAAATATCAGGACTTAACAACACTTCATACGCTTTCTATTTATCGTCCTAACTCACATGCGGACTTTCACTATTACCCAACAGAAAATAAAGAAACTACTACTTGGGTGAAGTGGTCGCATTGTGAGGTTTTACTGTAATGTAAAATATGGACATGATGAAATAGTTACCCCCCTCACTGTAATCGTCCTCTACTGTATTCACAACCTGGTTAGTATCGTTTTCAATCATTAATTTTGTCGTAATAATATGAATAAAAATGCACCGTTTAACTGGAATTAGATTTCACGAAAGCACGTGTCCATTGCGTGATTGACGCTAAAATAGTTTACTATTACTGCTACATTTTCAAGGAAAGGACAAAATGGAATCTTCTTTTGATTTTGTCTTTATTTGCATGTAAAAATGAACATGTTTCTAACTTATTCGAAATAAACTATGTTTAAGCCACTGTTACAATAAAACCTTAATTAGAGACCGCCTCAATATTACCATCGCTTTGTTATTATAACTGCTTATTTTCGGACCCTCTTTCAATAATTCCTCTATAATTTAACTTACTAATAAAACCACCCCATTATTACGACCATTTTTCTGGTCCTGAAGGTTGCCGTATCATCGAGGCTTTACTGTAACTGTGTTTGATTCAGAAAGAAACATAAACTAGTGTCGTGATTATGTTTCATGCAGTCTCGCTGAGCCTTTGAAACGGTAACCAGCAACTGATATATAAAACTCTTAATATAGTACAAGCTTAGTACATGTGTACCCAGACCTGGACCCCAGTTCTATATATTTAATGCGTAAGTACTTTGAAAGAACCGGACCCTAATGTCCAACAAAATTATTGAACCGCAGTATTTCAAAAGTATACTCGTGTCATATTACTATTATAAAAACTAGATTAGACATGTATTAACGATTTATGATTTTTGTAAGTAAGCAATGTAGCAATTAGACAATACTTAGGTATTACATTGTTTGTGCGGTAAAATCTATGAACAAAGGCCACTCTTGGGAAAGACAAAATGTTGCCTTTGTTGGCAGATGTTCTTTATTCGGAGGTCAGTTTGTTCTAAATAATCTAAGACAGTTTTTCAAAGAATGTCCTTTGTTCATAGGGTGATCTTTATTTGGAGGTGGCCGCAAACAAAGTTTTGACTGAAATCAAATGTTTTCATAACGACCTTGTTATTGGACTGAAGACTATTTATTCATCAACGCACAAGTTGAACAAAATATTTAATAAACACTTGTACATATTTGTTTGAAGATCAAACATCTTAAATTTGTCTAAAAGTATTTACTATGCAAATCTTGCATGAAATTAATTGCATATACATATGTATTAATGCAAATTATTGAAATATTTTTGTAATTCGTCATGCATCTTGTGTTCAAGCCAATCAAAATATTTGTAACATGTTTTTAATCCTAATCTATCAAGCTATATTATCAATGTTATTCATCTTGTAAATCATTGAACAGCCAGTTTAGCCTCACGTCGCGAAAATCGTCTTCAGGTGATAGATACAGTGATAGGTACAATGTAGCGTATATATTATAGGCAAAATTATTGGCCTTGACATTTATGCTGTATCTTAAAATATTGCTTAATTGACATGATGTTAATTACAGTGTCATCTACGAACAACAGGGTCGGTCCTTGTACAGGAACAATTAAACAAAGGACCGTGAATTTATTTATGAAATATGACGTACATGTAGAACTACCGTTATTTGATGGTACCGAAAATACGCTAGATTGTGAGGCATATTTTACAAATGCTGATATTGGTACAAAGCTGTCATACACCAAGGTTTAACGGTGGTTTTTGTACGTAACGTGCTTACACAATATTCTACCACACACCTGGTCCGTCCATGAAATTCTAGTGTTACAAACGAATGTTTATAAACATTTACCACGCTTCTTTCGTGATTGCAATCACAACCCAACCAAAATATTGTAAACTGTTTTTTTCACTTGAAATTAACGTCGTACCAACGACCAGGGTCATTTGGCGACTTTCCAGCTTTAACAGTTGAGGAAGACCCTAGGCATACACCTGGATTCAACCATTGACCTTCCATAAGCCAGCTGGTAATCTTTGTTTTTCTTGGTTTGTTTGTTTTATGTGACATTTTCTCAGGGTTTAACGTTTTCAACATTTTTTCAGTTATATACGGCGACCGGTTCACCGAACCAATTTTCTTGGACTGACTGTATTATAACCAGTAATAACTTATCTTTACACAATGAGCTGGCAACTTCTCCACAAATGGAGGAAAATCGACATTTTGTAAAATTTTGCCTCGACCGGGATTTGAACTCGAATCGCCGGGTTACTGGTCATTAAATACTGATCACTTACATACATTACATACAGACCTTTAAAACACATTTAAAATAATGAAAAAAACGATGTATTCATGTTGTATATTTATGTCAGAATTTGAATTGATGAGAAATTTAATATCGTCTGCTATTGACTAAATTGTGTAATATTACGCTCTTTAAAATGATTAACGAAAGTCCAGCAAGGACAAATACACCACGTTTATCTCATGTTTTCCGTGGCAATTCAAAATTACTAAAGTAGTGTTTTTATTACGATACAGTAGAAATGTACATAACGCGGGCTTCATAGTTCAATAAACATAAAAAAAAGTTAAAATAAAAAAACAGGTTTCCAATTATTATGTAATGATTTGGTAAATTAATGTTCTTAGTTCGGAGGCACTTGGTCTGAAATCGTAATCAATTTCAAAATTCAATAATGGGACCTCAGAATGTCTAATTTCAAGCCGACTGTCAAATATGGAGCCTGAATCTATTGATCAGATAAGGATGTATTATGTTCATCGTTATGGATGCAATAATTTCCGATAGGTAAGTTTCTAACATCAGATGATAACTCATGTTTTGCAATATGACAAAATCTTGTAAAACAGAGTATGGAGTAAGTATTCTACAGAGGTGTGTAAGTTTATAAGTGTAAGTTTGTGTACACGCAAACGAATAATACGATATTAATATTCTAACATTTTGGTGAGATAAGTACGAGACGAGATAAGTACAATGACCGGAACGCTGGTAGGACTGCAACGGATACAAGAAATATCCGAATTACTGCCACACCTGTGAACAAATGCCACCCTTGTGAAAGACAATGCCTTTATTGACAGTGGCCTTTATCCGGAGGTCAGTTTGTTCTTAATAATCAGTACTAGTGTTTAAAAGAATGATATTCGCGGGTAAGGACGGGTAAGGATCCATATGTAATTTCGGTTCCTGATTGGATAGTAACAAGAACGATAGTTCGTGGTTGAAATATGTTTTCACTTGTTTTAACGAAAGATAAGGGAACATCATAATGAAACATTACGTGTTAATCTTTCCTCATTTAATGTATTTCACCGCAATTCAAGGCATTCATTCACTTTTCAAGGTTAACACATAAGGCATTGATTGTAAGTATGGTCACATGTTTCACTGTACTGTAGGCCAAGTACAGCTCCGGCAGCATTGGTTTATTGCAATTAACTAATTTTGTAATTACATGGTTTATGTGTATCAGCGCTTGTTTAAGTGCTGTTGCCTTATATTTGGAATTTTCAAGCGTCCTGTCAAACGTGATCAAATTGTGGCGCAATATCTCGCCTAATAAGGAAGTCTTAAGACTGAACAGCACAAATGAATTGAAGCAATTGCTATAATTAGTAATGAAGCGAGTAACTATATGGTTAATTAATCCATATAGTCGCCTTTTCACCTGGCGACTCCAATTTTCTGAATTGCATCCAGTTTCAAACATCGATTTCTGTTGAAAGCCCTCGTGCATTTTGCATGAAAATATTGGGCGCGTTGTCGAGACTGGTTTCTATGGCCCTTAAAGCAGTTTGCTATGGGCGCTAGAGTGGTTGCTATGAACCTTAAGGCGGTTGCTACGGGCGCGAGAATGGCTCCTATGGTCCTTAAGGCGGTTGATAGCGGCGAGAGAGTGGTTGCTATGGGCATTTGGGCGGTTGCTAGGGGTGCTAGACTGGTTGCCATGGACCTAAAAGCGATTGTTAGGGGCACTAGAGTGGTTGCTATGGATCTTAAGGGGGTTGCTAAGGGCGCGAGAGTGGTTGCTATGGATATGTGGATGGTTGCTTTAGATCAAAGGGTGGTTGCTATGAAGACATATTTGTCATATGTAATACTTGTGTCTTGTTAAGGTTCGATACTAAGCCTTCCGACCATGTGCGGTATCTAGCGTCAAGGTTGCGACATTGAGCGTCAGTCGATTTTTGTGCGACGTTTAGTGTTGGTTGCGACGTTTAGCGTCAATTGCGACGTTTAGCGTTGGTTGCGACATTTAGCGTCAGTGTTCCGACGTTTAGCGTCAATTGCGACGTTTATCGGCGCTACATGGTTGTTGACTTTTCATTACCAAATGCCATGTTTCTGAGATTTAAGATCAAAAACTTTTTGTATGCTTGATTTTTTTTATAAAATGCATAAAATTTTACTGGTGAATTATTCAACTACCTCTAAATAGCAATGTTATGTACAATGTCCGATCCGAAGTATTCGGAATTCACTACTCGGATTCCATTGTATCACATCCATTGGATTCGTTGCTGCCCTAGTCACTAGCTAGTAAGTCACGTGACGGGCTCAAGAGGACTTTACTTTGAGAAAATGTAATCGCGCCTTTGCACAAAATCTGCTTAAGAAAATGTTATATGACATTTCCACGTTTTTCTTGATCACCCCTCGTAAGTGCCGCCCGAGCAATAGAAATCCAAACGATTTTTGTATTCGATTTACGTAACACAGGTCAATATTCAATTGTGTTGAGACTTTGGGTTGGTGTAGAAATAACCAAGTCAAGCTAGGATGTTACGCCGTAAACACATGACATGATACCACGCCCAGTCTCCGAAGTCTTGAACAGTTACATACTGTTCAAGAGCATCCCTTGTAAACCAAATACAGACTACTGGAATTATTGTATGTCAAACTTTCAATCCAGTTTTGATTGGTATTGTTTGTTACCTAATAATTATGAATCATATATGAATCTTAATATTGCAATGATACTCGAGTTAATGCTTGGCACATGCACATATATTATTTGTCATATTCCATATGCGCATCGAATAAATATTGACAATTATACATAAAATATAGTGATTATCTCCCTTCTACCATTCAAGTCATCATACCAGGAGCAAGCGTGGGTTTAGGGGGCGGAACCGCGTGCTCACCCTCTAAAATCTTGCATGCATAAATAAAAAAAACATCTAGACTGTATGGTCCCTCCCCTAACCAAACTCCAGTATCCTCAGCTGAGCAGAAAACATGTACACAATATAGATATAAAAATATCGATCCGCCCGTGTTTCCTTGTCTAAACAATCCGTCTCATTCATTTTATTGGTAATTAACTGTTGCTTTGTCTAGAACATACAAACAATAATAGTATTTTAAGCTGTTCAATTATAATAGTTTGTCTACCAACCATGCATTGAAAATTGGTGAAATTTGGAATGTTTTCTCACATTTTAAGCATTCTGTACATAAAATTGATGCTATATCCAACAATTTTTTCACCGTTGTTTTAACGTCGCACCAACAGCCAGGGTTTTCCAGCTTTAACAGTGGAGGTAGTCCTGGGTAAAACCACCGACCTACCGTAAGCTAATTATCCAGGATGATAATTTATTTCATTGATTTGTCTTTCTTTACAATAAACATTTAAGGGGGTTCTGTTATTGTTACATTCCGCAATTGTTACAAATATGTGCATGTACTAATATAAATCACTATAACACAGAATTAACTTAAAGCAGTACATATCTTTTAACTGAAGATTACTGCATTGATAATACAGCATCACACATACTCAAGTCAAACCACAAGGACTGCATCAATATCACCAAGAATTAACATAGGGTTATTTTGCATATACGTGCGTACTAATTTCAACACTATGTCCATATTAAGTCATAATTATTATTATATCATTATATATTCCAAGTTTCGATTGACATTTCCCTTAAATATCGAAGTTTTACTGTATACTTATAAAAATACGACAGATAGATAACAAAAGACTCGGAGATTCTTGTCACATGTTTATCAATTAGTGAAATAAAGAGTAGGAGTTTCCTGAGCCCGAACTAACTACAGTTGTCGTATTTCTAGTCCGTCCAACTTTAATTCAAACTTCTAATATACTTAAAGATTAAATTGTATAACCTTCTATTCTTATACCGTGATGAAAATCACAATAATCAGCATAACTTGGGCAGCATTTTAAGTCATTGTAGCTATCGATAGCTCCATCAATTAAGTGGTCGTAATCCATGGCACTGTGTGTTCAATCTTCAGTCAGTCTAAAATTCAAACTCGCCTGAATAATGAACGGCTGATTTCATACTATGAATACTTCATAATTATCACTGAATCATTGCTAACAGTGTTTCGATGTTTGTAAAGCAATTATATATATCATTTTTTGTGAGATATACAGCCTAGTAATGTAGTAGAATAGTGTTTCATTTTCATTTTCATAATCTGATTAGCCAGAACATGTCACAACTTTATATTTATACATATATATAATAAATTGTCTAAACAATATTTTGAATATAATACATTTTATGTAATTTTCAGTTGTTGGTACCACTCTACTGATTCAACAGTTCTTCGTGCGTGTTTATATCGCTGCCATGAGAACGCATTATGGAATGGATTCGTTCATTAATACAACAGGCCGGATATCCGGGAAAGTTGTGTAACATTAAGCCTTACAGGATACCAGGTTGTCTTAGCCCTCGTGTAAGAGACTAACAGTAATGAAGAAACAACCGTATGGCTCAAAGCCTGGGATAACTTGATTATATTCTTTAAGAACACAATTCATGTGCGTTTTCAACATTAATAAAACGAAAGATTATATGACTAATTTGCAATTCCATGTAATTATCTGTTTTGAATGCAAGGTCAGATGGGGAGATCTTCACCTCAGAAACATTCAAAATAGAGAAAATAGATCAAAACCATTGATAGAACAAGAACTGTTTTTTTTCTGTTTAAAATTGATGTTATTCAAGTAGATTAGCTGAGCGACTTTAGTTAAAAACAACTTTAATTGACCACTCTCGGTAGCTGCTGCCTTGATTTGAATGCACAATATCCGGTTAAGGAGTCCGGTTCATGAGTCCGGTCCAGGTGTCCGGTTCAGGAGTCCGGTTCAGAAATACAGTATTTTTAAATTCGTTTTGGAGTAAATGTAGTGTTTTAGCGTTCAAAGCGTGTTAAATAATTTATGTGCTTAATATTAGGGGTGTAACGGTTAACCGATATACCGGTTAATATCGCAATATGGATTCTGACGGTTTTTTACCGGTTCGTTTTTTCTGAACCGGTTTTTGTAGTCATGGCATTGTCATATATGAAAAGGTCTCAGAAATAAGACAAATTAACAAGCAAACAAATTCCTCGCTACATTTTCGTGAATGCCGGAAGATGCGACCGTTATACCTACCTGTGTTTGATTTGTGACACTTGTTGATATATATATATATGTCAACACTAGGCCATGCCAAATCGCGTCTATGTTTAGCATAATATTGAGGTTCAAAAACCTATCTAGCTATCCGGAAAAAAACAAACAAGTGCCTCCGGAAAAACACAAATTTCCCACTTAGTTGCCGCAAAATATTAGCTTCTATCAAAAGTCCAAACAGTCACTCAGTGAGAATAAATATGTTTAATTTCTTAAATCAAAACGAACGCATAATATTGAACGATTTTGACGACTGGAAGGCATATTGATACAAAGCAAATCGTTCCAGCATGTAATGGTCCAATAAAGATATTTCAAATGATCAAATATTCAATATTACGATATGTTTTTTTATTTGACTCAGGTGATCAAAACCTTTCCGCCCGCGGACGCTAAACATAGATACGATTTGGTATGGCCTTAGTAACATTTAAACGTTAACTTTTGCAAAAAATTTGCTCATCAATTAAACGCTATTTCATTTTTAAATGATATGATTGCTGACTTCATTCTAGCACTTTGTTTCGAATTCGGTTGTGTCACAATACGAACAGGGTTTATCTACGCCAATTTGAAAGCATCTGAGTGAATCGGACTTGTGGTAATGTTGCAGAACAGTGGCAGGCGAAGCCGATTATAAATGTATGCTTCAATAAGTTTAACGCTTCATCAAATGAGAGGATGAATCTCTTCTGAATTCTGATTCAGAATATTTATTTTACTGGCAGATAGTTCAATTTACATAAATCATTCAAAAACAGCTGTATAAGAGATCATTTGAAGCTACATATGAATTTCATATATAAATATTTATATGATATTGATCCATTTAAGACGCTTTTACACCCCTACTTAATATGTGTTTGTATTCGTCATGCTTTGGATTTGATATGCGCGTTTCTACATAATTTTGCTGGAATATGTGTTTTTTATTCATACAACTGGATTGTTATACAGCATCAACCATCTGAACGCAAGGTAGGCGAGCATAATATCGCACTTGCACCGTAATATTCACTATCCTCGTTAAATGGTTATTTATCACATTATATTAACAACAACAAAACCTCACTTAGCTCTATAGAACTTCAACATTAGGACTACCTCGTGTAATAGATAATTAATTATGGTATTAATGTTAAAGTTTTACTGTAAGCATGTTATCAATACAAAGAGACTGATTAGTCATTATTTTGTGAAATTTCTAATGTTATCAAATGAAATTATAGTAAACTAGCTGGACAGTGCCTCACATTTGAAATTTGCTTGGTCTCGGGTGGGATTCGAATTCATTGCGAAAAAAAGTTAGCGATTGCTAGTCAGGGATTATAAACACTTGATCACAGAGGCACCTCCGCTTTAAATATGAAATGTTGTTAATCTGATAAAGCATTATAAATGAATACAATTTATTATTCAGATATTTTAGAAGTTTGATATTAGGCTGAAATTAAAAAATACTTCGTTTGGCTTATTCCGACTCTTGATTTTAAGAGAGGGTCGGTCGGTAGGAAAAATATTTCATTTTTTTCAGAGATCATATTTTAATCTAAAGTGAGATAAAACACAGAAATACCTTATTGGTGAAACTTATGAAAGTAAATGAATTATGCTTTAGATTTTGGCAATAACATTTTTGAGTCGGCGTTTTTTACGGTCAGTCCGTGAAGGGCAAACAAACTTAATTTTAATTTAAGCCTTATTTATATGTTTATAAGTAATATCGTAACATCCTGGGTATTAGTCTTGTGTATTCCCGCAGACACTTGCATATAGTTATCACATGTGATTGTTTAGTCTAAGTATCAAGCTTAAACTTTTTACCCGACCAAACTTTGAGTTGTGTCATACGTTTTCGTGATCGGTTACTGATATTTATTACAAATCCCGTGTGGCTGACACATTTTTGAGGTAGACTCTTTTGTTATATCCATTTATTAGGCTAAAACAGTCTTTAATTTGCAGTTGTGTCGGACATATGCATTGTTTATGTCACAGTATTTTAGAACGTATTAAATACTATGAATCTCCGTAACTTTGAATACTTCCAATATATGTTTCTTACATTTTTTATTGGTTATATGTTCTGAACTCCGGTGACTTTGCTTTTCATTTAACACATGAGGATATTTTATGTTTACAACAGAGTGTCTTAGATTTTTAAGTTGTAATGTTAAAATTCTAGGATATTTAAACCTACTTGACTGGAAAGTGATACATTTGCTTATTAGCCTAATTGTTATTGCTCACAGGTGCTATATATTTTTGCTGTTAGGTGTAAAACCATGTTTATAGGTATGTAATGAATTTATCATTAAATAAATTACGTAGGATTTAAAAATCAACATATTTTGTGCTTATTATCCAACACATGTGCTATCCGTGCGCCGATGTGTTTATCTGTCCGTCTGTCCGTCTGTCTGTTTGTCTGCATGTCAGACATTTTTCTGGCTCTAGTATTATAAAAGTTGACTGCATTGAAGCGGTATAAATAGCCAGCTACCAAATGATTGGGAGAGTTAGTTTAGGTCTGAAGCTGTGTAGACTAGTATCATATCCAGCTTAGATCAATCATCCCCCTGGGCCTCCCCCCTGGACTGTAACAATATCTATATCACTATAGGTGACAAAATCTCTATTATTATTTAGTTAAATTCTACTAGTTAAAGTTCCTGTGTGATGAGGCATTTTTTCATTTCCGTTTTTTTTTGTCCTAAGGTGCATACACTTCTTTCGGGAAATTAACAAAATCTCCGGCCGTTTGTCACATCATTTTCCTGACATATTATTCAATCAATTTCAACAATAAGAAAGAAAGGACGTACAAAATTGAGTCTCTGTAAATCTCGTTATATTATAAACAATGTAAACTTATATTATATCAAACTAGGGAACACCAGTCTCATTACCGCATACAGTATGCAACATTAATGTTATCACATTAAGAAGTATCAGAAACTGCATCATTACATAGGAATTAAAATTATACATTGGTCTAGGACCATTTCGTATCACACACACGAAAGTTTTATAATTTTTTGTTGCCATGTAAGAATGTTCTTATATAAAATTGAAAGAACAAATTATATACATGGTTAAGTTAGAAGATGCGAACGAAATTGGTTGATGCTCAAGACGAAATGATCAATTAAACTAAAACAAATCGTCTTCTTCAAGATTTTCATTTATTGATTTTCAGTGTTTATTTGTATTAAGTGATTAATACAATTGGTAAAAATACAATTGGTAAACATGGGGTGTAGGCCGCGGCCGTGCTCCTGTGTTTCGTGCTCTGGACTTGTAACCCGGTGATCCGTATATTTTATGATGTTACCATGATTATAATTCTGTAGTTACAAGTTGTAATTGTATTTGTAATATATACTATGAAATGCGATTATTGCTAAGATAAACATATATCCACCAGCTTATAAATAAAAATGTGTGCGTATCGTCTAAACGCTTAGGTGGTAGCGATTTGTTTTTATTTAGTACTTTTTAAGTTATTGTAGTATTATTCATTATTGATATGTGTATGTGATGTAATTCATACGTGTAATTATCTTGTTGTGATGGAAATATGGCTGTTGTTTTAAAGTACTAAATAACATCGGCCCTTATCACAACAGTTGGGAGTTATAATTTTTTATCACAAAAAAGTCACGAGGGTGTTGTAAAGTTGTGCACATTGGTGTCAATTGGATCCGAGAATACATTTATGATAAATATTAGAAATTAAATGAAATATAATAAGTTTTTATGAGTGGCATTGTATTGATGTGTATTTAATAACTTAATTACTTCAAGACCTATCTTGTTTATCATTGTAAATATTACAAAAATATGTTGTCTTATTTGATATGCGAATTACGTTAGAAGAAGGCTTGTATCATTTGAGTGAACTCTGTGTTTAGATTGTTCTATAGTTGTATTTTATGTTGTATATAAAAGTGTATTGTAAACAATGTGATTAATACGTTTAATTGCTGTTTTGACGTCATTTAATCATTGACCAGTTAAATGATCACGGCGTTGTTGTGTTCGTTAAAAATACCCCATTTTAACGTGCGTATTTTGTCAAGTTCGTAAAACACGAGAAAACATTATAACTTCCGCTCAGTTTTCTTGGGCACTATTTAACTTTGGTGCCATTACATAATTAAATATGTTTCCAGTTTTATCGCTATTTTCCAAAGATTACCTTTTTGATAATAACTCGTTTTTTTGTGTATGTGTGTCTGTGCCCTATCTAGATGAACATATAAATTATATTAATGTTATATCGAAGTACTGGAAGTAATTGGATTTAGATCTATGAACTGACAGTAATTAAGTTCAAAACATAGCATTTGCAGTCTATTTAGAAAAAATATAATTAAAAAAATAGTTTACAGTTTTGGTTTGAATTAGCTTTGTAGACTTGCATAGTCTTGGAAAAAGGAAATGTCGGGAAGAAATATCAATCTACATCTTAAACATTTGCGAAGCCAACGTAATTTTACTAAATAAATATAGTGTTTTTCGATGATTTCTGTACACTTAGCTATTTACATTTCCTTATTTAAGCCAATCGAAGAATAGACGAAATTAAGATCACGTCAGCTAAGCAGTTTTAAGATACAGCATGAATGTCAACAAATGCGCAAACTTTCACGTGTACAACGCTAATTTTAATCATTTCAATTTTGTTTACATTTCACTCATAACTCTTGTTATGTACGTATGTTTGATAAGTGTTATTTTCCTTGCTGTATTTTTTCAAATAACACGACTATAATCAAATATTTAGATATGATTCACCTTCTCATTCTAGAGGTAATCTGGTCTATACATGAAGGATTTTGTGAAGGATTTTTGTGTCTTAATATCCGAATTTGCATTTTAACAGTTAAACGCAGGAATGAATGCAAATACATTACGGCATTGTGTAGTCTATCGTAGACATGGCTTCACAGTATAATTCAGGAATAATCTTAATATCTGTTTCTAATCAGTTTTAGATCAAAACGAACATTTCATAGTATCAGATGTTAATGAAGATCAATTAAATTTGAACATACATTGAGAGATATTCTCGGCTTAAACAATTTGTCAAACATCATATGACACAATCAGTATGTGGTCAGTATTGTTTTCAAACAGCCCGGTTTCAAACATCTTATGTCATCTTCACTTTCAGAAATTATTGATTATAAACTTCCGACCATGTGTTGACCATGTGTTTTCATAGCTTTTTTCATATGGAGAGGAATTTATATAAGTCATCCTTGTTTTCGATTCCATAATATGCTATTTTAATAAATATCATAATACATGCTTGTATGTGTGCATGCTTTGTATGTGAATTTGTATGTAAATTGAAATAAAGTTTCAACCAAATACCAAACCGTAGTACTGTTTTGGTTTGAGGAAGCCATCCAAAAAGCGCGATTTATAAAGGATGAAAACTCAATTGTCAAACAATGACAGTGACTTATTAAATTATAAACGTATGAGAAATAAAGCACATGTAAATAATCAAAATATATGCAAAACAACGCTTTCTTTAAAAACTGCTGACAACTGCTAAAAATTCATTTGTATACATCTCAAATACAGATGACGTACTATAGAATTGCCATAGTTTACGTCTAAAATTTAAAGTTATTCACATTCATTGAAAAATGTTATAACTTAACATCATGTTAACAATGTAATATTAAAATTAATAGCTGTTAAAAATCTTTAGAAATCCTAACATCCATCAGGGATGACTCACGTATAATGTTTTGTATAAGGTAACATGCATTCTGTGCTTTTTATCGAAAAGGTCTGTATGATACATGTTGTGACACATGTGTCCTGGGAGAAATCAACTCTTACAGTTGTTGCTCATTTTCCTATGTATTCATAAATAAAATTACAAGCTACAGTAATGGACCCGTGATGGTAAAATTATTCCAAATACCAAGATTTAACCTAAAAAATGGCTCAAATAAAAAAACTGTCACAGAATGTGACTCCATTCAAGGTAATTTTGGGTTATTTTTTCTGAATAAAACTTATTACAATTTTACCATTAAAGGGCCGTTACTACTGCCAGTGACAAAAATATATAGGACAAATGCTTTTAAATTCAGTAAATACTTTTATTTATGTTGATACCATATTAAATAGATAAAAAATAATAATACAAAAAGAAAAGATTTTACATTGATACCATTTTACATAGAAGAGTGTTAATTAAACAAATAAAAGATATTACGTTGATGCCATATTGAATAGTTAAAAGCAAATAAAAAGAACACGAGTTGTTCAAATTTAGATAAATGAAGTATCCATTTCTCACTTTGTTCTATGGAGTCATTCATTGTGCCAATCTGTTAAACTTGAAAAAAAATACACTTTGATTAAAATTTAAAAAATGATATATTAGGACCAATCTTCACATCCCCTTATAAACAAAAGTACAGATCAAATTATCATGTTTAAACAGTTAAAAATCCATATAAATCAAGTAAAATAGTATGCTTGTAGTAGAATTTGCCAAACTGGACATTTTGTTATTAAAAACTTCTTGTAACGACTGGTTAATCAAATATGCTTCGAGCCGGCTGCCCCAACCCTAACTCAATTTGGATTGAGGGGGGAGGTAGGGAGAATCAAAAGCTCAGACCAGCGGAAATGGTCTCTCCACCCCCTGGCTTGATGTTAAAAGTCATCAAGATATCTTATTCACAATGTGAATGTATTTCAATTACAATCTTGCTTTATGGCGTTTACTTATCCATAGGAAATTTTCTGAGCTTCAGCATCACTCCTTAATTCAAGAAATTCATTAAGAATGCAAATAATCTTTTATTCTGTAATTAAATTGTCATTGTTTTGTTTCATGAATACAAGTAACATGTAGGATAGATTTAACAGGTAACACTTGAAGAATGAAATTTGATCAATAACAATTATGATAACATGTCAGGGTCAACGCTCGCAATTTTAATATCAATTTGTGTGAATATGTTTATATTTTTGTTTGCGATTTTTACGAAAATGTTGCGTGTTTTGCAGAACTAAATACACCGAAAGTATTAATCTTCCGTTCCTATCCCGTACACAAATAACACTACAGACCGACGATAGCTCTTAAATGTAAACACAGTCGAATTTCTCCGCTAATTTATAAATCCAAGTTCGTGTATGTCAACCAATTTATCGAAGTCCCTTGAATTTTTATGTAAAGAGTTCCGATAGCATTACAATCTGTCCGTAATATTCACATATTACCATCTTCCTATAATATCCGCGTGTTACCGAGTGTTATAATATTCCAATATTATACATATGGTGCTATATTACCATAGTATCAACATTGTGCCATCTTCTCCAAGAATCCACGTTGTGCCATCTTCTTGTAGAAATGCCAGTTAGCTGAAAGAGTTAAATACAAACATAATAAACTCTTGGCAGGCCTCATCCTGAATCACCTCCCCATGATGGAAACATACCGTTGCGCGGAAGGCATTCAACATGTTGAAGAATTATGCTGATCTTTTCACTGGACATAACACAATCATACCACTTGCATGAGTGTTCAGACAAATAATAAAGCCAAATGAAGATTCATAGACGGTGTCGAGATCCGGGGGATAAGTTTATGTGAACCTAGCCATGCTTAAAATGAATGAATGGAGAGATTACTTTCCTTGTCCGCAAATTAGCATTCATCTGATAGATTTTCACATGAACCAGAAAGAAAGATAAAAACCCTTACCATTTTCAATGTGCTACCTGGTTCCAAAGGGAATCCACATGACACCATCTTCCCATAGTATCCACGTTGTGCCATCTTCTCGTAGTATCCTCTCTTGACTGAGGGACTCTACATTACAATGTAGAGTCCCTGGTTGACCTCGCAAATAGAAAAAAGAGAAAACAATTAGAAAGTTCTTAAAACAGGATAAATAAACATTTTCATTAAATACGTTTGTGAGCTCATTCATCCATCCAACTTACAATGAAGCCAATATATTCAATGATGCATTATTACACGTGCTCAATCTACCTTAAAATATGACACTTCCTGAATAATTGATAGGAAACTAGACAACCATCAAATAAACCATAATTTCTGACTAGTTCCACCACAATATTCATTCTTAGTGGAAGCGTCCACAACCAGTTTAACCAAGATTCCCTACTTTCGTCCAACTGCAGAGCACACCACATATATTAACTTTTACCCCTATATGTCCAACTTGAATCTAAATACGCGACTCGGAGCACATGGCCGGTAAGGAGCCTACAACTCAAATTGGGATGCAGAAGGATAGTTAACCAACAAGCTGAAATAAACAAAAAGTCCAATTGTGTGTAAGGAACCTGTGTAATACACTCCTATATAGTGTACTACAGGGGAAGCAGACCCACAGAAATCCACAGGCAGACAGATCTGGATTGTGAATAAAGCAAAGAATATTCATAGTAAGGCTTTCCATGACAAAAGATGAAGAACAGTGATGTGAATGTATGTAACGGTGAGTGTAGGTGTGTATTGTGCGAGTGTGTGACTAGATTAACATACCTGAAAATACATGAACACATGAATCAATGGACCAGAAAATGTATCATTCACGAACAAAAGTAACGGCACCAGCCTTTTCCTACTCTCCTATTCAATTCATAGTGGCATCAGTTCACATATTCTAAGCCGGAGTCGAGGTCCGGAAGATATGCTTATGTGAACCTAGTCATACTTAAAATGAATGAATGGAGAGATTACTTTCCTTGTCCGCAAATTGGCATTCATCTGATAGATTTTCATGTGAACCAGTAAGAAATATAAAAACAACTTACTATTTTCAATGTGCTACCATATAACACCATCTTCCCATAGTATCCACGTTGTGCCATCTTCTTGTAGTATCCTCTGTTGACTGAGGGACTCTACATATATTACTATGTAGAGTCCCTGGTTGACCTCGCAAATAGAAGAAAAGAAAAACAATTAGAAAGTTCTTAAAAGAGGATAAATAAGCATTTCAGAATTTCAAAAGAGAGTAGTGTTCACATGAATCTATGGACCAGAAAACACATAATTTACAAACGGAGGAGAAAAAGTAACGGCACCAGCCTTTTCCTACTCTCCTATTCAATTCATAGCGGCATCAGACCACATATTCTACACCACTTTCACCAAACAGAGCGTCTAAAAGCCACCTAACCTTTAACCAACCATCTATAGAACACTCAGCAAAAAGGAGAGAAGAATTATTATGCAGACACGCAAATTTCATTATAGATTTTGTCTACATAATCGGACCCACTGAGGTTTTTGCGCAGGAATCAGGTGATACGTCAGTGCACTACTAACGGTTATATGTACATATAACTGATATCTTAGCAGGCCTCATGCCAAATCACCTCCCCAGTATGTAAACATACCGTCGCCCGGAAGGCATTCAACATGTGGCAGCCTAACGGCTGTTACACTGAACATAACGCAATCATCCCACTAGCTGAGTGCTCAGAAAATAATTAAGCCAAATTTGACTCTTAGACGATGTCGAGATCCGGAGGATAAGTTTATGTGAACCTAGCCATGCTTAAAATGAATGAATGGAGAGATTACTTTCCTTGTCCGCAAATTAGCATTCATCTGATAGATTTTCACATGAACCAGAAAGAAATATAAAAAGAACTTACCATTTTCAATGTGCTACCATATAACACCATCTTCCCATAGTATCCACGTTGTGCCATCTTCTTGTAGTATCCTCTGTTGACTGAGGGACTCTACATATATTACAATGTAGAGTCCCTGGTTGACCTCGCAAATAGAAGAAAAGAAAAACAATTAGAAAGTTCTTAAAAGAGGATAAATAAGCATTTCAGAATTTCAAAAGAGAGTAGTGTTCACATGAATCTATGGACCAGAAAACACATAATTTACAAACGGAGGAGAAAAAGTAACGGCACCAGCCTTTTCCTACTCTCCTATTCAATTCATAGCGGCATCAGACCACATATTCTACACCACTTTCACCAAACAGAGCGTCTAAAAGCCACCTAACCTTTAACCAACCATCTATAGAACACTCAGCAAAAAGGAGAGAAGAATTATTATGCAGACACGCAAATTTCATTATAGATTTTGTCTACATAATCGGACCCACTGAGGTTTTTGCGCAGGAATCAGTGATACGTCAGTGCACTACTAACGGTTATATGTACATATAACTGATATCTTAGCAGGCCTCATGCCAAATCACCTCCCCAGTATGTAAACATACCGTCGCCCGGAAGGCATTCAACATGTGGCAGCCTAACGGCTGTTACACTGAACATAACGCAATCATCCCACTAGCTGAGTGCTCAGAAAATAATTAAGCCAAATTTGACTCTTAGACGATGTCGAGATCCGGAGGATAAGTTTATGTGAACCTAGCCATGCTTAAAATGAATGAATGGAGAGATTACTTTCCTTGTCCGCAAATTAGCATTCATCTGATAGATTTTCACATGAACCAGAAAGAAAGATAAAAACCTTACCATTTTCAATGTGCTACCTGGTTCCAAAGGGAATCCACATGACACCATCTTCCCATAGTATCCACGTTGTGCCATCTTCTCGTAGTATCCTCTCTTGACTGAGGGACTCTACATTACAATGTAGAGTCCCTGGTTGACCTCGCAAATAGAAAAAGAGAAAACAATTAGAAAGTTCTTAAAACAGGATAAATAAACATTTTCATTAAATACGTTTGTGAGCTCATTCATCCATCCAACTTACAATGAAGCCAATATATTCAATGATGCATTATTACACGTGCTCAATCTACCTTAAAATATGACACTTCCTGAATAATTGATAGGAAACTAGACAACCATCAAATAAACCATAATTTCTGACTAGTTCCACCACAATATTCATTCTTAGTGGAAGCGTCCACAACCAGTTTAACCAAGATTCCCTACTTTCGTCCAACTGCAGAGCACACCACATATATTAACTTTTACCCCTATATGTCCAACTTGAATCTAAATACGCGACTCGGAGCACATGGCCGGTAAGGAGCCTACAACTCAAATTGGGATGCAGAAGGATAGTTAACCAACAAGCTGAAATAAACAAAAAGTCCAATTGTGTGTAAGGAACCTGTGTAATACACTCCTATATAGTGTACTACAGGGGAAGCAGACCCACAGAAATCCACAGGCAGACAGATCTGGATTGTGAATAAAGCAAAGAATATTCATAGTAAGACTTTCCATGACAAAAGATGAAGAACAGTGATGTGAATGTATACCTGAAAATGCATGTACACATGAATCTATGTACTTGAACGAAATATAAAAAATACTGACATTTTTCATGTGCTGGCTGGTTCCCATTGTGCCATCTTCCCATAGTATCCACATTGTGCCATCTTCCTGTAGTATCCTCAGTTGACCTCGCTAAATAGAAAATATGTATAACAGCAATTAGAATGTGATTAAAAACAGGATAAATGACATTTTCGTTTGTAAATAAGGAACCTATGTAGCACGCATCCATATAGTGCACTACAGTGGCAGCAGAATAACAGAAAAAACACAGACAGACAGATCTAGATTGCGATTAAAGCTGTGAATATGCATAGTAAGTCAATTTCATGACAAAAGGTGAAGAATGAACATATTTGTAAATTAAAGACAGAAAATTACTAACGTTTGTAAAGCGCTGGTAATTAAGGTCATCCACATATCACCATCTTCCCATGATATCCATATTGTGCCATTTTCCCACAGTATCTACATTGTGCCATCATTTGACTTCAGAGAGAAGTGAAAAGCAATTAGAATATGAAGCAGACAAATACTCATTTGCGATAAAATCAATTATTTAATGTGCAATATGACACATGTTATACCTTATGATCAACGCCATGAATTTTCAAAGTAAGGCATTTTATGACAAAAGATGAGGAATTGAGATATGAATGTGTGTTATAGTGTTGCAAGTGTTTGTGTGTGTGATGTATATGTAAGCATGTGAATCACGGGAGGTACGTCTGAATAAACGCTAACATAGATACAAAATTTGACACAAATCAACCGTTCATAAATTTAGCTTTCCAAGTATTGCTGAGAGCAGGAAATATATAAAAATGTTATTATCTAAGATACAGAACATCACAAACATTCAGACTGCAACCACTTCCTCAAGAAATTATATCATTCAAAAAATGAAGGATAAAAATTAACCAAAAAGTATTATGCTTGTTTTTCTCATTTTAGTTTTGTTTTAACCAAAAGAATAGAATAAATAAAGTGATATACTTAATTTTCAGTTTAGACAAAATTGCTAAATGATATAAGGTTCGCTTACTTCAAATATCGTCCCTTGATTGTCTCTTTTTCTGTATGTCCTCGAATTTATTTCTCTTACACTATCTTTGATTTTGAGGCTTGTGATGCTTACAACTACCCGCATTGTCGTACTCTTTGTGACCTTTTCGTGAAAATAATAAATTGATGAAGATAAACAGACACATTCTCAATTGAAATACAAGTACTAATGTTTAATCAAAATTTGTCCAATAATTCTTGAAATAAAATACAGGTACCGGTCAATGTGGTAAAATTAATGAAACACTTTTCAATAGAGAATACTTAAGAAAATGTTTATCGGATGAATAAATAGATGGCATACATCGAGCACATTTTAAAGCACAAGTTTACCTAAAGTTCATTGTTTTTCTTCCATGATAAAAGCTTTTTGGCCTAACCTAATCATCATCATCCTTTAATGAATATGTACAAAGTAATTAGACTGGACTATCACTGGAGTATCGATTCATGCAAACATGATAAAATAATTCAAATTTTACAAACACATTAACAAATGCACCACGAGTATGTATACAAATTATGATCATTTAATTAATATCAACAGTTGTTTCAAAAAATGAAAAATGTATTCATAAAATAAAGCGACGAATAAGATTATCTATTAAATAATACACACCACGTTGTTGAAACAATAAATGTATAATTCCCAAAACAAGTCCTTTCATTGTGTTTTACTTGTCACTAATGCGGATGCTCGCGAAAAATTCACTCAAAACTAACCACGCCTTTGGGTATCTGAACACAATTAGTACCACGTGACTTCTTTTTTCTTAATCCCTTTATCGTTACAATGAAACGTTCGCCAAGAAACACGTTTTTCGTATAAATCGTGTGTAAACACATTAGCAACAACAATAATGTACATGTACACCGACTCTGTAATTATAATAAAACAACTGACGACCAAAACCTTTTGCATACTGGTTAAAATATTTTTAACGAAATGTCTTTATACCTTAGATAAATATAAAGTAATTTCATGCTCAATTCAAGAAGTTAATTTACCAGATGCAAACAATAACAGCCTTACCCTCTGAGTGTCCATAGACTGTATCGAAAAGTATGGAGATGACACGGTAATTAATACACAAATATTTTTACATAGCTATACATAAGCCAACACCGGCTTTTCATAGATGCAGACCAAGGTCAACAACAATGTGAAAATTTGAACAAAATCCATTGACTCACCATTCCTATAGCATAATAAATACATTAGATTCCTCATAATGCAACAACAACCTTAGGCTAAGGGAAACCCTTAAATTGGGTGTAACTTAACTCATAATATCCGTCCTGCGTACGAAATGTTGTGGAACGAACCCATAAAACTAGCTAAACATTTACCAAACCTGCATCAGAAAGAAATCACATTACGTACAAAACAAAAATATCAAAAATGAATAAATTCTTACCTCAATTCTTTGAGCATAATAATTATTTAACGTATCATAAAACAACGTGCTGTCTTTCCAACGTATTACGTCTGTGTGCGAATTTACTACCCAAAACCAAACCTATATAGAGCTAAATTGCCACACCCAATAACGAGAATTACAAAACCCAGGGAATTCTCGTGGAATTCAGGACGAAAAATTTCGTTCGATACTCAATTTTTCCTAACACATACCGAGGCTCGTACACGTGGATTTATGAAAAGTACCACTTGAATCAAGCACAGGGGGCTAGCACATTGAAGGGATGGTGTATAATGGTGTATTATGCTTAGAATGGCCACATGGACCAAAAACACCTATATTACATATATACTTATACAAGGGTTACAACTTCCAAAATGACAGCTTCTGTATCAAGTTTGTTTAACACTACGTAACTTTTCAAGAAATCGCTCAAATTTCTGATAACTGGTGTCTACAGATAGCTAATGCATTATACTACTCATAACCAATAAACATTTGGTCCAATTCAAAACTATGAAGCTGGTATTTAATCTCTTTCTTTCGAAAAATTGACAATTTCGTTTAGTCAAACGCGATCTCGCAACATCAAAATGATCAGAATTAAGCGAGTTAAATATAAATCATATGAAAATGCTAGATTCAAAATGCAAACAATATTGTCCTATCTTTGCAAAACAAAACCCAACAATTTAGTCGAAAATATCATGATAACAAGCTCATGCAATAATTTCCCTTCTTTACGTTGGTTAAAATTTGAGGCCCGGCTATGCACTTTGTGACAGTCCTTTGTAAGACATTCTCTGAATACCGTACGCTCTAAATTCCGGAAACCGGACGATCTTTCCGCACCACAGACTTCATACTGTTCTTTATTTTTGTTCCGAATATCCGAATATTCCGGACACCGACATTTTCAAGATGTCAAAATTTTGTGGAGGGTCCACATTATTATTGAAACAATAGGATTTTGTCCCCCCATTAAAAAACGTGTCAAGCATCTATTGTTTACTTTAAGTGCTCATGTGTAATAATAGCTAAAGCGTAAACTAATAACCAATCATTGGTATCAAGATTGTCTAGAATTTTAAGATTTTATTTCTTAATACTCTTAATCAGATATATTAAATTTTGAAATGTAAAGCCTTTTGATGAGTTTGCACAATACTAACGACTTAATAATATATACAATATTCACTACAATTACAATATGCACTTTCAATGTAACACACACACACACATACAAATATCATTGGTCTATTGAATACCTCTCTGAATACCGGAATTCTCTGAAAACCGGAATTTTGATCCGGTCCGGACAGAGTAACAGCAAAAAAATGTTTATGTTTCAAGTGATAATTCGTATTTGTTTACACTCGCCACCACATGAATGTCATATAGACGAGCATTCACTATTTTTAACAAATAACTTTCTTGAGATGTCAAATTTAACAATATATAATGACAATTGGTTATTTTAATGATAGTTTGTATGTGTGTCTATGTTTTAACTTGTCGCATAAAATCAACAAGTATGCAATATTTTGACGGTCTTATTTTAATTTGGCTATATTGGGGTGGAAGATCAGTATTGTAAAGTTAATAGCTGTATGATATTGCTGCAGTCTGTGTACTTCAAATGTTTGGTTGTAAAGTATACGGGCTTGAGAAGGGCATGTACCGTATTTTTCTTCAAACTTGAAATTCTTTCATAATATCAGACTTTTGCCCACTTTGGAAAAAGGTTACAAAATGTTTTAATCGTACAATAAGTTACCATCACAACCAGACATGTACATAGAGCTGGGCCTATTAGAATCATCCATATCTGATTCAATAATGTTTCCCCTTCAAAAAGAGAATCCAGTTCACTATTAGCATTACATATCAGTATTACGTTTAAAACCTTCATCAACGATTAGTGTCTGATCTCTATTAAATGTGATTTCATAGTATTTTGTGTTATCCGATGCTTCAAATCTTCGATAGTTTTTTACCTCAGCATTATACGAATCCAAGCCCAACCTGTAACATCTTTGCCGCTCTTTGGTGTTTAAATCGCCGTACATCATCGATCGGTTTAAACGCCCACCTGGATAAAAGAGAATATCATGTCAGTAATCCATACTGATTTTATTCGTATTAAAACCTCGAAATTTATACAGCTTTTGCCCCTAAAAATATTGGGTCTCAATATTGAGGAAGGCTCCTCCGTCGTCCAGTGGTTATGGCCTGTGGGTTGTAATCAACAGTCCCTAACCGCTGTGAGTTGAAATCCCATCTGGTACCAGTCAAATTTCGCACCTATGGAAGCTGTCCAGATAACTTACGGAAGGCCAGTAGTTCTTCTCAAGCGTAAGTCTGTGGTCTTCCTCCATTGGAAAAGCTTGAAAAGCCATCAAATGACTCGGGTCGTTGGCGCGACATAAGCCCCAGTGAAAAAATGTTGCGATTGTTAAACGAATAGGTTATTTTCACTAGCATCAACATTATATTATTAAATTACTATCATTATCATCATTGTCCCGATTCATCATAATGTATCAGTGTAAAATCAGGATACTGCGAGCCGACTGCCCCAACACAACCCCAAAATATTATCTTTTGTACCCCCCCCCCCCATTTTATGGAGGGGAAGTGGAGGTAGAAGGTGACCATGCTGCAAACAGTATTGTGCACCTTACGCATCCTGATTTTACTATTCAGAACAATATAATGTCTAACATAATACAATGTGTTAAAACATAATGCATATAAATGACCGTTTGATGAAAACAAAATTTGATTTCAATATCAAAAAATAAAATTGGACTAAATCAGTCGGTGACTTAAACTGACTAAAACTACTCAAACGTACAAAAGCACGTGAAAATCGTCCTCACTGTACACAATTTCACCCTTTGTAATACATTACGCGTAACGACAAACATTTCACGCTGTTCTATCTGAAACGCGTGTAATTATCAATATCTGTAGCCTCTCAACTGTTTAACCAGTATTATCTAAACAGACACCAATGAATAAAAACATTCCTTATCATATGAACCCCTTACACAACAATATCAAAGACATATACTGAGCATTAAGCAAACATGTAATATATACAGTCCAACTCGGGATCAACTGAACGTGTCCTTATGAAACAGCTTTTTAATACAAAGTAAGAATGACTGCACGTGTTTCATTGAACAATTTTTAGGAAATGGCTTTTAGTTTGAATCCGAATAAGAGGTGTCTTGTATCATGAGCTTTATTTATTCAACAAGACCACACAGTTTATATATGTAACATGTAATCGGTGCATGAACTTATTAATTCCAAATTGCTTAATATAAGAATTATCCTAATTCATGCTTTTACAGAAAACAATAATGAAGTTTGAAAGCTATTTTTTGCAAATACATGTATTATCTCTATTAAATACCCCCTTTGCTACGTGTCACTCTATGACGCATCTGTTAGGTGAAAATATTCAACATTGTTTTGACATTAGATCAAAGTGTTTCCCTAATTCCAAAGATAGATCTTAAATCTGTTGTCTGGTCTCTTTAAACTAGGAATACCTTTCTTAAGGCAGACACATCACCATTGCATACACAGAATAACAGGTTAACCACCGCGGAAGCTCTGTGTCCAATGTTATAAAACTTGAGATCGGTCTCCGATCTCAAATCTCATATTTTATTCTTCAATGTTTCTCACTTAATTATTTCTAAACAATGAAGATTTCATTGTAAGTTATTCTGTCAGCTAAAATGATCTGACAATGTATTAAATCATAACACTGCTATATCTTTCAAACCAGAATGCTTCACAAAATTGAGGTATGAGCTCGGAGATTGATCTTAAGTATTATAACCTCGGGCCCTGGTTTCAATCATTCGCCTGAATGGATTAATTTTAATCTGTGTAAATTTCAGATTGTCATAGTGATTAGAATTAAACTTCGATACCAAAAGAAAAGTGGAAAAAAGTCTCGCCTGAGGAAACGTACTCTGTTACCCCACTTATCAAGACCCGGGCACCGCACAAGTATAACCATCATATCGAGTATAACAATTATGATACCGCCCGATATACCAGACTTTGCAGGAAACCCAACTTAATTAAAAAGCATTACAAAGACTAGAAAATCAATTTGAAAATACAGTCCCATCTCAATTAACAACCACACCATCTGATTAGACATCTTCATATTTTAATAAAGAGAAAAAAAGACAATTACCAATACTTCTATTCTACATTTTTCTGTAAACAGAGGGTGGGGAATGAAATATCTATTACCTTGAAACTTAATTCACAAGAGAAATAATACATTCCACATGATAACATCAGAGACAATGTGTCTCTTACAGAGGATGTACCAAATATTTTATCACCCGTGATCAGACATATGCCTTTGGCAAGAGTAGCAGTGATGATCGCACCTGATAACCAATGAAAACATCTGAAATCTTAGAATAAACACTTTGGTATTCCTTTTAAATAGGAACAATTTTAGGACAAACATGTTGGTATTCCCTTGAAATAAGAATTAACGTCTAAAAAGAATCAAGAATTAATTTTAATGTAACCTCTATATTAACAGACCAAACCTTACCAGTAAAACCTCAATAATGAGACCACCTTCGTGACCCGAAAAATTGGTCGTAATACTGAGGTGGTCTCATTATCAAGTTGAATTATAAGGGAATTATTAGAAGACGGTCGTTGCTATATATAGGTGGTCTTGTTATCGAATTAAGATAGCATAGAAAGGAAATACTGAAAACAGGTCCAAAAATAAGTGGTCATTACAATGAGATCGTCATAAGACTGATTGGGCAGACATCTGAGGTTCTACTGTATTTGGTAAGACAATAAAGGAAGAGGCTCAGACACGTATAGCATACAGAACAAAAGCCGTGACCGTGGTTCAGTGGTTATTGCGCTGGGTTTGTAACCCGGCTATCCAAGTTTAAATACCGGTTGGGTCAGGCCATACCCTTTTATGAGAATTTTGTCATTTTCTGTACAGCATGGTAAATAAGAAAGTAACAAATGTTATCGTAAGAGATAAAAAATTCATTTGTGGAATGCCACAATTGTTCATACCTTCGGCAAAATCACAGCTAATACAAAAAGCTAACATTACATTTGTTTTAGAAATTTCAGTTGTGCAGCACAAGAAATGAACACAAATAAAGAAGTGACTGGGTAGGCAATTTCATTCTATTTAAGAAAATATTACATTTCTTTGTTCAAATGACTAGTCAAATGAAATACTTTCAATTCAAGGAAATTGAACATTTCTGAATAAGAATAAATCTGTAACCCGTCATTCAAACTGAATAACAAATAACATTAATGAATCTACTGAGTCTGACATATAAATAAAATTTCAATGAAAAGAATAACATATATTACATACATTGTGTATATTCTCAATTAAAATGAATTCAAACTTGTGTATAAAGGACACCCTGCGGAAATCTCCAAAGTGTCCCGAAATAAAATTGCTAAATATTTGCAGGACGTTTTCTATATCATGAATGAATCTTCACAAAATGTGTACTAATACTCTCGGTTTATACAATTGATGTCGCTTATCCTAAACCTACTACTGTCTCTGTCCGAACATTTGTTTAATTATATCCTATGTATTTTGTATGCTCTCTTTTCAGTATGTTTCTGCAACTGTTGTTCTTTATATGTAGTAGTATTGTATTTTCTTATTTTCTGTATTAGTGTGTAGTGAGCCATGTTCGTGCTGTTATACATATATAATCACCATAGGCACTTAGTATCGGTTTTTGTCAAATACAGTATGTATGTATGTATGTATGTATGTATGTATGTATGTATGTATGATGTATGTATGTATGTATGTATGTATGTATGTATGTATGTATGTATGTATGTATGAATGTATGTTTGTTTGTTTGTATGTATGTATGTATGTATGCATGTATGATGGATGGATGGATGGATGGATGGGGTTCAAGAAATAGGTGGAATATATTAGGATAGCCTTCAGAAAATATCTAGCAATAGCTAATCATTAGAAATACCTTCATTTCAGGTGTGGATCGAGTGTTTTAATGGACGTACATACTCTGTGACAACCAGACCGCAATGAGTCATCAGTTTTCCCCAGACGGGCTACAAAATTCCAATTCTATTAAGTACATAATTGTATTTATTACAATAGTCGGCTCTGGCAGACATGTGTCAATCACTAACAGCTTATGTAGAATATTTCAAAATCTGTCCACTACAGTCCTCTTAGTACTTTGATTCCGATACGTTTTCATATCGGAGTCATGTGATCCTCCTCACAGTGTAAGGAGCGATTCAACGTTCGATATGTTCGTGCAAAACATGCTTATGGAAAATCTTTAAGGAAGACCAGAGTAGCGGATAAGTTTTATGACACACAGCACACGTTAGTAATACACGTGTATCGTATTTAACTGGCCATATACGCAAATATTTGAAATGAAAGTCCACCTAATAATTGTTCAATGTAATAACAATTATGAATAAAAAAAGTCCGATGCAAGTACTAGTGACACAGTTTAATAAATAAGAACTATATTTTATAATTTGTAATTTGTAACGTAAAAATGTTCGAAACTGAATTCTTAGGCGGTCGGGATAAAGTTATACACACGTTCTTGACAAACATTTAATCTTTGTCAGTTTCTTTCTTTATATAAATGTATCATACATTCTTCGCACTATGTAAACACCATATTTTATCATGTACTGAAGTGTTGTTTTTTTTTTGGTGATATAATCAATGCTTAAACTTCAAGGTAGAAATGTCTGCACCAAGAACAAGATTAGATAGAAATTTGGTTTCCTGCTTCTGCATTGTAAGCCTTGCTATATTTTCATTCATTTTCAATCCTATGTTATATTTGTAAATATTAAATTGGTTAACATCACTCTTTTTGAATAAAGAATGCAGCTTCAGCATTATATAACTTTTTGTTCTTTCAACTAAAGCAGTTATGTGCTACTTTTGGAATGAAACTACTGCGGATTTAAGTGCCAGCGCCTTTGCAAGCTGCATCGTAGACTACCTGGAACACTTAGATTTGACCGGTATTGACAAAGTTATTCTATACAGCAATGTCAGCGCTTACCAAAATCGGAACGTTACATTGTCGTGTGCATTACTGTGGTTTGGTGTTACATATCAGATAGAAATTGAACAGAAATTTCTTGAAAAAAGGACACACCTGTATGGAGTGCAATAGTGTGCATACAACAGTAGGTAGAACAATAAAGAACAAAGATATCTATGTTCCTCAGAGATATGTTGAGTTGATAAAAGAATCCAGAGACGATGAAGAAAATCGGTATATGGTAAAATATGCGGACTATAATTTCTTCAATTATTACTCGAAACTGCATTATTACACGAGCATTGGACCCGGACATGGAGTTAGAGCATCACTTGTGACCGATATACGTGTTCTAAAATATACTGTTAAGAGAGATATTAGGTATAAGCTTAACTACTCCGACACTGAATTCATTGAAATTAGAAAACCTAAAAATTCCACACATAAGTTCACAGAACCTTTTCTATCTGCATACGAAATGGCATTGGCTCTGAAAAAGTATCAATACCTGCAGCAGATCAAACCCATGCACATTACTCATTCATATTAAGCGAAAGCTGCAAGTACAATATGCCGAAACTGCGTCTATGATAGCCGAAGAAATATTTTCCTACGGTTGTGGTAATTCACTGATATTACACAATATGAATACCTTAAAACACATTTGATATGAGCATGATTAATTTTTTGTGCTGTTTTGTTAATAAAGAAAAACAGTGTTTTTCTTTTCCTGAAAACTTTACTTATTTAAGCTCCGGCATTTTATACCGAACGTAATATTATTATACATAGGAAAATCCTCTACGCGCACCTTCACAAACATTTTATCACCCACAGGGGTACCACATCGACTTGAATGTGGTCTCCAAGAAACGAATCAACACGACTATGTACCATATGGCTATACGCCAGATCTCTGGGGCTTGAACCAGCTTCAGAACCATTCACAAACCTGCAATATACTCATATTTCAGTATCTATTTCTTTGCGGACCTTCTTAAGCATGAGCCCCAGCTACTCAAATATAGTCTTAAATGATAGCCAGTACTCGCACGTACAGCCCCGTGTATCATAGGGGTATGCGCCGGATCCTGAGGTCTCGATCCGACTCGAAAACCGTTGACAGTTCTTTTAGAACATGTTTATACATGCTGTGAACCATACGGGTACCCCAGCTACTTTAATATAGTTTCAAACGGTAACCACGACACGTACCTACACGACCGTGTGTCAAATGGGTATGCGTCAGGTCTCTGGAGCTAGAACCGGCTCCAAAACCGCCAACATTCTTTCAAAATAGTAATATTGTCAAATTGCTGTTTTGTAAATTTCTAAGCCATGATCTGACCTCCGGGGATATACCAGCAACCTGGATAATATCTCCAACGATAGGTAAGATCTATTACCAATATAACTATTATCTTAAACGTACATGTTAGGTCTTTGGCCTCGAACCGGGTCCAAAACCTTTGAAAAATGGCTAAATATTGAGATTTTGCCAGTAAGGCTGACATTCTTAGACATGCTATGGACCATGATAGCTGGGACCCGTACCTACACAACTTGACCGGTACCTACCCATGTATCATATGGGTATAAGCTAGGTCATAGGGGCTTGAACTAAACGCGTAATCTCTCATAATCGTCTGAATATGCTAAAATTACCTACCCTGACCTCCATATATTACATCCTGTGATCTTCATGGATGCCCTACAGGCCTAGCTATGGTCTCAATTGTTAGGAAAGACATAACATTATATCTACTGATGCTGGTAATAAAATGTCTACATCATGTAAAATGCGCTGTCAAAGCAATTTAAATCAATGAAAAAAAATTATGAAAGGGATAGGTTCACCGGGGCCTAAAATGACCACGTGCCAAATTCTATTGAAACCTTAATCAGATATTTTTCGTTCACCACATTTGAAGAAAACGTGATTCTTGAACATTTTTATAGAAACTGTTACCATAGCAACATTTTTGCTAGAAAACGAACACATTCGTTTTTCCTCATATTGGTTATATAAATGTAAATGTTCCGGTAATAGAACTCTTCACATAGAAAATTATTCGATTCAACAGAACGATAGAAATCGGCATGGAGGGAGTGTTCCCATCTACATACGCAGTGATCTAGCTTACAACGGCAGAAAGACTTGAACCATCGGGCCTTTTTCTATGCATACCATGGGTTCGACTATCAGACCCATTCCTAAAGCCAAATATAGGTTATTTTTCCCATTCCCATAAAAATCCCAAAATAACGCTCTGGTTATTTGTCACAACCTCGGTGTCTGACAACGCTATCGGCCTCCGTAAATGACTATCACTGGGGGGCGCAAAATACACTTTCCGCTGGAACAATTTATCAGCGCACCGTTTCCGTTAAACTGGCCCCTCTTCCAGTGCACCTAAGTACAACCAGAGTCAACAGGTACCAGTTTACGTTACCATTTTCGGTATTCGTTTTCTCGGATTTTATACTTATTGTTGTAAAAATGTAGAACAACAATAAATACTCCGCTCGAAAAATACGAACACACACACATGTAATTCTAAGTCCTAATGGCCTAAGCCCCGAAGCACTTCAATTTCAGGGTCCGAAAATTATTGAAAGCTCCCTTCCTGGGTCTTCAGTTAACATTTCTCTTGAATGTCAACTAGTTAAAATGTAAAGCCATCCTGTTGAATATGTGCCTGGTGTGGAAAGTACATTGACTAAATTCCTGCATCCAACCAAAAACCAAACTGCATCAGACTCCCATCGCCCTGAATCTTAGCTAGCCAGTCTAATAAATCAATATCAAAGGATTTCATTGCCCCCCTCCTCGCCGAAATACCAGGCAGGTGTCTACTTGACGCACTGAAATTAAATACATGTATGAGAGGTCATACTCCTGTTAGGGTATGGGCAAACCCATGAACACTGACTGTTGTTTCTTGTAAACTAGACTGTTTCATTTTTTAAAACTTTTTCTCTGATCACCTAGATAATTACATCAACTGTTCTCTAGTATGAACCACGGGGGGCTAGCACGTTGAAGGGTGGAGTATAATGGAGTATTAGGCCTAAAATGGCCACACGGACCAAAATAACGTATATCATATGTATACATATACAAGGGTTACAACTTCCGAAATGACAGTTTCTGCACCAATTTTGTTTAAAACTACGAAACTTTTTAAGGAATCACTCAAATTTCTAATAATTGGTGTTTACAAATAGCTAATACATAACCAATAAGCGCTTTGTCCAATTCAAAACAATGAAGCAGATATTTAATCTTTTTCTTCCGAAAAATCGTCAATATTGTTTAGTCGAACGCGACCTCGCCACGTCAAATTGATCAGAATAACCATACTAAATACACTTTAAAACAACAGGTAGAGAAATGACAACGTGTGCTAACCATAAATATCTCTAAAATACGCTGATCCGGCGCAAACGAAAAATCCAGGAATGGTCTACTGACGAAAAATTAACAAAATCGCCATAGATTTCCACTTCGCTACGCCATTATGATTCAGCCATTGAAACATCCGCTTACAAACAAATTACGGGGCAAAGGTCACTGCATCAAAATATTTGAAGTTGTATAGGTGTTTTTTGTGCGTATGGCCATTTTAAGCCTAATACCCCATTATACATCATCCCTTTAACGTGCTAGCCCTTGTGGTATGAACAATATTTCCATACCAAATTTCAACTAAATCCACCAACGTTTGGGTCCCCCTTTCCGACGTGAAATTTTGACCAAATGGGGTCTGCAGACGCCAAACTTCGTCATATGTCTTTCCACATACACCAATTTTGGAATTCAAATTTATGCAACAGTTCATGCCAAGTGATCCTAATTATGTTTAACCGATTTTCATATCATATTATGCATGATTCATGGAAGTTATCATTATAAACAATAACCAGAATTATGCCATATTTCACGTTATTTTGAAGATAATCACGAATTGAACAAAAATATCACGTGTAGAATTAATATACGTAGATTGATAGTGATATTTTAGTGTACATTTCAAAATGCCAAGTCATCCAAAGGGACAACAGTCCCAGAAACCTGGAAAACATCCTCATGAACCTCTCAATTTATCTGGAACACAGAATCAGATATGGGATGAGGTAATATGACCTCTATCAGTATGATTCCAGGCTATCAGTTGTAGGCTACACAGTTTCTTGCTGCCCCTTTGATTCCAGATGGCACTTAAGCCAGTATGAGAGATGCTTGGATCATCACCCTGGATGTACCCCATGAAAACATAACGGTATGTGTTGGGATATCACATCATCAAACACTGGATCCTCATTTGGACCAAAGTTCAAGTTTTTGACAATTACTGTCTGATTTAATAAATGTTAAAGGAGTAGAGAAGTAAATATCTTGTGTGGGATCATTAGTTTTTTTGGTTTTGATGAATGGAATGTTATGCTCTGATCACCTTTCTTCTCAGAATTTTTTGAAGCTTCATGTGAAACCAAATGGAATAGAATACAATGTGCCAGTGGCTTAGACAAACCTTTCTTGCCGAGTAGAGCTATAACAACAGGATAAAAATAACAGTAATGTTTATTGTTATTGTTTCTAAGTTACATTGCGGATTTTTGCAATACTTATTTTTCAATGCATCATTGAGAAATTATTACCAGTTAGAGTCGTTGGTTTCATCAACACCACCATTATTTTCATCATCATTGTCATCTGCATCAGTCATATCATCATCTGATATGTCTTTCAACCTCAACCTGTTGTAACAAATTCAGATTTTTGTTCACATTTATGCAATAAATAATTACAGTGTTCATCAAAACAAAGCATTATAAATATAAGATAAACCGTATATTCACACGAATTTGTGGCAAAAAATCATTTGTTCGCAACAAAACACGGCTCCTTTGCTCTGTCTGGATGTGTTACGGTGGGTCTTTCCACATAGGACATTGTTAACAAATGCGCAATCTACATTCTTGCACTTCACGTAAAGGTATCCACCTAGACCTTTTTGTAGTTCACCACGAATGCTTTGACTAGTTAATGCCACAGGGCCAAGCCTACATCGCTTACAATAATTAAGATTATCATGAAGAAATTCAAATTCAACAAGTCTTCTACCATGCTTCCAAGAAGTGTTTATGAAATCAGAACCTGAAGTGAACAGTACTGGTTTCAGTGGACAGCATTTGATCTGATTTTACTTTTCTTGCAATCCAAGGGGTCTTATCTTTGCTAGCAAACCGCCCTTTTTATCACGGAAGCTCATGTTTCTTCTTTGACATTGACGGCCGGATATAGCCCCTAAACACTTCCGGTTATTTTTGTATTGAATATTTTGCAATAATTCATGATCATTTCGTCTTTAGTCATACATATGGTGTTTTAAAAAATAGATAATATAAACAATTATCACAGCCATTTGAACTAAAATAACACTTGACAACAAAAATTACAAAGTTTTACGTGACTATTACGAGGTGCAGCGAAAATCTCCTAGGGTGTCCGAAAGACAGACGAATATTGTCACGATGATAACCGACATTGCCCGATGTTAGAAAAATTGCGGGAAATTGATTAGGGGTGTTCTGCCTACGTGTTGAGTTCTCATCAGATACATGGTGAATTAAAATCAGTCGTAGAATCAGATCTTAAAGAGGATCTAAAACTGGTCAGTTAATGGTTGGTTGATAACAAGCTTTCACTTCATCTTGGTAAGACTTAGTCAATTTTATTTGGCTCTAAACATAGACTAAGGTCAAATTCCAATTTAGATATTTTATGCAATGGTGTAAATATCAGAAGTGCATCTCCTATAACCTATCTCGGTGTTGTAATTGATCAAACTCTATCTTTTGATTCTATGGCTTGGTCTGTATTGAAAAAGACTAATGCAAGGTTAAAATACTTGTATCGCAAGAAAGGTTACCTTACATTTGAACATTTGAAAAGAAAGTTTACAAATCAAAAAACTTACAAAGTACAAATAATTAACACTGAAACATTGTAAGCATTACACTTAATATATGAAACATCAAATAAGTTGTATGATAACATTCTGAACTATCATAAAGAAAAAGTTATTTAAAATCATACATTTCACATGAACATAACAGTTATTTCACCGATTTGTAAAATATCATTCTCAGAAATAACATATTGAACATATTATGCATGTAGCATAAATTAGAATACATAATGCACATATTAAATATAAGTGATGCATTATTAAAATCTAAGATCAAATTGAATGTTGTTTATGCTATGGGCTTCCTTTACATATTTCACAGACAATATTTTGTTGAAAACCCACTAAATTATAAATGCGTCAGATTGAAATGAGCAATATACACCTCGTCGTGGAATACTCTGATTTATTTTATATACATTAAAACTCGTGACTTTCCGAAAACTGGAATTCTCTGAAAATCGGACAATTTTCGAATCCTTTTTTCTCTTCAATAATCAATAGTTCTCTGTAAACTGGAATTCTCAGAAAATCGGACTTTTGGCCCGGTCCGGATAAGGTCCGGTTTTCAGAGCTTATATTGTACATTGTATATTGTTAGATTTTATTTTATCAGAGGCCGTATGGGAAAATTTGGTCCAACACCAAATATGGTATTTTTACGGAAGTTGCCGGAAATATTGCCGGGATGGTTAGTCGGAAGTTGTAACTTGATTATCTCCCTTTCCGAATTGAATTTTCAGAGCCACACAACTTATCCAAGCTTCTTTTGTTCTTTTGTTGACATTGTCATATCGAAATAGTTTGTCATTTGTTTTTACGAAAGCCTGTCGAATCGTACTACTTATTTTGCTTTACCGTTGGCATTGTATTCTTTTTTTCGCGAGGCACGTGCTTTGTAACGAATTTCATTTATTTTCGCGACCCCATCGTCTGACTGAATTATTTTAAAGTTTGCTTTCATCCTTTGCGTGTCGTTTGAGCCGAGCGTATTTTCTTTTAATTTTGCGACCTATTTTAATTTTCATTGTCTAAAAACTTAGGCACCATGGCCTTTTTCGGCCATCGTTTTCTCCTTCTAAATTTGCAGAGAATACCATGGCTTTGGTGGCAGGAGATTCCAATGTAAGAAGAATGAGTTATATCCCTGGTGACAATAGTTGAGTGAAGTGTTTGCCTGTTTCAGGTACTTATTGCATTTACTTTTTTCTGACTCATTGTTTTTACTAGACTGGTGTTTATTTTGTAATGATAGTAAATTGGGAGTGAGAAAAATCCATGGTCCTAACAGAGGATTGAATCAAGGATCCCTTGAACAGTAGGCGGACACTCAACCACATTGCTAAAGAGTTAACTCAACAGTAAGGCTGTTGAAAGTAACTTGTATTCCTACAATCACTACACTCCTCCCTCTTTTACTTATCAGAGCTAACTAGCTTTAGATTTCTTGTTTGATACTCCATGTCTCCACATGAGTTCCTCAACCACTTAGAACTGACACCATTATAGTAAATTGAGAGCAAGAAAAATCCACGGTCCTAACTGGGGATTGAACCCAGGACCCCTAACACTGTAGGCAGACACTCAACCAAGTCGCTAAAGAGTTAACCCAACAGCAAGGCTGTTGAAAGTGACCCATATTCATACAATCACTACATAATTTTCGATTTTGACTTTAGAACATTGTTTGAAAATGCTGTTTGAACAGGTAAATTTTAAGCTGGGACCAATATGTCCCATATATGAATTATCATTTTTTACATACATGCACATCAAACTGCAAGGAGACCACTGTTATTGTCATTGATCAACGAAACATTTGCCAGTCACTACTGCAGGTTCTAAATACCTATTTATTACGTAGACTTCGTGTGCAAGAATGTTATCTAGCTAGCGTATGGATTTTTGGTAGTTCTTTTCATGTGATACACTCTGCCGAAAGTAATATGTTGCACTTGAGGTTTTTCACTCATGGACCATTTTTAACTTGTCTGTTTCAAAAAAAAAAGTCGAGCTATTATGATCACTGCGGCGTTGTTGTTGTTGTCGTGCAAAACTTTGATGTTGCCCATTACTCAAATACTTTTAAAGATATCAACACAACCCTTAGAACACTTGATTATCACCTGCATGATAAGGGGCATTATTCTGAAAGCTATATTTTCTTTTTAACTTAGAATTTTTGTAAAAATTGCATATTTTTCAGTCATTGTAATTGACATACATGTGTTGGCACAGCATGTGGTGCTCTTAATATGACAAAGCATCAGTACCAAATACATGAAGTACATTTACTTAGACTGGTTCCTGTTCAGTAGGCTTCATCACAACTTGGCAACTCACTCTGTACAAAGCAATATGTATTGATAAAACTAGACCTTTCATAATGAAGTTACATTAATATTTCATATTTTTGAGACAAGTTTAATTGTGTATCTTATAATTCTCTTTCAGGTGCAAAATTTGTTTGGGACAAGAAGAACTTTCAGCAATTTTTGGAAACTGAGATCACTCAGAAGTACTTTGATGTTGTGTATTTGCACCTAGGATCAAATGATGTTCTCTACAGGTTAAAACTAAATAATTACTGTTAAATCAATTTCTTTAATGAAATGATTACGCAATAACTCATATTTTTATCATATCCATTGTTAAAAATACACAGAAAAGATACGAAACAATTGCACACTAGAGATTAAATTGGTAGCATCAAGATTGGATGCATGATAGTTTATGGCCAGGCACGAAACTATTTGCTCAACATCTACTCTGATTAGTGTTGTATTGACTAATGTTCAGTGAACTAATTGCTAATGCCAATTATGTACACGAATATTGTGGAGATGTGCGATGTAATACATGAGGCCAGCCCTAGTAGGGACATAGTACGATGTGAAATTTTGTCGAGAGATGGTGACAGTAGACGAGGCCAGATTCGAGCCAAACAGCTGAGAGAGTTCCAGAGATGGATCATTATGGCCAACCGACTACTTTGGGAATTTTCTCAATGTATTCCATAAGTGAGATTTTTTAGCTATGGGAGCCATTCAGTGGTATGAAATGTATTTTTATCTTGAGATGCTGAAGAAACCAATGTGCCACTTACTCCCTGTCTTTCATTTGACTCATTCTCTGGTATTGAATTATGTCTCCTAAAGTGGAAGTGCAAATGTTTGTATTGCCCTGTTTGCGAGTCAATCTACTTCACACAAAGTGTCAGCTAAACTAATGATTGGATTCCTGGTAAAATTTATGACAATATCAGCTTCAAGTCTAGTATTACCCACATTTTCATGTTCAATAATAATTAACTAGCAAAATGACCAGCTATAAAGATCCTTACTTTTGTACTTGTTTCTGTGATTTATAGTTTTAGTTAAGACTGTTTGATATTTAATGAATATTGTTTTATCCAATTCAACTCTATTGAAAATTATTTAATAATGAATAGTCAATTTGTTAATGTGTTCTTTGAATTTGTTAATCATTTATTTACTGAACAATGTAGGTTTTGTTATTGATCAATATGTACAGAGCATGGCACCAATAATTTACTTGGTTAAAATTCTTTTCATTTTCAGCTTTTGAATTTCATGTCAAACGATAGATTGCATCTACATATGGATGGGGCAAAGCAGTACTTTGAGGCAATATGTGATGACTACTTGGCATTTTACATTGAAGATACAGGTACAAGATACAAGATACTCAAGATGATGTCTGTGATGATTGCCCAGCACTCCCTGTGGAGTCAGCTGTACTGATTGAAGGAGTGAAACATGAATCTTCCCAGATACATTCCTGTGCATCTGTTCTAAAAACGGTACTCAATTGATTGAATTATGTGGATTGCTTTAATTTAATTGTTTTAATTAAAAAGTTTGCTTTTTGAAAAGTGATCAATTATTTAACAGTAATGGATGTTGTCTTGGCTGTTTTTACCAACATGAAATCAATAACTTCAAAAATAACAAAATTGTACTTACTAGAATGCAGACTTTGTTTCAAGTACTGTTTTGTTGTCACTAGAGCCCCCTGCTGGCGTTAGCTTCACACGCAGGCCAAAAAAAGCTGGACCAGCCATATGAAGGTACTTAATATTTACTTTTTGTGAAGGTTATGTGCCTTGATATTATTATAAAACTGGCTTGCTACATTGCTATGTTGCGTATACTATTACATTGCATCCAGTAAAAAATTTCAATCTTGAAGTATATGATATATATAAATAATGAGTATTATTCAATAAACAAGAAAATGTGTTACCTATGAATTTTTTGTCAATGGATTTGTTTGAATATTACTTTTTTAGATATTAAAGAAAAAGGTTTTGTCTGAAGTACACACCAAGAAACAGGTTTGCATGAAAAATTGCAGCAGAAGACCAAACAAGGTGTTTATTTTTATTATATTTGAGTATGCCTTTCATGTTTCTACTGTAAAGTGTATAAATTTCATGGTATAATAAATACAAATATTGAAAAAAAACAACTGAATAAATCATTTTTGTTTTTCTATGATCAGGAATTTGCATACAAATGTTCACATACTCAGTGCAGTAACTTAAAATCACTTGCATTTTAATTCATTCAATTTCTTGTTGGTAAATGAAGTTTCTATTCATGCTTGATTCTCCAATAAACCTGTTATGCTCCAGTGTTCTTATCTTGATGTTTCCTACTGCCATAATCAGAAATTACAGGAAATTTGATTAATTTGCATTTGTTCATAATGATATTAAATGTATTTTTTCAGCACTTTAACAAAGTCTTCACTAGGTATACTAGTTACTAACTAAATATACATATATTGTTATGTCCATGTTTTTGTTTCATTTTGATTAAATTGAAAACATTGTAAGAAATTGATTAACAGTACCATCACAAGTTTCGTCTATTTTTTTCTTGAGTAAAACTATGTACACCAGGCTTCTCAAAACTGCTGGAATACTTGTCTGACATTTGGTCAGGCAAAGTTAGAATTTCTGTCTGACCAAATGGAAATTTGTCTGACCGAATATACTATAAATAAGTGATAAATATTGTGAATTTCGTTTGGCTGCCGGACATCTTGTCTGGTACTCACCGAAAAGTTATTGGACTTGTTCAAAATTCACCAGACATGTACAACGGTCTGGCAACTTTTGGGAAGCCTGTGTACACATACATTAGGAATAGAAGTCTAAATGATTAGGCTTGGATGTAAGCTTTGGATGTAGGTTAAATATAAATTAGGTGTTTCTATCTGATTTATATAATGTTGTGATGAAAAATCTTCTTTATGCATACTTGTATGCATTTTAATACTGATTTTCTCCATATTTTAAGTAATATTTTATCTTGTTACAGTTTGTTCCATGGTTTGAAACTTATGTATTTATTTTGATTACACATGTTTTTTTAAATAGTAAGTGTTTATACAGGTACTCTACTATTAATTTATTGTGTAGAATGTTTTATTTACTTTCAATACATATTCTGTAATATGGTTTTCATTATCCTCCAATATAATTACTTTATGTGAATAGGAAATCAAATGGTCATCATTGCATTAGACTAAACATCATATTAATGTTCTAATCTTTTAAATATTTGTGTGTAATTAATATATTTCAGGGTAACCACTCACTCTGAGAAAATGATACATTTAGACCTGTCCAGTGATGTGTCAGTTGTGGTGAAGGATTCAGTAGTTCAAGCAAAACTGTTTGTAAGATATGTTTATTGTTTTTACTGATCTATTGCTATTAAAAAAGTAATCTATCATTGATTCATACAATACCTTGTTGCTGCATACTTTAAGTATTTACCATTGTAATATTTGTTGATGGTGTGGAATTGTGTCTGTAGCATTTACTTGTATTCTTTGATTTCTGTTTACATGTTATTAGTCCAAAATGTGAAATACTACAGTACAACACATTTCTTGCATTTAAGTTGTTTTATGTATTATAGAAACAGACATCTGTACAGCAGACAACTTGTTCCAAAGTATTTCCTAGAGTAGTTGAAAACTAAAAGATTTGTAGTAAAAAAGTCAAGGATCTGTTTAAGGTAATGTTATATAAGACCCGATAAAAATTTTACTTGCTCAAATTGGTTCCATTTAAATTAAATAAACTGCTCTTTAACATGTACAGCTTTATGAATAATACAATATTTACACAAACATCATTATATATTTCTAGAAGAACCTTCAGTGTCCTGAGTGCAAGGTTACTTGTTCCAGAGAGGACTTTCTTATGGATCATGTATATCGCAGGCATGTAAAATGTGCAGTGGCTTCAGTTCCTAAGCCCTTGTTGAATACTGAAATGGTTAGTATGCTTTTGTGATGAATAAA
Organism: Lutraria rhynchaena; assembly: GCA_008271625.1. NCBI lineage: Eukaryota > Metazoa > Mollusca > Bivalvia > Venerida > Mactridae > Lutraria > Lutraria rhynchaena. The sequence continues at coordinate 1,269,538 of VIBL01000092.1, forward strand.
TGTTTTTGCTGCTTACTAATTAGCATCTTTAAACAATTGTACGAAATTAACCATACTTTAAATATGTATTTGCTAGGAGACCAAGAAGGATATCAGGCACCCCATGACAGCAACAACTCAAGACAAGAGAACTGATGATACTATATCCTACCACTTTTGTAAAGGCAAGTAACAATTTGTTTTTATATTCTGTTTTAACAAGGGAACATATATGTGTCATCTTTGATAGAAGTTGGTTTAGTCATACATATTTATTTTGATTTTATTTGTCCAGCCATACCTGTATTAGTCAAATTCAATAAATGTTGTTTTATTACAATAAAAATTGAAATATGCAAACTTTTATTTAGCATGTTTCCTATGTACCTAAATTAATGATTATCTTTCTGTTAGGACTTCATTTCATTTTTCCACCTTCAACTTGGAGAAGATTATTTCAACAGATGATTATTGGACATTTGTGTGGAAGAGAGGGATTGTATCATGTCATGTTTAAACTGTTTACACATCAGAACGTCAGCACAGAAGATTGAGACTACTTTTATCCAACGATGTTGAAACAAACCCTGGACCGGTATGCTATTTCTAGACGTCTATCAATAAGATTGTAGGATATATAACTTTAACTTTAAACAACTAACTTGTGGTATCAATTTCTTGCTTCAAATTGGATTGTATTCATTGTTTTCTGATGTACTATTTATGTCTTAGGTATTCAGTTGCCTTTGGGAGGCATGTACTTATGTCATGAATGGATATAGTGAGTTAAAGGATCATCTACAGAAACATGCACTATCCAGCACACACTGTCATTGTGCAAGGTGTGATGGAGTGGAGCAGCATGAAGTTTCCTTATTAAGAAGTCATGTTTTACAACATGTTTACAATGTAAGTGAATTGTTTTATTGATTTGGTTATTTTTTGTTGTTATCTATATGACTTCCTTTGCATACTGTTGGATTAGCATGTCACCACTGTATTATTTATGAGCTTAAATATTGAAATATATAAATAAGCATTTTGTACCACTTCATAAAATTCTGTGAAATATGTCTGTTGAGATATTTTTATACGAATTATTTTATGCCAATAGAGTATTAATGTTTTAACTAGATTCTTCAATAAAAATCCATTTTTCTAAGAACTTCTTGTTTATTCTTATTAGAATGAAGATGTTTCTACAATTAATGACTGGATTGCTGCTTTGCCAGAAGGCTTTGATGAAAAGAAGACAAAGTTGCATTTATGCCCAAAGAGACTTGTATGTTTACTTCCTGCATATTTTATGTATTTTGGTCTAGCTGTTCATTACTTGGGTTGTCTACTCAACTTTCCACCTTAGTGCCAATTTGACTAACTGGAATTTAATTACATGCACCTCTGAATTGTGGTAGTTTTGAGAAGACCATACTTTTCCTTCAGGCATTGTCTAGATTTCTAGAATTGTCTAGAAAAAATGTATTTTTGTACATATATTGTTATCATGAGAAGTTCAGTCTATACATGTATTTGTAAGCATGGACTCTTTATTGTTGTAATTAATTTGATTGCATGTATTACATGTTGATTTCAGAGATCAAAACTGTTGTTTCATATGTTTTATGAGGACTTTATTATCAAATATTCAAGCTAAACAGCTCAGGACCATCAACTTTACTTAAATTAGCTAAGTATTTTAGAACCTTCTATATTTAAGCAGATGGAAATTAGCTTTATCCACAAAAGGACTCAGTATGGAGAAACCTGTTTGGCTTTTGAGAAGAACAAAGTAGAACTAGCCTCAAATTATTTTTCTGGTACAAAACTTACTAAGTCTCTGAAATGCAAACATGACATAACTGATATAAACATGAATTCTCTTAATGAAACTAACTCCTGGTCACAAAACCTGTTGGGAAGTTTGTCTCTATGTGAAACAGCTCTAAGGATTCAAAATAATATAATGTGTGGCATGCTAGAGAATAGTATTTTTTCTTCTCTTAAACAAAGTTTTTTTGGAATAGAACAGTCCTTGGCGAGATTGTCCTCCAATGAAAAATGTTGTTCAGGTTCTTTCACATACGCAGCCTGTAGATGTTCTATTGGTGATAGGGAAGTATATTTTATTAGATATGTTGAATCTGGCATATATACAGGCCTTATGGGACAACGATATTTGAACTTACTCAAAGTACAAGCAGAGACTACAGATGATAACATTTTGTTACATAATGTAATAACAGAAGAAGACATAGAGACTATGGGCAGAGAATGTTCAGCTAGTAAAGGTAAACGGGCCCATCCAGACAAGGCAGACAAAGTTTTCTTTGGAATCAACATTGCTAAATCTTCTAAAGGAAATGAATGAAATCAATTCTTGCACAGAAATTCAGTTACATTCATATGTGGTTCATATTTTGCCATACAATGTTCAATCGTCTGTCAATGATCCTGGAAAAATATTTCTTCATGCAAAATCAACAATGACCTGTGCAGATATTAACAAAATGTTGGTTGATTTCAGACTTAATAAATTAGAACCTGTGCAAGTGAGAACAAAGGATATATTAAAATCTCCAGCATGTAATGATAAAAATTTATTAGAACAATCAATTTCTTTAAACTGTCTATCTGGAGACATTAGTCAAAAATGTAAAGCACATTTATTTAAAAAAAAACTGCTTGTTTTGAGTCTAATTTCATTAGTAATTTGAATACTTCATTGGCTACATCTCTCAGATATTGTATTATGAGCCTTTATTTTAGAAATTGTTTTGATGATATAGTTTCATTTTTTCAAAAGTATTTTTCTGAGCTTGCCATTTCCCCAGAAAGCACTGATAACATAACTCAAACAAGCACTGACCAGATACCAGTACTTAAGAAAAGGAAGGTGGAAACAACTGCTAGACTGATTAAAGCTACTGTCCAGAATTCAGAAAACAGATTAGGGGTCATTTGTCCAATTCAAGAAACTTAGCAAACTTATTTGAAAATTACATATTTAATTTATTAGAACATGGTCAGTTTTATATACAGTGTTTTGATGAATCCAATGGAGCTATGGTTTGTATATTAAATGACTACAGTGAAACATATGAATATTTCAAATGTAGTGACTACGTTCATACGGTAAGGTATGGACAAGAAGGTGGAGATTATTTCTATTGTTCTTGTCGAAGTTTTACAACATTATTGCAAGACAGAAGATCCTCCCATCATGAATTCAGTGACATGCATCCACTGTAGATTTGAAAAAATTCCGACTTCAATGAATGCTGGCAATAAGACATCTACATTGTCACAATTAGAAGTGCATGTTCAAGATGCCATGCAAAGTAATGGTCAGAAAATAGTACAATTACAATGCAAAAATGAAACATGTAAATATTCCATACTTGCTGCTGGTGATGATGTGCCCTCTTTTGTTCACTTAACATTTTACAAAAGATTAAATAAATTTATTGTCTCATGTTTGAATGGTAAATGTAGAGCCATGAGAGGTCATAAGAAAACTTAAGGTAACTTTCAGTCAACTTCTCCCTGTAGACAAACTATTGGCTTCATTTGACTGAATTTGACACAACTACACAATTTGTTCAAGATGATGATAATTCTAGTATAAACAATACAGACAATGATTGGAAAATATTTGACGAAGATTCTGGACTTTGGAGTTTTAAAACTTTCAGCAAACATTTTCCTAACAAATCTGATAGTTTACTTTTAAAAAGCAATATACTTAACAGGTACTCATGGAATGATCAGAATTTAACAAGATTTGTTGATGGCTGTTTAAAGGGTCCTGTTCTATTTCCAGATATACATAGTAATGCTTGTGAATGTGGTGCAGGATGGTTGAAGCCAGAAGATGATGAAGACTACAATGAAAATGGACTGACAATTCAAGAAAAGAAAAGAACTATTACTGTTTACACATAATTTGCTCCTGTTGAATGTGACGTTCATTCAAGGATTTGTTATAGCACAGAAACACCATGTAAACTTGTTTGGGATGAGAGCAAATGTGAATCAATACATGTTTTAAGTCGGGACACTGCTGCTGGCGATGAAATTGGGTGGGAGTTTGTTTCTATGGTTTTTAATTCTGATAGTACATTTTCATCAATTTGTAATATTAAAACTCAGTCATAAAAAATGAGAGATTTAAATGCTAGTTTTATGGATCAGTCTGTTTTATAAAATGGTGGTTCAGTTTGGCAGCAAGTATGAAAATTGATTTCCGAAGACCATGTGATGTATGTAAATTTGAACCAAAAAGGCTTTGTTGTGATGGTACAAAAGTTGGAGTTGGGTTTAGAAATGCAAAATTTGAGGAGATAAACAAAACTGATCCAAATTCTCCAGCACATGAAACTTTACATCGCAGAATGGACCATTGCTTTCTGAAAAATGTGAATAATTTAGAAAAAAAACTCAGGATCGAAAATAGATTAACTTTAGATTATTTAGCTGGAAAGGAACTAGGTGAACTGAAAATTGAAGAATATTTGTCCGTAGCACAATTACTGGAAAAAATCAATCAAGTTAAACAAGTATTGCCAGAAGAAGTTCTTCCATCATTTGAGAGATTTTTTAATATGACTGAGAATGAAAAATTGGCATATGCATCCATTTTAAAAAATGTTAGCAACAACAGCATGTATAACAAGTTTCTTGCCTCCAAAGTTTTGTCCATCACTTCAAGAGTTTGTATCTGATCCTGATAACATTAATGGTGAAAGTTTTAACAAGATCATGAGGGATATTAGATCATATTGTCCAGAATTAAGGGATTTGATTGCTGAATCTATGTTGAACAACAATAAGGTTTTACCAGGGGATATCAGAATATTGTTACAGTTTCTTATAAATGAGTCATTGAACATAGCTTTCCATAATCCACAGGATGCTATGTTTCAGACTGGTACTTACTATCCTGCTAAATTTGGGAGGGCCTATTACTTTAATCACTATGGACTAAAATTGAGAGATATAAGAAAGTTTACTATTGACAATGATAGAGATACAAGAAGAAATAATGATTATGATGTTGCTGCTTTAAAATTGAAAGATGTCAGAAATTATATTCTAAAGTTCAAACTTCTGCTCCAACAACTAATTTATTTCTGTGGTTTTGTGCAGATCATGGCCATTGCTATGGGTTGCATATGACTGGTGCTGAAGGAAGAAAAGATCCATTTGCATCACTGTATTCTTAGCTCGAAAAGCCACCTGATTCTGTTTTTTTATGATTTTGCATGTAATTTACAGGAGTGTTGTTTAAATAGGGAAAGTGGATATTACAGAAATGTTCGTTATTTTCATGATATATTTCATGGATTTGCTCATAAATGTTCAATTGCATTTAGGTCATCTAGATTACAAGGCTTTGAGTCTGTCAATACGGCGATATGTGAACACTTTAACAGTTTTATACAGCACATCAAAAATTCTGCAAGGCAAATGTCTCAAGCTCATTTTTGTTTCTATTTGCAATTTTTCCTGCACCAACGGAATGAAAGAAAACGATCAGTTCAAAGTAAAAAGCTGCAAGTAGCTTTATCTGGTATGGAATAAGTCCTCATTGTGCTCTCATAACATTGTCAATATTTTAAGTTACTTCATATTTGTTCCTTGTGGAAGAGTAATTTATTGGATTCATATTAAACATTACTTAATTTCATTTTTATGCCAGCAGTTCTGGTAAAATGTCTTGAATGAACATGATTTGACAATAAGTTCATAGTCATATTATATTTTTGTTTTATTTTAAGGTTATTTCATGAAGTTCCACTGGTTGTTACAGTACTCTTTTATTTAAACTTCTCATGTATTAAATAACTTTAAAACTGGTATTTGACTTTTTCTTAGCTTTATTTTTTGTTGTAAATTTTAAACTTTCTAAATATATGAGATTTTTTCAATTAAATACTCTATGCTTATTAAATTTTTATTTTAAAAAAATGTCTTTATTGTCTTTATTATTATTGTTTTTATTTTCTTTAATACATTCGGCTACATGGTTCACTTTATAAGGTTATTTTACATTTTTTTAGATCAGCATTTTTGGATTTGTATTAAAAAATTATACCTAAGATAGTCAGGAGGTGATAAGGTTCATCATACTGTTTGCAGTATTGGATTCCTTCTACCTCCCCCTCCTAAAGACAAGTTTTAAATATGAAAGGAGTGGGTTGGGGCAGCCGGCTCAGTTTTCCTGAGTATCTTATGATTTGTGTGTTTTAAATATTGATATGATGATGGAAATAATTATATTCAGTTAATGATACATGCTTTATTTGTTACTCTTAAAGAATAAATGTTAGGTAAGTTATGTTTTCGTTTGTATTATCTTGATAGTAATAAAACATGCATGTGAAATTTGAATTTCATGGGTTGCTGTAATTTATAGTTTATCATTTACGTACGCTTATATGTGTATATTAGGGAAGCTGTACACTACATATCTGCATATATTATTTAGACACAATACAATCATGTGAACTTATTGACAACAAGCAAAAATAAATGTTTAAGAAAATAGAAACAAAATACTACACACAGATAAGAAAATCGATTATTTAAATTTATTGAAATTCATATGTCATATGGCCGAAAAAGGAACGTTCTCAAACAATGATAAAATATATGATACCATTTAGCATAATGTATTGACAAGAGTTGTAACACTGCCTAATTTTAGTGTAACATTCCACTGAAATAGAACACTATAACTGTTGTGATGCAGTTATAATACATAATAAATCCGTAAAACGGACAAATGACCCTGAGATGCTGAATGGGATGTTTGTTCACAATTTTTGGATTACAACAAGCAAAATTGGTAAGGGACATCCGTGGTCAAGTAGTTATGGTTTCGACGCTGCAAGTTGGTATCTCACATGGAAACAGACAAATTTCACATTTGAGGAATCTATCCAGCTATGTTACGACTAGTTTGTACCGACGTGAAAGTTATCAAGAATTTTATAAGAGTCGTACCTGACAACGTAGAAATACGTCTAGAAATTGGCGTAGTCTTGTTCTCCAATGTTACTTCGGAAAATCAAGCAGAATTGTAAATCTTACAAGAATCAAAATAAATAAGTTCAATGAATTTGTTGTGCACAATGAGTTGGTCGTACATTTTCCATGAATAGTAGATAAAGATCACTTGCAAAAGAGAAAGCTGTGGCAATATGAAATAAAGTCGATGATTGAAAATGTATTATAATACCAGTGCCGTAGCTGGACCCATATATGAACCGAGGCTTTCTAGGGGGTCCTGGGGTATGCTCCCCCGGATTTTTTAAAACAAAATCTGCTATTTTTTCCCATTACTTGCCCAAATTTTAACCGAGGCACGCGCCTCGGTGTGCCTCAGTGTAGCTACGGCGGTGAATACAAACTGGAATAAATTACGATATAAAGTTTTGGTTTTACCTAGAAGTCTGCATTTACGATACACGTACAGCTCCAGTAATGTATCACTGTTTACCTGATTAGTCCTGTTATAACCTTAATCATGCACGTTTTGCTTTATATGTTTTTGCCTTATGCTTCGTCAGGAGCGGAAGGAAATGATGATGATGATAATGATGAAAATTCTGCATTTGTGGATCAGCCTTCGAAAATTACTGGACCTTAGTCAATGCATACGTATACTTAATTAAAAGTCAACCGAAATGGATATAGATAAATTGTTTCCAAATGCTTACATGTCAATTCAGTACTTACAAATTATAATACGACACATTACATATCAGCAGATTTGTGTATATTTAATGCCGAATAACATGAGATTGGTGACTTAATCATAATGGACATCCTTATTATCCATGAAGTTGTAAAAAATAACAGTTTGGAGAAGCTGCGTATTAATTAATCTACATGAATGCTGAGCAGAATTTCTAATTTGCACGAACATGTGAAACCAGTATTGGCTAGACGTCATTCTAGAATCTTCTCGCATTTAGTTTGCCTTAAATGGTAAGACTACCTGTCTTAATACGCATGGAAAGGCCAGACCACATCTTAAGTGAATTTCTTGGTTGATACAGAGTGAATTTGACTTTGAAAAATCGATTTCTCTGTATAAATCAATTGCAAGCATCGTAAAACTTAATATACACTTCCGTGATCAGCATCAATACATTTTGAATCGTTTTTGATGACAGGATTGGTAATACAAAATACATGATTGATTATACATGTTTACTCATCAGAAGTGGATGAACATAAATATTAACCTTTTATCCTTACAAGTAATGCATATTTGTTTTTGTTTTTTTTTGCTGAACAACTGCTTTTCAGTTACTGTTATCAAATGCCTGCAATAATGTTTTCATTATTTGCGTGCTGTATCACATACACATTGGTTAAACCATTAGTACTATGAACATTTTTCAAAGTTTCATATAAAATATGTTAATATTTTAAAAACCTTGTTCAATGTGACATACACTGTGTTTGAAGTCATGCTCATGGTAGAAGATGAACAATGAATATGACATGCATATTCGATTTTGTTTCATTATTGCCTGAACAATCTTCCATTTTAATTTAAGGTTTATGGACGTCATTTATACGTTGGTGTGATGAGCTTTAAACTGATCAATACCTGATAATACTACTACTGAACACTATGTATGTAAGCTGAAGTTATTCATTTATTTACTATTCATTATCTTTCTTTGATAAATCGCTCACGCATTACTATCATAATGTAAATCTGTAGTGAATGAATTTGTCCCCAATAAATGACATCAAACAAATTCATCATTTTCCATCGAATGATTTACTTGAAACTCATACACATACCAAATCGAACCAAACCAGGTCTGCTATTTTAATTTAAGTCTGGTTTTCATGGGTTTTACTGTATATGCAAAGAAATAAGTAATGATTGAAACAACACTTGTTGATTTATAGATATATTATTACACTTTTTACAGTTTTGCATGTAAATACAAGAAACATTGATCAATTCAGATTTAATTAAAACACCACAAGTCCGTTCAGTGCAAGTTCATGTTTCAAGAAAATTAGCATAATTATTATCTGTGGAGACAAAATACCTCTGATTAACTGAGGAAACTGAAGTATCTCTGAATTTTGTAACTCAGTGTGGAGAGTAAGATCCCTCTGAATGCTTAAACTGTAGAGTTGGAGGTACGTTTACCTCTGAATGCTAAGACTGTGATGTCTGATGTACCTCTGAATACTAAGACTGTGATGTCTGATGTACCTCTGAATACTAAGACTGTGATGTCTGATGTACCTCTGAATACTAAGACTGGAGAGTCTGATGTACCTCTGAATACTAAAATGGTAGAGTCTAAGTCTCTGAATACTAAGACTGAAGTACCTCTGAACACTAACACTGGAGTTTGAAGCAACCCTGAATACTTGGACTGTGGAGTCTGAGGTATCTTTGAATACAAAGACTGATGTACCTCTGAATACTAAGACTATGGAGTTTGAAAATGACAGTGATTTTATTGAGATACAACTTTTGTCTAAGGGTGATTAACATTAAAGCAGAAATGAAACCAATAGAGTTATGAAGTTGATTATAGTCAGTTTGGTTATTTCGTGGTGACTTAGTATTTTACTTAATATACATGTAAATGTTACAGAGTAATAAAATACTATAGAGAAAACTGAAACAACAAAACCTTTCCTTCTGTATGACTAAAACAAACCTTGGAGAGACTGATAACATAGTATGCCCAAGCATAAAGTATGCATGGTGAACATGTTATCAATAAATAATAAATATATAAATGAAAATACATGCGATGCATTCAAGAGGGTATACCATGTAAGCGTTTTGTTTATCTAGGAGATTGTGAAGTTATTGCTAGTGTGCAAATCCTTTTTTGTGTCTTGGCATACTGTACATATCTGCACATGAGATTAATTTACTTATAACAGTTCATATTTTGACATAGTGATATTTCAGAGTTTGAATTAGGTCAATAGGCTTACAGGAAATATGTAATTTTCACACAGTTTTGATTTTTGTTTACATCCATTGCAACCAAGGAATTATTTTTTTGCAAACTGGAAACGACTGTGTGAATCTAATAATGAAAATCTTATCAACACATGGTTAACAGTTATGCTTATATAATTAGATAAGATATTATTTTGTTGTATTATTAACCTATGGTGCATTGACCTAGGTATAATTTTTGTCAATTTTATGGACCTGGGTATTGTGCATGACACTACGATTAAGCATCGTGAACAATTATCAAGTTATTGTAAAATCCATTGGCGCATAAAGAAGTTATTGTCTGGACAAAGTAAGACACAATAAAACCTACCAATAAGGCCCTTTAAACCTTGACATTGGAGATATGAAAAGAGAGCAATTATGCCATGTTGTATCAAAATTTATCAATACTGAAAAAAGTTACAGTCTGGAAACCAAGTCGGGCGACTAACAAACGGATGCACGCACATAGACTGAAGTGCCGTTTTGACAACTAGGTGGAGTTCACCACAAGCGGGCTCAACAAAAAGCATGACTGGACACAAACAAAAACAAACAATCAATCAAATGTATACATAATTAAAAGAAATGTATTTGGTCTTAATTACAATGACCTAGAAACAATATTATCGAAGAATGATTAATTTACTGGCAATATATATATTTAAGAAAATGAAGGGAAGAATTACTTGGGTTGCTGATACGTGTACATGCTGTAATATTGTAACACAAATAATAGTTTCTGTATGCCAGTCCATCAAACTTTGAACATGACAAGGAAGTAAAAATAATTGATGTACTGTAAATATACTTAAAATCATTACACACAGTCTTGAAGAATGCCTAACATTATTTAGGCTAACAAAAGTTGTTATGTAAGGACCTTTAAGATTATTCAAAACAATCAAGGTACTATTATAATATTATGAATTAATAGGTACAGACTGATTTTCAGTTCGGTTTTCAAAACTATTGTCAGATGCACATGTCATAATTATATACCCACAATTTCAACAGCTTTCTGAGATAGTTAATGTAGTTTAATTAAAGTTATTGTAATGTCTAAAATTGAGTAATACTGACAGTGTTACTTTATTATTACAGTTAATGTCATATACTTGTGTCATGTGTCCAAAAACAATACGTAACTGCTGTATGTTTTAGTCTGCATGCAATAGCAAAGTCACTGCAACACTTTTAATGAAGACAGTTTGTTTCCTTGTGTAGAGAAGATGATTTTGACCAGCAATTTATCTTGAACAGCATTTACAAAGTCACTAGAATCGAAGGATGGCATTATATCCAGTTGTTGTCTCAATTATTCAATCTGTTGAGTGAATACAGTGTAGGATGTTGGATCTTTTTCTGTGGAGGTAATCAGTACAGAGCTTACGGCACTTACACCTGCTGAATCAGAACTGTATGTGAGATGGCAAGTTGGACATTTCAGTTCTTCCAATTGCTTTCTGTAGCATCTCTCATTCAGACATGATCTGTTGAAAAGAGCAAATTATTATGTTAGCAAAAATAACAGTGCCATGTAATGTTTAGTTAATGTTTTAATTGTTCAGTTTATAATATAAGGAAATAACAATATTAGAATAATTTCTTCTGGGAAAAGGAAGCTAATAAGAGATATATTTTTTGCATCTGGACAAGTTAATAGTGAACACATACTTTAAGAATCAAAAGAATACATCTGAATATGAAAAATGTAGTTGCATTACAACATTAGCTTGTTTTCTTAGTATGAAGGAGTATTTCATCAAATTGGTAGGCTTAGATTTATGACTTTGACAGTATGGTAGGAAGTTATAGGTGAATAAGTCTGTGAAGTTAAAATTGATTATCTTTGGTAGTATTGAACTTATTCAAACCAGAAATAAATTTAACATTATACAATGTCAACGCTAATGTCAAGGCATTTGTACAAGTCTTTACTTTTTATATAAAGCTATAGGCAGATATTAATAGGTATCAGTATTGAAACTAATTTCAAACTGGAAAACAATATAGTGAAGATAGTAAAATTTTTGCAAGTAAAGGATAAGTTATGTATTAATCTAAAAATCTATAATAGCAACCCAGTAAATATTGGACATGTGAAGATTGATCATTTTGGAGCATAATTGCGGCCTACATTCTCAATGCAATGTAAGACAAAATGTAAATCTACAATGATGACCTGTATGTTTTTATAGTAAATAGGCCAATGATCCTGCCCTCTGGGAGGTTTGATGAGCCATCATCATCATGTTCATCATCCCCTTCCTGGAGAAGGTCGACATAGGCAGCGTCAGGAGGAAGAACCTTCAATGTGTTCATTATATAACTTGTGAGTCAACAACTCTAAATTAGAAAAGGGGTGGTAACTACACATGGATTCTGTAATGACTATCATAAAATGGACATCTCTGAAAGTAACTGTGTTAAATTTCATAGTTTTATCTACTGTTTTAATGGGCAAATTTTTAATGGGGTAATGCTATTCTATATCAGATTGTGTATGTTTTTTTCTATTTAGGAGCAGTATGTACTGATACGTATTATTTGCATTCTGTCTTTTAAGTTATCTGTCTTTTTGTCACACAAAAAATTGCATATTAATTAATAAATTAATACTGCACTAAAGCTGGCATACGAACAAGTAGATAAGTACAAAATAGCCAAAAAATCTGGATAAAAATCTATGAGCAAGTTGGGGTAGCAACTAACAATGTTCATTGTAACTTGGTAATTCTTATTATCCCAACATAATCTACTAGGTTTTTTTGATGTCAGGGTCATGCTAATTCCAACAAGTGACATTATAAAGTGTAGACAAGCATATAGATTAACACTTTTTTGCAATATATTGCTCAGACATAGTATTTGATTGCTTCATAAGACAAATGCAATATAGTGCAGAGTACACAAAAGTATACTTTTTGTTACATGCACTATTCATCCTGTTTAAATCCTTCATTTAATAGTGAATGTATATAATTAGGAAAATGTAAAGAAAAGTGAGGCCATAAAAGTCAGCATTTCAGCACATTTTAGTGTAGTTGATTTAAGAGAACAATATGTAGTTACCAGTATGTTAAAGATGCATTTGTTCTGAAGATCAGGAGAATATATTTAATCAGCTAACCAAGTTCCATTAAAGACAGGTAAGGAATTTCTCTGTAAGCCAAAACTATGGATAGGTTGAAAAAGAAGTAATATATTCTAATAATGGACATGGGGTGTGAAAATTTAGCAAGAGTATTTGTACCTGAAGGCTTCAAGAGGAGTCCCTGTTTGTTACTGCTGGAACTGAAGCACCAATGGAGTTAAATGTGTCAGTGACACTGAAGTTGTTCAGTTGAATGACTTCTCCTCTTTTCAAATCCTGAGGTGCCATTCCCCACCACAAGCACACATCCACATTTCCTGTAGAGTCCATAAGTTCAATTTTTTTCAATGGTATCCCTTCCACAGTTGCTCTAACCCTTTTCAATTCTGCTGATGATACCTTGATAAAAACCAGATTTTCTGACTATACCTGGAGAAAACCAGATAATCAGGGGCAAGTACTTCATATCTACAACATATTTTGACTTTGAAATTAATATTGACAATAACACTGCACTAAGTATAACTATTGCTATGGCATACTTTACATTAACTTTATCTATGAAGTATATTTTGTTGATGTTATGAAAAACATTTCTTATCCTGGGACTATGTAAGCATGAAAATTCAAGTAGTCGCATGATAGGTACACGTGTACCAAGAACAAACTCTACACACAAGAGTGTAATTGTATTAGCATGATAGTTTTTATCATTAGCTTTTACTTAGCTTAAAACTATTATTTTATCTAATATTCAGGATATAAAACAAAAATTCACAAATGTTGCAATTATACTATTAATATTGATTGGTACCTGGCATACATAAAGAACTATGCATAGATGTACATATTTGGTCTGTGCCCTTTATGTGTTTTTATTAATATGGTAATACATATTACAGTAATTCATATATTAAATAATGAGCAAAGAAAGTAGTTGTCTGTGGTAATTTTACGTTTGTGTCACTCCAGTAACTTGTTGGATACATGTTTTTGGGGTGACAAACAAGACAGATTTTCTATCTATGGTCGAACTGTGAGGAATTCCATGGCTGGTTCCCTAACTGAATCAGGGACATTTACAGAGGCTCCATGATACACACTGGAGGGCTTATTGATCACAATGTACCTGTAAAATAGAAAATATTCTCAAAATAGCTGTAGGTTTGAAAAGTACACAACTAAGGAATTGTTGGTGACTAACATGCAATGCTCTACTTAAAAAGTGGAATGATGTAACAATGTAATTAGTCTGCTGAACGTTTAATGCTTCTGTTAAAAGAAAGTGAAGTTTCGAGTACTGATTGTGTAACAGTAATGATGATAACAATTTCATAATTGATTCACTTTTAAGGTAAACAGGATTGTATTAATGAAATTGCTGTAGGTCTAAAATTGGAACAGATGGATCTTGTAATACTCTATGCCTTGTACATTAAGTTTTATAGGTAAACTAAACTCCACTGAAAATTGTGAATGAATCAATAAAGCACTTGGCATTGTGCCTGAATTTCCTAGATTTTGCTGAGTTACACTGTTCTGTACCATGTTTTTTTTCACGCTTTTTATTATGCTTCGAACACATTTTATCAAACTGTGAGCAGTTACTAATGGAGATAAAACATACATACCCATCCTTAGTCATGAAGTTCGATACAATACAGGCTCCCTGCTCTTGGAACTGTCCCATCTTTTTCAGGGTCATAAATTTTGGCCTTGACGAAACCAGTATCATCTGCAAGAAGAACAGTCATCATGACCTTTTCATCTTATGTGCCATATTTTGTGACTTCACCTTTGTTAAAAACACAAACTGTGAGAAAGTCCTTACATCCAACATCTTTTGGAAGTGTTTCTAAGTCTACTACTTTTACCATATTTGCATGTTAAGTGTCATTTATTTATTGATTAGTGAAATTAAAATGATAATGAATATAGATGAAATTGTAGCGATTAAGTACCGTTAAACAATAATGTTTTCAAGGGTATCATAGAAATTTTAAGTCATTCTCGCATGACGGAACTGGTTTTCACTGAAAGTAAGATAAAATGTGATTTGCATGCAGGTTACAAAGGGTTTGGCTGCAACATAATGAATTTGCAGAAACAACACAGAATAATATTTCTGATATGATAGCTATATACTAAATGTGGCAATAATAAATTCATTATAATATTTCTTAGACAAGACATGAAGCAATGGCATTGATGGAAGATTCTTTTAACTATACTTTAATTGTTACTCATGTCTGTGGTATGGTCCTTTCTATTGTTAACAGGTATATATATATTCATTTGTGAGCAGAAATAATTAATCTAAAAGATGGTGTTATCATGCATATTCATTACTGACTTCTTGGTTGCGCTTTAATTGCGAAACATCTAATGAGAGAAGGAATAGGTTGTTTAATCAAGAAACTCTGCTAAGAGCTACAAAAGACTGTCCTGACTCAAATATTGTACTGCCAATAGAAATAACACCCTTTTCAAGTGAAAGTCCTGAACTTTATGTATTGTACTAGCCCAAGCAGGGATCAGAGGAAAGTTTTTTCTAATAATATACATCCCTTTGAAGACAAATTCTTGCTCATACATGGCTACTGTAATGCTAGAAGAGAATTGAGGAGAGAAAGTGGGAAATGATATATATTAGGGGAATTGGACTAATACCACTGGTTCTCTATCTGTGTTTGAGGAAAAACCAGGAACAATACCAAGAGCACCATTGACAAGGCCACAGTCTGTGTTAAGATTACAAATAAGCATGACTTGTGTACCAATGGAAATTATCAGTTCAGATGGTAAACCTTCAGCATCTCTATCATCAGCTGGTAGGTAATCTGCTGTTATACATTCATCTGGCTTAATATCATTAGATGAAAAATAGTGCTGAGCATGGAATTGAGATGTGTTCAGAGAAATTGTGCCCTGAACAAACACATTATGTTCATGAACTTATATCTGGTTGGGATAATTTTCAGTACAGAATTATCAGGTCTGGAGCCTTGAATAATAAGACACGTTTTAATTAGTGCAATATCTCTGTCAGTGTGAGCACCTATCCTTGACCTGTTAAGAAGAGCAGCATATGCTGCATCATTTTGCTGTTGTAAATACTGAGAAAGAAAAAATGGTTTGAATAATGGCCATAAATATTGGTTTCAGAAAGCAAAAGCACCAAAAACTGGCCTTAGATGGAAGAAATCACCAACAATAATGACATGAAGACCATCAAAAGGTTGGTCATCTTCAAATGTGCACACATTTTCGGGACCTCGCTCTTGCTGTAGCGCCAAGTTTTAAAGTGAGGTTCCTGAAATGCATGCGTTATTTCAGAAAGAAGGCTAGGGCCCAGGCTGGATACCGTCACTTCCATCAATCAAAAAAATGCGAGTGACTTACCTTTTAGTTTTTCTGATACGCAGAGTAGCGAAATGACGGGGTTTCTTTTGTTGGCAGATTTGCATTGCTTGATGAGTTTAGATTAATAAATTAGGTCTGTTAGGGCATATAAATCATGGGAATCGAGTGCCTGTGGTCGTAAACTGTCACATGATGAAACACTTTATACTATTAGCATTTATTGTACATGTTTATCTTACATATTTTATATCCTGAGACATGCATTTTAAGGAAAGTAATTGGAAAATTGCCTCGGAAATTTATATTTCATTTATAATGAGAAATTTCCAATCATTGATGACAAAACAAAATAACTGATACAATGTATATATTACATATCAATTGTTTGTATGCTTGAGTCACTTGTGTTCATGATACCTGACAAAATTAAACCTTTTACTGAGTTACGAAAATTTGACACAATACAAATTTCTTCCATACCTTGGATCCTATTTGGATAATTTTGAGATACGACTTTTTGGAATGACAAGAAAAGTCCAGGGTCTTTCAGGAATGTCATATTCAAGAGTCGGACCCTTAATCAGCATCAGAAACAAAAATACAAACTTATAAGTGTAATTTTTGTCATTTTAACCCAGACTTTAATACATTAATTAATTCATATTCTTCAACAAATTGTGGCCAACGTAGACCTACTTGTGCCTTTGCCCAACGGACGATTCTTTGTCTGATGTTTATGGTTTATAGGGGTTTAATGCCATTTTTCAACAATTTTTCAGTTATATACAGTGACCGGATCACCTTACCAGTTTTCTTGGACTGTATACTAACCAGTACTAATTTACCCTTCCACAAGGGGCCGGCAACTTCTCCACATGTGGAGGAAAATCTACATTTTTGTCAAATTTTCATAGAATGGAATGAGCTGCTGTGACCGGGATTGGACCCGGATCTCCCGGTTACAAGTCCAGCGCACTAACCACTGGAGCACGGCTGCATTGCAATTGTGGATTTTTTATGAATATGATGATTATAAACAATATTCTATAAATTTTTTAATCTTGTAATAAACATACCCAGTAGATTAAATTGTTTTTATGTCTTTCATAGCTTAACAAAGTTTTAAAAACAAAATCTTATTTATTCCATGCAGTAGAAGTATGTTTTTACAATAAGTAGTCATGTATAAACATGAAAACTGAATACAAAAATTGTATTTCTTATAAAAAATTGTAAAGTTTTATCTTTTAAATAAAAACATTATATTTATTGCGAAAATATATAATCTATAATATAAGATGAAAATACAAATTTGAGCATGCTAATTGCATACATCATTAAATGGTGTTAGCATTAGAGGTGAAAAACAAGGTGTTTCAATCATTTCTTAAAAGTGACACAGCTTAATGACATCAAAATCATAATAAATACAACTATACAGAATGAAACAACATTCACTTATCAGCTAAATATGAAGTATAAGAAAAATCATAGTTTACAGAGTTCCATAATTAATTAAGCTGAAATCCTAACATGTCAACCATATGATCACTCAGATTTCTAGTTATGTGGGCTCAGACAGCTGATAGAATCAAAGGAACAAGCATGTACTGTAAGTTGTTTGTAAACATCAATTATGTTAGAAATAACCTGTTATTTATAAACAGATATTACGCCAAAGTTCCTACATGCTTAGGGCTCAATAAATCCACTTGTCCACTCATTATGAGTAGAAATTGACAAAGGAAGAGTTGAAATTGATGTAGAACTAGTTGAAATTCTTAGCTTGTTGTACTACAGGACAAGTAGTCTGAAAGAAATTTGTCAAGCCCTGATGATCTGTTTTAATCTAGTGTTGCATGATTAATGATATAAACTGTGCTCAGTGATTACATGCAAGTACTTATAAACATGTTTTTGCATCATATGCTATGGTGAAACAGGAAACTTGAAAACAGTCTCTATTTTCAAATCTCAAATTAATTCCAAAAATATTTTGGTTGAATGATAGAATGATTAATATCATCCTTGTAAAATCATAATTAACTAAGAAACACTACAAGACAAAATATGAGATTTGAGATTGATCTCAAGTTTTCTCATCTCAGACCCTGTTTGTAAAAACTCTGAAGGGGAAGTTTATACAGCTTGGTGGACTGTATATTTATGATCAAAATAACTTTTCATAAGGTTCATATGGCAGTCTCAGTATATATCATTACAGTAAAAAGACATTTTGCCTGTGGATATTTAAACATATTTTCTGTCACAAAAGTATAAAATCCAAAGTCAGAGAATCATTCATTTAGATAAAAATATGAAAATTTTGCACTAAGAAAGTGTATGTCAAAGGACATAAAAATCATGCACTTACTTCATGTTACCAGGGTTGTTCTAGGCATCCATTTGTTTACAAGCGTTCATGGTGCTGCCTCATCTGCTTCATACAAAAATAATGATGAAAAATTTGTATGAACAACAAATAAGTTAAAATTACAACAAGAAAAAAATCAAATATGAATACAGTATTACATTATACATTCTATAGAAAGGTGACTACAATTGGAAAATTTACATTCAACTGCTTAGTAATCATGGACACACAAATTTGTAAACAAAAACTATGTAAAAAATGTATGTTGCATTAAATTAGAAAACGTGGACGCTACGTCAGTTAGTTATGCAGGTAGTGAAAATCTTGTGTTAGTCATACTAGTGTTGTAATTAAAACTACAGAAGCACATACAGCCCAAGTTAGAGTCAAATTTGCAGATCAAGAATCGCAATTAAGAAAACAAAAAATTTTAGTTGACTTGTAGCAAACTGACATTGAGGCAGAATTAGAATTCTTGAAACACAAAAAAGAAGCTGCTGCTCTTGCTACTGAAGCAAAAGCAGTTGAAACAGATGACAGGATCTCAATATTCATCCCTGCCTGATAAAGTTGGAGATCCTATGTTAAGAGTGCAAGCAAGAATTCGTTAATAACAATATTGAACCACCAGTCATAACATGCAACTCAAAACCCAGGATAGACATTGACTTAAATTCTCACTCCAATGGGGAACTTGCTCATATTCTCTTAAGGAAAGATCTCATTTTGTTTAGACTTAGCAGTTTTAATGACAACTGTGAAAATTTTCAAGCTTGGAAATTCAGTTTTCAGTCTGTCAGCAGTGAATGTCTTTATGTCTTTGGAAGAGATTGATCTTGTGAAGTATTCGGGGCCAGAATCTTGTTAATATGGTCTAAGTCTCAGAAAAGCTTATTACTATGATACTGATGAAGCACTTAATCAAATTTGGTAGCACCTAGATGAAAGGTTTGGTTCACTAGAGTATAATGTGTTCTTTGACAAAAAGACTTAACCTGTTCCCATCTCTTACTAACAAAGACAAATTAAATTATATGATCTAGCTGAAATTTTACAGGACATTGAAGGTCTTATGAGAAATCCCAAATACAGCAACACATTGTCTTATTTTGATTCATCAATAATTAGTAAGTTACTTTACAGTCTTCGACAGAAATGGGTCACACATGCATCTAGCTATAAAGGCAGTCACAGTGTACCTTTTCCCCCATTTCACTTTCTGGACAGTGTTTGTGAAAAAGTATACAGTCATCTTAAATGATCCTAGTTTGAATATTGAAAGTCAGTCAAGATCTGGTACTTATCGGCAAAGAGATAATGGTTCATCTCAGTCTACATCATTTAGTAATTATCTGCAGCTAGGACAGGAATTCAGGATGACAATTCATCTACCAACAATATATTGTATATTCACATATGATTTTGTGTTCACTTCTAGTGTCCGTGATGATGAAACGTCTTTGTCTGTAGATGATAGATTTTTTGTCCATAATGAGCAATAGATGTGTTAAGTGAAATAGGTGGTCATCCCCACTTCCCTTCAAATTACCTAGGCCTTGACTTCCTAATAATAGAACCCAAGCCCTTCAAAGAGCAAAGGCCCTCCAGGCAAATTTGATCAAACACCCTGTAAATAAACAGCACTTTTGTGAATTCATGAACAAGTTACTTGTTAACAGTCATGCAGAGCTTGCTCCTAAGCTGCCTAAAGACTTAGAATGTATTTACCTGTGTTAGAGGTCTATCATCTCAAAAAGCCAAATAAGATAGGAGTAGCATTTGATTCCTCCATGTAATATGAGGGTGTGTCGCTCAATTCAGTGTTACTTCAGGGCCCTGATCTCACAAATAGTTTGCTTGGTGTTTTGCTTAGGTTTAGGTGCGAGCTTATTTTGGTTTCTGTAGACGTAGAACAGATGTTTTATTATTTTAGCATTGAACAGAGTGATAGAAATTATCTTCGTTTCTTGTGGCATGAAGATAATAACCCTACAAACCACTAGAATACTGAATGTACAAGCATGTTTTTGGTAATAGTCCTTCACCAGCCATTGCTAATTATGGGTTGAGAAAAGCTGTTAAAAATTCTGATGTAGATGTAGTGCAGTTTGTTCACAAGAGATTTTCAGGAGTTCAGAAAACAAGATATTTTATGGTGGGCATATATGTGAATATTTTTTTCCTGATCTGAATTCGAATACATTAAAAATATCAAACAATGTTGTTAATTACAACTGTAAAAATATTGAAGAAAGTGTTAAAGTATTTATTTCTTATGTACTGTAACATAGCTGTAAAACTAATTGTGAATTTGATATTTATTATTCATGGTGAACCAATTCCATTTTTCTCAGTAAAGGTAGGTAATAATTGTTAATTTTATTCAGAAACTAGCATGGCAAGGCATACATTTCTTAACTTTGTTTAGCATGTATAACACCGTACCAGTATTACAAATATGAACAAATTCTCTGTGCTTGATTTTTTTAAAGTAACAATTATACCAGTTTTTCAATTCTTTTGCATTAAACATGAATTTTATTTTTTAAATCATATATAATTACTATGTGTTTGTTCTGTTGTGTTTAAAAATGCCTAATACAAGTAACTGAATGAAGAAATCATGACCTTGTCATAAATTCATTGATAGATTTAACACATAACGACAACAGTCATTTAAACATCTTTTTTTTTCAGAATACTTATCAGTGGCTTTTGAAAAACAGATATGGCAACAAACGCCTCTAAATCTTGATTTCTTATTTCATAGCACATGAAACATGCATACCATAAATAAATATATTCTCTACATTACAACTTACTCTAGGATATGTCTTAAGTCATAAAAGATCTCGTGTAGCAGGGAGACAAAGAACTGCTGCATACACAAATACAACTATATCTGAACACTTGTTGATAACGTTAGAAAGTGCCTTCAAACATTTAATATTAGTCTGAGTAATAATTAAATATTGCAGGACTGAAACCCATGGAAAAAGCAGAAAGTTTGCTATATTTCTCACTATGAAATGAAGGACAATCTAGGTTAACTTATAATGTTGAAAAGGAAAAAACAGAGCTTGTTTTCCAGTCACCAAATTCTAAGTTCCCCATGTGTGAAACTGCAGTACTAAGGAAAATTGCATTTGAAACTGGATTAAAAATCCAACTTCTGTATCTTCAACTGCATTAAGAAAACAGCTAAAAATTCTTTCCCAGGCATTAAATCTTGGGAAAAATGGTCAAGATGTGCAAGTGAAATTCATGGGCCACAACCTGCATGTTCATAGAGCGTACTATGCTTCCATAAAGCACACTAGAGATTGCCACAGTTTCCAAAGTGTTGCATGCCCTCAACAATGACTCAATAGGAAGTCTAAAGGGAAAAGATCTTGATGAAATTGATCAATTAGGTAAAATAGTATTCCTTCATTATATTCTGCCTTTGTTTAAAGTCCATATCTAATGTTTATATATAAACAGTTTTGAATATAAACATACCGAGAGTTTATAGTGGGGAATGGTTCATAATCGTTTTTGTTAGTTATAAGTCTACTTTTTAACATACATTTGCTATAAGGCTGTATCTAAATTGGACAATAATTTTGTGCAAAATGATTTATCTAGCGTAACAATAATTTTTATGCAAAGATTTTTTTAGCAATGACTGGGACATAGTCATCTATACTCTTCTTAAATGATTATATATAATACATACAATGTACTTGTTAATGAAATTCTTTGTCCAAATGCAGTCAAGTGTTTGCTTTCCATATGAAGGGAACATGCATGTCAAACAAAGAGGAAACATAAAATGTGGTATTCATCAAGCATTCCTTCAAGTAAACAAATGTTCCGAAAAAGAGCAGAACTGAAGAATTGGAAGTTCTGAGCTTCAACGTTACTTTTTAATTGGTCTGGTTTCATTTTTTATTTCAAGTCAAAGAAGTTTTTGTAAAACTGACCAGTTGTTTGAAATTGTTAATTAAGTCATGTAATTGATTTATTGCATATAATGTTCATGTATATTTCAAATCATAAATGCCATTATGTTATGTCAGTCCAGACACAGGTAAAGATGTTAATATTTAAATATGTGCTACATGACTGCTAGTTGTTGTTGTACTGTATAACACCATTAAACATTAAATATGTTAATGTTTTTTATTATCTATTTAAAGGGAGGATTTCTAAACAATCTATGTCTACCTATTCATCAGTCCCTCTGCAATACTTTTGTTTGGTGTATAGCTCTGTGATTGTTAATTTGGCTAACTTGAGACTTGAATGCTAGGTGTATGACAACAATGTGTAGGATTGCTGAGCTCAGGAACCATATTTGTACTTTCACAATTTTAGAATAAGTTTTATCGAACTCTTACTTCAACTTCTTCAGTTTTTAATTTTATGAGACAGATTTTTTCTGGGTTTAATTCATATCGCCTTCAAGTTGGTTTCATTGTGAAATACAGATTGAAATTGGTCAATTATTCAATGTTTATTTTATAAGTCACTGCACAAACACCATAAGTGTAGCTTAAGTATTGTTATAACTTTATCACCGCCAAAACAAGTGCATAACATAATGGCACATTTTATTTTGCTCATATTTAAGTTGAAATGTTAAACTTTCCCTTATTCATTTTCCTTGTCCTCTCATAATGTCCAATTCATATATTACAGTGACAAATGACCTTCCTAGAGCATTCTGCTGATACCCTTGTTTCATTTAAATTTGTAGTATTTTTATGAGTGATTAACTATGACCTAATGACCTATAATCAGGTATTTTTTTAAAGTAAATTACAAACAAAATATTGTTTGTAAGCAATACTCATAACACTGATTATTATATATTGCTCTGTTATGAATTTTGGATTGAAATATATTTTCTATTTGAGTTTTAATGTTACATAAAAATGTTAACGTTGCTAATTTATAGTAAATTTGTGTTATGCAAATTTTCCAACAGTATAATTATACCTTAATGGTAGCCAACATTTTTGCACACAAAAAGTAATGTGATTAAACAGTGTATAACTTTGTATTTCAGGCAGAGGCAATAATGTTGGAGTTAGGACACCATGGACGAGAAGAATGCCAGGAAAATGGCCATTGAAAGTGCTTCAAACCAAAAATTCCACCAAAAAGGTTTGAATGTGAAGAACTTATAAAACAATATCCTGTTCTTTTTCGACAATCATGGACAATGGGAAAGGGATATGTCTGAACTAGGCCACTTGCCCAGCAAAGAACTCTTCAACAAGCAAAGTAAAAGAGTAACTTTGTGTTCTGCATAAGATGCAGGTGGTTTCAAATTTTGACCACGATTTCATGTTGTGTAATTCTACTATAGTTTTTTAGGATACATCAAGTCAACTGGCTGCATACATTCTTACAATAAAAGTTGCGAACATTTTAATGTAACATCTGATTTTTATCCATGCTATCACATTTATGATTGCTTTGAAACAATTATTTCTTAATGCTGTATCAAATCTGACTAATAATAACTTTATACATTATTTTATATCCTGTCATAGTAAATGTGTGTTTTCTACAGTGTGTGAAGTATTAAATACACATATCTATCATTTACGACCAATTTTGATGTAAATATTAACATATGACAAAACAATGCTTTACATCTTCCATATCTCCTTAGATTACTGTTAGGAGTTGACAAAATTTTCCATTGTAGATTCTAGTTGTAGTGAAAATATTGTGAAATAATTCATATCTGAATTGTTGACTTGCCTGTGTGCCAGTTTACAGCACAGTTAAAATGTAGTTTGCTCGAATTAATGTATGTAGGGGTTTGTATATGTCGCTTTTATTATGGGTAATTATTTTGTCTTGGGTCCTTTTTTCATTTTGATGAAAAGGCGCTGATTATAAATTTTAACTTTGTTGTTGTAAAATTTAATGGGTTCATTAAGGTGGTGCAAACCCATGAGAGTGAAACATTTTGTTCTTTATAGATTTCATAAATGATATAAAGACAGATTGATGAGATTTTCCATGTTTTAGCATGCAATTAAACTGTAGTTCTTATATTGGTGCAAAAATTATATTAATATAATAAATAAAGTAATATTTCACATAAAGACTTATAATAAAAAACTTGCTTGAATACTAAGAATACAGAATTGACTTTATTGTTTTATTGATCTCTTCTAGAAATATGAATTTGAAGATTTTCTTGAAAAGCTGATTTGTATCCTAAGTAGGATGAAGTCATTTAAAATTTGAGCTTCCTGAGGTGTTTAATTTTACATAAATGAGGTCAGATGAACTAACTTAAGTATTTGCATATGATCATCAGCAAAGTATACTGCTGTATATTAAATTAGATTTTCTAACTTAAGTATTGGCATTGATAATAAGGCCATCTATAAAAAATTATGTTTGCTGTGACGTAATCGACTCATACAAATCTCCACAACTCAATTTTTTTTAAACCTTCAGTAACAAAAAATTATTATTTTTTACCTTCCTTTTTTAATAATTGCTATCTAGAAAAAATCCCTGCCAACCTACCCCCTAAAAAATGTTTGGTCACATTACAGTAAACCAACAATATTTTAAGGATGGTCTAAGCTAGACAACCTGATCAATAGGCAGCTTATTGTTTTAAAGAGAGACAGAGGGGAAATGGAGAGAGATCACATGATCAGACAGCAATAGAATATTAATGTTCCTGTACAATATGCCAACAAGCAGGGATGAATTGCAGAATTAAAACTATTGAACATCTAATAGTTGTTATTTTTCCTTGAATTAATCAGTTTAGCTAGTTGCTTCTCTCAAGTTGCCCTCCTGGATAGAAATGGGATGTCATTTGTTGAAGGCAAAATGTCTCACTGAACAGTGGACAGTGAGCTTGACTGACTGCATCCATCCATTGTACAGAGCAACAAAAGAAAACTCCCAGTTGTCACACTGAATTTTGTCACTGTCCCCACCCCATTTATGTATGCTTATATATTCATACCAGGTAAATAATTGCGAAATAAGGAATACATGTATTTGATTACACTGTAATTGATAGCATGCATTCCAAACATGTATAGCTGGAAATCTATGGTTTAAAAAACATTGTTAAATGTATTACATAGAAAAAATATAAAAAGGTTTTTGTATAATTGCAACACCTCAAACTGAGAACATTCAGAAATAACAGCAACCAGTGAGGATCATAGTGCCAACTGAAGACATGCATTATCAGAAATAACAGCAACCAGTGAGGACACGAGTGCCAACTGAGGACATTATCAGAAATAACAGCAACCAGTGAGGACACAAGTGCCAACTGAGGACATTATCAGAAATAACAGCAACCAGTGAGGACACAAGTGCCAACTAAGGACATTATCAGAAATAACAGCAACCAGTGAGGACCATAGTGCCAACTGAGGACATGCATTATCAGAAATAACAGCAACTAGTGAGGACAATAGTGCCAACTAAGGACATTATCAGAAATAACAGCAACCAGTGAGGACACTAGTGCCGACTGAGGACATGCATTATCAGAAATAACAGCAACCAGTGAGGACACAAGTGCCAACTGAGGACATTATCAGAAATAACAGCAACTAGCGAGGACAATAGTGCCAACTGAGGACATTATCAGAAATAACAGCAACCAGTGAGGACACGAGTGCCAACTGAGGACATTATCAGAAATAACAGCAACCAGTGAGGACAATAGTGACAACTAAGGACATTATCAGAAATAACAGCAACCAGTGAGGACAATAGTGCCAACTGAGGACATTATCAGAAATAACTGCAACCAGAAAGGACACTAGTGCCACCTGAGGACATTATCAGAAATAACAGCAACCAGTGAGGACACGAGTGCCAACTAAGGACATTATCAGAAATAAAAGCAACCAGTGAGGACAATAGTGCCAACTGTTTGTTTTGTTTAATGGGGTTTTATGGCGTATTGACAACTAACGGTCATGTAGCACGCATCAAAAATGTAAAGGATAACAATGATTAACAGTCATTTAAAAAGATAATGTAAACACAAGACAATGCAAAAATGAGAATGAAGGGTATGAATTAATTAAAATTGGATTGTTGCAAAAGAAATGTGTAAAATAGTTTGCAATGTTAGTAGAGAATATAGAAAATTATCACAGTTTATTGTAAAGCCCGATTTCCTTTAAGTATGCAATAATTGTTTCAGGTGAAACTGTATAAAAAAGGGTGTTTAAGTTGTCAACATTAAAATGTTTGGAACGGATAGGATGAAGATCAATGCAATCAATAAGAATATGTTTGATGGAATACGATACATTACATGGAATACATTCTGGCATATTATCTCTGGTGAGAAGCCAAGAATGGGTTAAATGAGAATGACCAATTCTGCATCGTGATAATATTACTTCTTCCCGACGAATGGACCTGTAAGAGGGGTGCCATTTGCCTAGGTTTGGCTTGATTAAGTGAAGTTTGTTGTTATTGTTGGCATCCCATTGGGACTGCCAGGAAGATCGGATAAGGTTAAAAATTGAAGATTTAAAATCAGTGTATGGAATTTTGGTGTTTGAAATAGGTAATTTCAGGGCAGATTTTGCACTTGAATCAGCTTTTTCATTACCCTTAATGCCCATGTGACTTGGGATCCAGCAAAATACAAATTTTTTTAATGTACTGAGGTGGGAGATTCGCTCGAGGGTATCACACACAATGGGATTTTCCAAATTTGTATAATGTAAAGTTTGTAATGTGGACAATGAATCCGAGAATATGATGAAACGATTATGATTTGATTCCTCAGCGAGATCGAGGGCAAGACCAATGGCTTTCATCTCAGCTGAAAAAATAGAGGACTTGTCTGGAAGACGACATTTTTTAATTTTATTTCTAGATACTGCAGCAGCTGCAACAATATTACCATCTTCAGAGCCATCAGTATAAATGGATTGATGTGTATGGTAGTTTTCTTTTAGATCAAGATATTTGGTTTGGAAGGTGTTCGTGTCTGTTTCTGATTTTTTGTTACATGTGAGGTCGAAGTGAAACTCCGCCGACATAAGGTTCCAGGGTAGTGTATTTGGAACTTTGTACTCTGCAATGGATTCCATATCAATATGAAGATCCTCAACGAACTGGGACATACGGATGCCAAGGAGTGGAACTACATTTAGTTTCCATTCAAACAGATTTTTAAATAAAGGGTTAAAAAACACTTGATGTGTGGGGATAAAAGGATTTGAGTTTTAAAATGTACTGAGCAGCAAGTTTTTGCCTTCTGTGATAAAGGGATGGTTCATTTGCCTCAACATAGAGGCTATTGACAGGGGATGTTTTAAAAGCTCAAAGGACTAGTCTAAGACCATGATTATGTATAGGATCAAGTGTTTTTAAATATGACTTCCTTGCAGATCCATTAACAATGGATCCATAGTCCAGTTTTGAGCGGACAAGAGATCTATATAGACGTAAAAGAACTTTTTTGTCAGCTCCCCAATCAGAATGAGCGACAACTTTCATAAGGTTGAGAGCCTTCTGACATTCCTTTTTAAGTGCTTTAATATGGAGTAGAAATGTAAGTTTGGAGTCAAATATCACTCCCAAGAAATTTAAATTCTGGGACAACCTCAATTGGTGTGTTGTCCAGACGAAGATTTGTTTCTGGATGTAAACCACGGAGATTGCAGAAATGTACACATTTGGTTTTGTTTTTAGAAAATTTAAAACCATTTTGATCAGACCAAGTTTGAAGTTTATTAAGACACTGTTGGAGTTGTCTTTCAATAATGTTCATGTTTCTAGATTTAAAACATATAATAAAATCATCTACATAGAGGGAGCAGTCTACTCCAGGGTTGATAGCTTTAACTATGTTATTGATTTTGATACTAAAAAGGGTGACTGATAGGATACAGCCCTGTGGTACACCCATTCCTTGTCTGTGCGGGTCAGAAACATTGTTACCCACACGAACACGAAAGAAACATTCATTTAAAAAAGCCGCAATAAAAAGTGGGAGGCGGCCTCTGAGACCAAACTCATGAAGATCTTTTAATATTCCATATTTCCATGTAGTGTCATAGGCACTTTCAAGGTCAAAGAATACAGCCACTGCATGTTGTTTATTTATAAACGCCTCTCTCAGAAAAGTTTCAAGGCGCACAAGGTGGTCAACTGTACCACGTTGGCGTCGGAATCCACTTTGTACATTAACAATAAGGTTGTTAGATTCCAAGAACCAGACAAGCCTGTTGTTCACCATTCTTTCAAGCGTTTTACATAAACAACTGGTTAGAGCTATGGGACAATTATTGTTTGGATCACTAGGATCCTTGCCAGGTTTAGGAATTGGTATTACCAATGCTTCTTTCCAGGAAGAAGGGAATTCACCCGATTCCCATACATTATTAAACATTTCAAGCAAAAGAGAAAGAGTATGAGTGGATAAGTGTTTAAGAAATTGATAATGTACTTTGTCAGGACCAGGAGAAGTGTCCGTTTGCCTTGTTAAGGGCACATTTCAGTTCTTTCATTGAAAATAGTTTGTTATATTTCTCCTTGTTATTTGAAGAGAAATTAAGTTTTTTCTTTTCTTCCTTGGATTTGTGCGCCTGAAACTTTTCTGAGTAATTTTTAGATGAGGATTATTTCTCAAATACATCAGCAAGTGCCTCAGCTATTTCCTGAGCAGAGTTAGCATTTTTGCCGTCAACTGATAAATGATGCACAGGAGATGAACCCTTTCCATTATTTTTTTTTATCATATCCCATGTTTTTTTAATTGAGGTTTGACTATTGAGTTTGGAGACATACTGTCTTTAAGTTTTTTGTTTATTGTTTCTGATAGTGTTTCGAGCTTTTGCTCTAAAAACACGAAATGATTTTCATGAGTTGGTCTCATATTGAATTTTCTTAAGGCGTCCTTACGGTTTTTTACAGCATTCTTACATTCTTCGTTAAACCATGGCTTGTCATGGCTTTTGGAGTTTGTCGAGGTCTGAGGGATTGAATTTTCAGCCGCTTCAATAAGCAGCGATGTAAAAATGTCTGATGCATCCCTATTACTGTTTAACTTTTCACGAGTAATAGTTTGCTCGGAAAGGAGTTTGAATTTTTCCCAATTGGCTTTGGACAGCTTCCATTGTCTGGGTTGGTTATAGTTAGATAGACATGTTGATGATAAAAGGATGGGGAAGCGGTGACTTCCACAAGTATCCTCTCCAAGCTTCCATGTAAATTCTGTAAGTAATGTTGGGCTACATAGAGATAGATCAAGTGTAGAATAGGAACCTGTTGCAGGATGAAGATAGGTTTTTGAATTGGTATCATTCATAATCGCCAGATCATTATTATGTATAAAAGATTCAATTTGGGTACCTCTGTGATTTGTATCATCATAGCCCCATGTAATATTATGACCGTTAAAATCTCCTGCTAGTATATATGGAGCAGGGAGTTGTGACAGCAAATTGTTTAGATTGGTTTCATTAATTGGTTTGTTTGGTGGTAGATAAATAGAACACAAAGTAATATCTTTGTGTAAGGACTTTCTTATAGCAACAGCTTGGATAGTTGTATTTAAAGGTATTTGTTTATGAGGAATATTATTATTTGCGATAATGGAGACTCCACCTTGAGCGTTATTGCCCTCGGTATAAATTTTACTGTATAAAGAATGGGATTTAAATGACAAATTATCATTCTGTTTTAAAAATGTTTCCTGGAGACAAATAGCAACAGGTTTATGTTGGTTGATAAAAAGTGATACTTCATCACAATTGGCCCTCAGGCCTCGACAATTCCATTGTATAATAATATTTGACGCCATGATAAATAAAAGATAAAATGATGGAGTGATGAACTAGTCCTCCATTTCTGAGGGTATTCCCTCACAATCAGAGACTTCAATTCCATCACTCTCATTGCTCAGACTCTCGAATCTATTGGACAAGGGTGTAGTGACTTGTTTTTGTGTTTTCTTTTGTGAAGGTTTTTTTGGTTTGGATGAGGATGATTTGGATGTAGGAGGGATGGGTTTAGATGGGGAGGGGTTTGTTGTAGGTTTAGATGTAGAGGTAGAATTTGTTTGTGTAGAGGAGGTTTTGGTTGTTTGTTTACTAGTTTTTTTATTATTGGATTTTGTTTTGGGTGGTTTGGCAGGAGTAGGAGCAGAGATTGCAGTGTTAGGCACAAGCTGCTTATGTGTACTTGTGTTTTGTTTTGAAGAGGAGGATAAAGAGGAGAGTGAAGGGACCAGACTTTTAAGGGTATGGGACATTTCAGGGAATTTTTCTAGAAGGGTTTTAATTAAAAGATTACAGGTGTGGCAAGATTTTTCAGGAGCTGGGGCAGGGGCAGAAACAGTGGCATAGCTGGTGGTTTTGCTCAACTGTTCCCGGTCCTGTCGGCGCCTCTGTATCTCTTTTCTGGCTTCATAAAATGATACGTTTTCATGATACTTGTATGAAAGGATGTCTTTTTCATCCCTCCAGACTGAACAGTCTTTGGATTAGGAGGGATGATAAGATTTGCAATTAAAACAGAGTGTTACATTGGTACAGGATTTGGGATCATGGTCTGGTCCCTCAAAAGAACATTTTGAACATATTGGTTGGTTTTTACACTTGGTCTCATGATGGCCGTACCGCTGGCATCTAAAACAACGCAGCGGGTTGGGCACATACACATCGACCTTCACAGACTGATAACCTATTTTGATGTGTGTAGGGAGAACTGGTGTAGAAAAAGTAAGAATATATGTATTTGTATCTATTTTTTTTCCATTTCTTGTAATACTGATTTGTTTGACATCAGAAACAGCATGTGTCTTTAAATTGGAGTTGATCTCGTCGAGGGATTCGCAACATGCGAGATCCCTGCAACGGATCACACCCTTACATGAGTTGAGTGTTTCATGAGGAAACACTGCAACCCTTGCTCCGAAGAAGTTCATTCTAGAAAGGAGGTTCTTTGACTGCTGCATAGTGGAACACTCCACTAGCAATGTGCTGTTTTTTAATTTTTTAACTGATTTTGGAGTACCAAGAATTGACTTAATTTCTATTTCTATGATGAATGGGGAAAGATTTGTGATTGGCTTATCTGGATCCATTGCCGAAATGACAATGAATCGTGAAAAGTTCTGAGATGTAAGTGTTGGAGATATTTGGATATTTGATTCGGAGTCTGAATCCGTGAGTGGTCGCTTGGCTTTCTTTTGGGATGCCATGATTGTTTTGTGTTTTTTCATTACCGATGCTCCCCACCCACCATGGAGTCCAACAAGGGGACAAGACCTGGGGAATGCTGACACAGATCATGATAGGGATACATCAGTGATATACTCTGAGTGAAAGGGTTGGATTGGACAAATATATTCCTGAGGAATGTTTTCCAAGCTAAAAAACTATCTTTGGGAGATTACAAGTGTCAATCAAAGGCCAAACATTTCACCAGATTAGCCCATGAGCCACCGCCTTCTAGGTCATTTTTATGATTTCTAAGTCCACATGATAAAGACAAGACATGGTAATAGTCTGACAGGACATATTCCTGTATTTATGAACTAAAGAAGAGGAAATGAAAAAATGATCTAGGGCACGGCATGACCAGCCGATTGATCAGGACGGGCCTTCCTGACCTCCCGATTAGCCCAAAAGAAGGCCAAAGTGGTGTGTTGCAGGGACAGAGCTTTTACAGCCATACTCTGCCCCAACTCAACCACCAGGATCCTGTCATCAGGCGACACGGGTTGCAGCCCACGGCAAACAGGCAGGCACAGAGGGGGGGGGTCTTACCCCTCTGTAGTGCGACAGCTGGGGAATTCTAACCCTCACCCAGCTGGGGGCAGTGCCAACTGAGAACATTATCAGAAATAACAGCAACCAGTGAAGACAATAGTGCCAACTGAGGACATTATCAGAAATAACAGCAACCAATGAGGACACGAGTGCCGACTGAGGACATTATCAGAAATAACAGCAACCAGTGAGGACACAGAAATAACAGCAACCAGTGAGGACAATAGTGCCAACTGAGGACATTATCAGAAATAACAGCAACCAGTGAGGACACAAGTGCCAACTGAGGACATTATCAGAAATAACAACAACCAGTGAGGACATGAGTGCCAACTGAGGACATTATCAGAAATAACAGCAACCAGTGAGGACATGAGTGCCAACTGAGGACATTATCAGAAATAACAGCAACCAGTGAAGACACAAGTGCCAACTGAGGACATTATCAGAAATAACAGCAACCAGTGAAGACACAAGTGCCAACTGAGGACATTATCAGAAATAACAGCAACCAGTGAAGACACAAGTGCCAACTGAGGACATTATCAGAAATAACAGCAACCAGTGAGGACAATAGTGCCAACTGAGGACATTATCAGAAATAACAGCAACCAGTGAAGACACAAGTGCCAACTGAGGACATTATCAGAAATAAAAGCAACCAGTGAGGACACTAGTGCCAACTGAGGACATTATCAGAAATAACAGCAACCAGTGAGGACCATAGTGCCAACTGAGGACATGCATTATCAGAAATAACAGCAACCAGTGAGGACACTAGTGCCAACTGAGGACAATCCCACTTAGGCTTGTGAAATATACTTTCATTTCCGCTACCTGACTAATGTTTCTCCCAAACAATCTGGGTTCAATACTAATAATATATCAGGTGGATAAAAGTGATTGTTTAAAGATATCTAACAGCCTTACAACACTTTAATTAGCTTTTGTTATGCAATTTTAACATAAAAATTTAATATTCACACACATTGGAACAATGGAGACTTAATCTAACAGAGGTATTTTAGGCCTTATTTGTACATTTTGGAATGATTTGTTTAACATATTTCTAGTGTTACAAAAATTGCAAAAATGCAAGTTTACAGGTTTTTTTTACTTAAGGGCAAAACAGGCCATCTTGCTTGTTTTGTAGATGGTTCTATGTATATGACTGAAGAGATGTTTCAGCCCTCTCCTGGTGAACAACATGCATCATCCAAGATTCAGGCTCATGGCACTTATCTCAATACTGTTGACAAGTTCACCTATCTTGGCAGCATCCTGTCCAACATAGTCCACATAAACAATGAGATTAATAACAGGTTAGCAAAAGCCAGTTCTACTTCTGGAAGACTATGCAGCAATGTCTGGGATCGCAGAGGTATCCGTCTTGACACAAAACTGCAAGTCAACCAAGCTGCCATCATAACTATGTTGTTGTATGCCTGTGAGACCTGGACCATCTATGCCAGACATACAAGGAAACTAAATCATTTCCACCTGACCTGTCTCAGGAAGATCATGAAGATCGAATGGTAAAACAGGATCCCGACACTGATGTATTGATAAGGGCCAAACTTCCCAAATCTTCACATTACTTCAGAGGTCCCAAGTTCACTGGGCTGGATATGTGGTAAGTATGTGGGATGAACGCCTCCCTAAACACTTCCTGTGCGGTGAACTTCGAGTGGGAAAAGGCGTGTAGGTGGTCAGAGGAAATGCTTCAAAGACAGCTTGTAGGTCTCCTTCAAAGCTCTAGGCATATGCACAGAATCCTGGGAGGAGCTGGCAAAGAACAGTTGTGCATGACGCTGAGCTACTTACAAAGGCTCCTTGCATGCAGAGACAAGCCGGCTGGACTACATAAGTCAAGGGCAGCAATCACCTCAACTGCAGTTACTGACCATAGGTATCCCACTTGTAACAGGTACTTTCAAGCCCGCATTGGCCTGACAAGTCATATGCAGGTCCACAGAACACAATCAACTACAAACTAGTGATGTATGTGGTCTTCATTGACGACAGTGGACAAACAACAATACATTGATATTTTACAAGTTTATGTTAAGTTGATGAATACCAGTGTAACAGTGCTGTATATATGTGTTTATAGGAGTTTGTATGCCTGTCTGCCCTATTAGCTCAGTTGGCAGAGCAGGAGACTTTCAAGCAGAAGGTCATGGGTTCAAGCCCCACACTGGGAACTTTATTTTCTGCCTGCTATTACATTGTAGCTGTGTGTGGCTAACTTTGGAATCCTTGAGCCAGTGAATAAGTGG
This sequence comes from Lutraria rhynchaena, assembly GCA_008271625.1. Classification (NCBI taxonomy): domain Eukaryota; kingdom Metazoa; phylum Mollusca; class Bivalvia; order Venerida; family Mactridae; genus Lutraria; species Lutraria rhynchaena. The sequence continues at coordinate 1,304,426 of VIBL01000092.1, forward strand.
CTGGGTTAGATTAAAGAACCTGTGGTTATCTCTTAATTAATTCAAGGAAGGAGGAGTGTAACAGGGCTGCATATAAGTGTTTGTAGTAGTTTGTATGCCCATCAGCCTGATTAGCTCAGTTGGTAGAGCAGTTGACTTGCAAGCAGATGATCATGAGTTTAAGCCCCCAACGGGAACATTAATTATCAAATTTTCTCACGAAATGTGCTCTTGAAAATATTTCAATTTTCTCACTTCTCAGCCAGATAAATGTCACATTTACTCAAAACATATAAATACCCTCTATATAATTTCAAATGACATTTGACAAATTTACTCATTAATAACAATAGAGGTTAAAGGTACAAGATGTCGACTTATTTCAACAATCCCCTAACACAATTATTAGCAATATTGTGATTTTAGCATCATTTTTTTCGCCTCGATGAACTCTTTACAATGATCATACTAATCTGCTTGTAGATCAATCCTAAATAGGGTTAATCCCAATTCCACTAACCCTTAACACACTTAAAGTTGCTGCAATTCAAAACTTCAAATGCGATTTTCTAACGAGAGGGCCAAGATGGCCCTTTTTTGCTCACCTGAGTAAAGATTGCAACTTCTATGGTTTTCCAGTGATTTGACCTGGTGACCTAGTTTTTGACCCCAGATGACCCATGTTCAAACTTGACCAAGATATCATTAAGACAAGCATTTTGACAGGGTTTAGTGAAGATCCAATCAAACCTGTGACCCCTGGAGTGTTAACAAGGTTCATCTATAATTTGACCTGGTGACCTGGTTTTTTATCCCAGATGACCCATGTTTAAAGTTGTTCAAGATTTTATTTAAAAATGTTCTGACTAAGTTTGATGAAGATTCAATCAAAATTGCAACCTCTAGAGCATTAACAAGGTTTTCTGGTGCATTGACCAAGTGACCTAGTTTTTTATCAGAAATGACCCATATTGGCACAATCTTACAAAATTATTAACACAAACATTCTGACAAAGTTTCATGAACATCCAATCAAATCTGTGATTTCTAGAGTGTTAACAAATTTCCATTCTATTTGACCTGGTGACCCAGTTTTTTAACCCCAGATGACCCATGTACAAACATTGAAATGAACACCCTGACCAGGTCTGATGAAGATTTACTCAAAAGTGAGACCACTAGAGCATTAACAACCCCCAGGTGTGGACAATGGACAACAGACGCCAGAGTAGACTGACTAGGAAAAATTACAGGTTGGTAGAAATAACCTGACAAAGAGTAATGAATGGCTTTATACAATGTAGTCCTGATAAATATTCATCATCATAACTTTTGTCATTTCATTTTTAGCTAACCTGCATATAAAGTGCACCTGCGCCATGTCAGTATTCAGTGATTCGGCCATGTTTTTCTATCGATGTTATATATTACTGCGCACTTTAAGTTATTGATGGTAATAATGACATCATTACTTTGATGAGATGCATACAGTTTTATCCTTATTTAGGGAGTTATCAGTCATTGAAACTAATCATTAATAGTTTTGAAAATGCTTTATAATAATAGTGTTCTTCATGTCCAACATCCCTCACTAGAATGCTTGGAATTTCACACAATTACTGCCATCAATCATGCTTTGATGCATTTTAAAATTGTTGTTTTTAATCCTGTATCGAAATTGCAGTAGTCTACTGTTTCTGTCGACATCTCTTGTTTTATAATACTGGGTATTCACTAATTGTTTATGTCTGTCTATGAACTGAACTGTGTAATGTGCATGTATATAGTCTTGTTTTATAATACTGGGTATTCACTAATTGTTTATGTCTGTCTATGAACTGAACTGTGTAATGTGCATGTATATAGTCTTGAAATGATGTTACATAATTTGTTTATTTTTTTATTCAGTTTTTCATTTTACCTAACTTGAGCTTGTGAATGGATACTGTCTTACAATGTCATCAATTTTTATAGTTTATTCCAAGAAATTTATTAAGTTATTTAATATTGCAACAAAACTTTGCTTTTATTTTATTTCATACCAATTCTTATGTCTCTATATGCTAAACTATTTATATTGATTAATTAATGGAATATTACTGGTTTGATAAATATTAAAGGTGGTCGACCTAAATTTTACAGTGTCTGAGATAATGTAAATTCCAAATTAGGTGTACAATAATACCAATGTACATTTAAAGGGTCCTAAAGGAGCTAAATGCTACATAAATGCTCATTGGATTTATCTTTAAAATCTCTTTTTTTTCCAAGTAAATGGCAAAACAACACTTGAAGCTTTTAAGCATAAATATGAATTCTAAAGGCCAATTTGACATCTGTGATTGTTGGTATAAATGGACAATCTTAAAACATATGGAAGATAACTGTAAAGATTAAACTATTTTCAGCAGCTTGACAGAAAATCACAATATATAATTTCTTGGGTCTCCTTTTATCTATCACGTGCTAATAAGATAAAATGTGAAAATTTTGCTCCAAAACTTGTTTTTTTAACTTCCACACTACCTTAGCATATTAAAATATCTCAGACGCTATCAAAGGGAAACAAAAACCTTCCAATTAACAAACATAAAAATTTATGCAGATATCTACGGATTGTCATCTTAAAGGAGGGGCATTGTTAAAATGAAGTTGATTCATTTTTGATAAAAATCTGATGCTTTATATAGCTCATTTCATTCCTTAAATAGATAACATTCAAATTTATTGTAATGTAAAAATTAAAATAAACTGAAAAGTCATCAAAGCTGGTAAATTTAAGCATATTAAGCTTAATTAACTTAAAGTAAAATTGTTCCTTCGGTACTTTCAGTGTTTTGATTGATAACGAAGAAATATTATCTAGTTGATAGCCTAGGATTCGACTACCAGGTACTACATTAGTTACATGATCATTTTGTCAAATACAATGTAATTTATCTTATATTTTATCAACTTATGTTACAACTTTATGTTCTGGTTTCCAAGTAAATGCTTAAACAGACAAATTTTATCATACTAAACTGAAGTTTTGTCTTCTTTGACTACAAATTCATTTATGAAGATTGACCTTCAAAAACCTAGGAACAAAATAAATCCTAAAACAATCAAGTTGATACAATTAAGAGAAGATACAATTCCAATCTTGCAGGAAAAATATTTAGATTTCCTTTGTCGGTGCAAAAGGAAAATAATTCCAAAAGTTCATCATGGTTTTTACCTGTTCTTATCACAGGAGTTAATTCCAAAATACAAGAAAATGAACTTAAAGCTCTCCTTCCAGCTGAGTTATTTTTGTTGTAAAAGTAGTGTGAGAGTTTTTATATGTTTGGTAAGTTACTAATTCTTTTTTACAGTTAACTGTACATGTCATGTTTGATGTTTTTATGTTAAATTTTAATGTAACTTTAATTTATGTTTTATACCTAAAAATCATTCTTAATGCTTAAATAGATAATACTGAATAAGTGTATGTTCAATTCTGAATTTATGAACTCATTGAATAAAAAAATATTATGCAAGCCTCTGGCCAGTGTTGTGTTCCGCCATTCATTTTGTCTTTCCCAAAGGTGGCCTTTGTTCACAAGTTTGGCTGTATACATAGTTAAAATGATGTGTATAAAAATATCAGTTTGATTTCCTTTGTACAATTAATAATTTTTACAGGCCTGACACTTTCAAAAAGCAAGATGGATTCGAGTAATTCAGATATTTCAGGTACCCATTGAAGCCCTATTAAACCCCATGTAGCTTTACCACAGATTGTTCCAAAGTGAGTACCATCAAGGAGACTGTTTTGTCCTCCATGTTCTGTTCCTGTGTTTGGTGGGTTTCAGTATGTGGTGGGTTTCAATGTTTGGTGTGTTCCTGTGTTTGGTGTGTTTCAGTGTTTGGTATGTTTCTGTGTTTGGTGGGTTCCTGTGTTTGGTGGGTTTCAGTGTTTGGTGTGTTTGATGTGTTCCTATGTTTGGTGGGTTTCAGTGTTTGGTGTGTTCCTGAGTTGGAGTGTTCCTGTGTTTGGTGGGTTTATGTGTTTTTTGTGTTCCTGTGTTTGATGTATTCCTGTGTTTGTTGTGTTTGGTGTGTTCCTGTGTTTGTTGAGTGTCAGTGCTTGGTGTGTTCCTGTGTTTGGTGTGTTTCAGTGTTTGGTGTGTTTCAGTGTTTGATGTGTTCCTGTGTTTGGTGTGTTCCTGTGTTTGGTGTGTTTCAGTGTTTGATGTGTTTCAGCATTTGATGTGTTCCTGTGTTTGGTGTGTTCCTGTGTTTGATGTGTTCCTGTGTTTGGTGGTTTTCAGTGTTTGGTGGGTTTCAGGCTGTGTGATTTTAAGGAAGGTGATATGTTGGGGAAGATAGGATGCTTTGTTATTATTGTTAGTGTAAAGATTGTGGTTATTGAGTTAACACAGTCAAACAATGATTTATATTTCTGTACTTTAGACTGAAGAAGCTGACCATCATCAAGTATGCTAAATTACAGGGTCATTGGGCTGCTGGATGAGAGTATAATGTATCTGAGGCTTGTGTAAGAAGATAGAAGTATTAAGGATTGTCTCCAACAAAGACCAATAAAGAAACTGACCACTCTTGGTTCAAAACCACAATATCACCAGGTTGAGATGTATGATTGAGTCGTAGATCGTCACCAGCAGGGCATAGTTGTTTCCTCATTCAAAATAAGATTCACAGCCAGCATGATGGCTAAAGAAATGAGCCAGCCAGTCTTTAAAGGGTCCGTTGACTGGTCATAATAGTCATGAAGAGACACAACCTGTCCATAATAAAACATACCAATATCTCTAAAAAATTGCCCAAAGACGGTGAGGAGAAGCTGGTTGCCAGACTCTCTTGACATTTGATCTGCCATACAGCCATACAGTAGATTTGAAGGGGAAGATATCCACCACAGTGAACACAAGTGGAAACGAAAAGAACCATTTCACAGTTATGCTGTGTTGTACAGCTTATTGGGAAAGCTATCACCCTATGTCATCTTCAAGCAGAAGACACTAACTAATGACACATTATGGCCAAAGGGTATCCATGTTCAATGCCAGCACAGTGGGGATGGATGACGAGGTGACCTGTGACTGGATACAGTATGGGGTAAACAGCCAGGGGCTTTGTCTCAATGAAGTCTCCTTGTTTTAGACTCATTCCAGAGCCATACCTCAGATCTTGTAAAGAAGACCCTCAACAGAGATCATTGCACCACATTGGGGGTAAGTCCAGGTGGTCTGACATATATACTTTAGTCGCTTGATGTTTCCATCAACAAGCTGATGAAGACACTGCTTCAATGAAAATGGAACACCTGGTATAGTGACAGCTCGCATTCATTTAATACATGGCTGATCTTCATAAAGGTCAACCAGGTGATGCTACAAACCAAATATCAAAACTCTAGGCCTTATGGTTTTTGACAAGAAGAATTTTTAAGATTTCACTATATATGTCTATGTAAAACAAGGGACCCTGGGGCGGGGCCAATTTTGACCCAAGGGGCATAATTTGAGTAAATTTAGTAAAACACCACTACGTGATGCTAAATATCAAATACCAAAGCTCTAGGCCTTGAAGTTTTTGACAAGAAGATTTTTTAAGTTTTTCCTTTCGGTTGCCATGGCAACCAGAGTTCTGCAGGGAATGGAATTTTTTTAGCAATTTTAAAATTGTTTCATGCAAGGAACATCCCTGTCAAGTTTTATTGAATTTGGCCAAGCAGTTTAGGAGGAAAAGGTGTTTAAAGAAATTGTTGACACACGCACAGACAATAGATGACAGAGAACGGGCCATCACAAAAGCTCACCTTGAGCACATTGTGCTCAGGTGAACTAATAAAATGAAGAAGGGCTTTTTCTGTCGAAAATTAAATACTTCACTATATCCAGTTCTTCACATCTAAATTCACAATAACTGAGTTTAATTGTAAATTAAAGTGATAGAAATTAGTTTCCTAGGTAAATAATGCCCATAACAATTATGTCTTGGCCTAAAATTCTTACCAGCAAATTATCTAAAAACGACAAGAAGCTCCCTCCAATTTGTGGTTAATTGATAAAATTTAATGTGGATGTTGACCTGTAATACTGGGTAAACTTTGTATCTACAGAGGTCCTCAAAGTACTGGTTGAAAGCTAAATTTGGATGCTGTGAGTAAGAGTTCTTCCTCTCAAGATGTGTTCCATGAAAAAGCAAACATTTTTGGGGTCACTTGAAAAATGTAGCCATGTTTCAAGTCACTTGATAAAAGTAGCCTTGTTACGAGTTACTTAAAAAAGTTGCCATGTTAGGGTTCACTTGAAAAAAAGTAGCCATGTTAAGGTTACTTGACCAAAACATATAGGTAGGTAAAACTTTCCTGACTCATGACAAACCGTATTAGAATACAAGGTAAATTCATCCTGAAAGTTTTGCACTTTGGACATTGCTGTTAGACACTTAGGGTTGGCTCCAAAAACTCAATTAACCTTTAGACTGAAGTAAGCCTGTAATTTACGTCACTGATGATGCTTTATATCTGTCTTACTTATTACTCTCAGCTATAACATGATATTGGTGTTGGTTAATAGGGTTTTATATGCTTTATCAACAGCACAGTAAAATTAAACAAGATAGGAGCTAGTTTTAAGGATTGACTAGCTTGGCAGTTACCTATCTTACTTTTCTGCAAATTTCAAGAGGCTAGTGTAACCCATTCTAGATATATTCTGAGATATACATAGAAACATGCTCCCAAAATGGCCATTGTTTAATGTGATGCAATCTCACTTCCTGTGAACAAAGGCCACTCTTGGGAAAGACAAAATGTGACCTTTATTGACAGGTGGACTTTATTCAGAGGTCAGTTTGTTCTAACTAATCAGTGATGGTTTTTCAAAGAACGACTTTTATTACAGGGAGGTCTTTATTCGGAAGTGGTCTAAAACACAGGTTTGACTGTACTTAGAAATACAAATATGAAAGAAAAAAATATTTTGTAATACTATAGGATGGAAATGGTGGATAAAAAACTGAACTTGATTTGTGTAGGGGGATACCCTAAATGTAATTAACTACAAGGAAATATTATGGTATCTAAAAATTCATTTTTTGATCAAGTGGGGCTACTATTACCACCAATACCATGTTTCAGCCTATAGCTTGTGTTGTTCAACTGTTTCTGGTCTGTTCAGCAGTTCTACCTTCCTGGCTTCATAAAAACATACACTTTCAATGTATTTGTATGAAAGAATGTCTGTCATTCTTCCAGACCAAACAGTGTTTGGAATATGATGGATGGGAGAGGATTTGCAATTGAAACAGTGTAGTGCATTATTACATGTTTTGGAAGTATGGTCTCTCATGAAAAAATTTAGCACATACTGAGTTGTTTTTACATTTGGTTTGGTGATGTCTGTAATTCTGGCATCTAAAACAGTGCAGCAGGTTAGGCACATACATGTAAACCTTGATAGATCTAGAATGGAAACCTTTTTGGATAGTGAATGGAAGTTTTGGAGTTGAGAAGGTAAAGATATATGCGTTTGTATGAACTTAGTAACCATTTCTGGTTATACTGATGCATTTAACATCAGAAACAGTCAGTGATTTCAGATTACTTTTAATTTTGTTGAGAGATTCACAGTAGGTAATGTCCCTACAACAAATTACTCCCTAACAGGAGTTCAGTGTTTCCAGAGCAAACACTGCAACCCTTGCTTCGAAAAAGCGTTGAAAGAAGATTTTTTGATCATTTCATTGTAGAGCATTCCACAAGCAATGTGTCATTTTTAAAGTTTTTCATGGACTTAGGTGTGCCTAGGATGGAGTTAATTTGCTTTTGGAGGACAAAGGTTTGTAAAAGGTTTATCTGGATCTACTGCTGAAATGACAATAAACCTCAGGAAAATTCTGTGCAGTAAATGTTGAAGATGTTTGGGGAGTGATTCAGAGTCTGAGTCTAAAAGTGTAGGCTTGTTTTTTGGGGGGATGCCATGATAGTTTAGTGATTTTCATCACTGATGCTCCCCACCCACCATCAAGTCCATTGAGGGGACATAACCTGGGGATACTGACACAGGTCATGACAGGAGTCAGTGATATACTCCGAGTGAAAGTGTTAGATTAGATAATGTATTCTTGCAGAATGTTTTCGAAGCTAAACTATCTTTAGGAGATTAGAAAGGTAAATCAAAACCAAACATTCCACAAAATTAGCCCATGAGCCACTGCCTTCTAGGTTTTTTTTCTAAAAAAAACGGAGTTTACTCAAAAAGGAAAAGACCTGGCAATGGTTCAACAAGAGGCATTCTTGTATTTATGAAATGAAGAAAAGGAAATAAAAATGACCTAGGGCGTGGTATGATCACCCAGTTAATCAGGAAGGGCCTTCATGACCTCCAGTTTAGTCCAAATTACGACCATGGTGGAGTTTGGCTGTTTACATCAAAAGAAATTCCACAGGGTGAGTTACATTTATACATCAGAAGAAGACTTCTTACTTCTATGTAATAAATCAATAAATGTACAGTACCCTTCATTGACTAACAAACTTCATTTCATAATCTCTTGAATAAAGCAAAAATCATTATTGTTAGATTGTGGAAAGGGAAGTAACCAGCTGAAGTATTTTTTATGGAAATTTAATCTAAAAATAACTTCATTTAATTAGATTTTGAAGAATAAACTGTCCTTTGCAAAGGTCAGTGACATCAAGCAAAGACATTGTAATTGTCCTAAAATCATATTTTGTTGATTTTCCTCAAAAACATACCACATTAAGCACATAGGATAGTGTTGGGCATTATCCACTTCAAAATTGTGACCTTAGAAGAATGTCTACGGTCCCAGATAATAGGAGAGCAGGGGATCTAGGTAGCAGATATTGCTAAGCAAATTGGCTATCTAGGAAAGAGATTTCCCTTTTTTACATGAAATGTTTAATTGATTCAGGTCTTTTTACATGCTGCAGTGAATTCTCTTCCTGTACATGTTTTTCTACACATTTCTTCTTCATTACAGGTCAACAGTATACCAAACTACGAGGAGGTAAAGACCATTGGCAGCCATCACAATTGAGCTAGGTCTGGGAGGCCAAGGTATCTAGCCAGCGAGATGACAGACTATTGAGATGGCCTTAATTCTAAAAAAGGAAAATGACTGTAATCGAGTTACAAAGAGACTGGCAAGCTTCTATTGTATTTTCATCAGCAACAAATTTGTGGTGTCATTTACATGAAGCTGGGCTTTATGGTCATGTAGCTGTAAAGAAGCCTTTGCTTTAAACGAGACACAAGCAACTTCATTTAAACTTTGTCAGAGAGCATGCTGACTGGTCTTGGGTTGGTTGGTCTGCTGTGATATTCTCTGATAAGTCCAAATTTAACCTGTTCCGAAGTGGTGGGCATGTTTATGTGAGAAGACATTCTGGGGAACAGTTATGGGATGATAGTGTATGACCCATGGTGAAATTTGGGGGGTAGTGTTATGGTGGGGAACCATAAGTTACAAGGATCCTGGATTTCTGTGTCATGTTGATGTGAGACTGGGAGATTCAATTCTAAAGGATATTTAAGATTCTTGAAGACTGTTCCATGCCTTCAGTTCATTTATTCAGGTTATGGTGAAAACTATTTTCAAGTATGATAATACAACTTGTCATAGAGCTGGAATAGTTAAGCAATATAAAAAATGGGGGAATGATTTTCATTGTTTAGAATGGCCTCCTCAGACACCAGACATCATTCCAATTGAAAATTTGTGGCAGATTGTGGGGAAAGAACTGAGAAACAAACACAGCCATAACCTGCATAATCTGTAACCTAATGCTAAGTCTGTTGGGATTCAGTTCCTCCATTAATCATGTGAAAGGATTGTTAAAAGCAAGCCATGGAGAATGCGAACAATAATAGATGCCAGAGGAGACAACACAAAATGCTGATACAAACTGAGGAGTATTGTTAAATTTCTAAAATGGGTCATGATGTTCAATAGTGGTTTCTTATTGTTAACATAGATGAACTGAATGTAGACATCAAATACTATATTTATTTTTGTTTTTAAATATTGATAACTTTATTATTTGAATGATTTAGAAATTTAATAAATATTTGAACTGCTGTCAATTAAATTTTTTTCTCATTTGAAGTGGGAATCTTAGGCTTGCAATTGGGAACAAGAGGGCTAAGATGGCCCTCTTTCGCTCACCGAGTAAAGATTGAAACATCTATGGTTTACCTGTGACTTGACCTGGTGTCCTAGTTTTTAACCTGAGTTGACCCATGTTCAAACCTGTTCATGATATCATAAATACAATATTTCTGACTTAATGTGTTAACAAGGTTTTTCTATCATTTGACCCATTGACCTAATTTGTGAACCCAGATGATCAATGTTCGAACCTGTCCAAACATCATGAAAACAAACATTTTAACACAGTTGAACAAAGATCCAATCAAAATTGTAGCCAGGTTATTGAGTTTGTTTATCCTCGCCTTCGGGTTATTCCCATATGGGCGAGCATTCACTATCTTTAACAATGAACTATAGTATAATGTGTAGCCTATATTTGTAAAAACAATCTTTAAAACAATCTAGTAGGGGTAGGCTATTTTAGTGAACATTTGTATGTGTCTCTATTTTTTAACTTATTATATAATAACTATTATAGTATACTGTTTTATTTTATTACTTTATTACTGAAAAAAGGGGGAACTATGTTGTTGTATGACTATTTTAATTCAATAATTTGTTGTGATAGCATTAACTTATTTTTGTAAAACTATTCTGTTTCACTGTTTTATTGACATGACTTGTAATTAACTATTGTATTTTTTCTAGATTGATATATAAATAAATAAAAAAAAAGGATGGGGAATCCGTATTATTTTTCAACTATTCTAATTTAAATTCTGGGATTGGGGTTTATAGCTATTTTATTTAACTTAGCTATATTTTGGATTTTATTAAGAAGTGACTTCTTTTTTGGTTTTTCTTTAATTTTTTTTGGCTAATATTGATACTATTAGATATAGACTACCATCCTGATATTCATGTAACTTTGATATATTGTAGTTAAAAGGATAAAAAGTTTTTGCCCAATTGGATACTGTAGTAAATAAGTACTTTCCGAAATGTGGTTTGCATTCTCTTTTACAACATATATAAGAGGATGCAAACTCTTGAGTGATTCTGATATAGCGTGTGCTTCATCCAGGGATCAGAATCACTTGTTTTTTGCGGCCAGCCGCATTTATATAAGTTTGATGAAGTCTTTGATACATACCGGTAAGTATGATGGTTTAAAAAATAACCCCCAGAACCTAAATTATAATTATTTAATTAAATGCAAAAAATGAAAAAAAAAATTATGAATAATTCAGGACTGGTAGTCATTAAAAAATTTGTTCACCCACTGTGTAGTAATTAAAACAATAATTAAAATAGTAAGGGATAAAAAATAATGTCTTCTGGGGGAGCAAGCAAAAAACGGCTAACTTTAGGGCCATAAAAATAACTAAGTAAAAGGGGACAAAAAGTGTTAACTGTTAAAATTATATTATATATGCATATTTACAACAAAATTCTTTCTACACAGAGGGATGAGACTGTATTTAAAATAGGAATAATATAATATTAAGACCAGTTTTTTGATCAGTGATGTTGGTGGATCAGGTAAAGGCAACTTAAAACAAATGCGCCCCAGTTTTCATACGGATTTAATGGAAAATTCTGTGTTGATAGTGCATGCCATGATTCCAAAGACTGCGTTATAGTCTACACAGTACTTTGGTGGCATGCACTATTTGTATAGTGATATATCATTGGTATTTACAGGATTTGAAGTTTTTGTAGGGGTATTAAAATGTACTGATGGTCTGATAGTGACCTTATCACTTTGATCAGATCAATCAGTTTTTGGGAATTATAATAAAAAGGGCCTGTCATTGAATATTGGGATCCAGTGTGGCCTAGAAGCTCAATCTGGGCTCAGTCATGTTTATTGTCCATGACTGTTAATTGAGCTATCTGGTCACATCCAGACCCCAATAACAACTGTTATTTAACTAGTAGGGTTTAACTGGGGCGATTTGTTTTACATTTCAGTACTCCTGTAGTGGGTGGGCCAGAGTTCTCTCCCTTTCCCAGACCAGACATAAGTGTGCTATATTGTTGGAAGAAGGTATTTATTATCTTTTATTATTAATAGATATTATTGATTTAATTCATTCATTTTGTATTTGTTTCCAAAAAAGGGAAAACAGTAAAAGATAGGGAAATTAGACTGTTTTCCCTAAAGGTCTACACCTTTATATATATTGAATAATGAAAAGGTACTTTAAGATTAAACTAAGACATTAACTGCTATGAGATATAATTTTACCTCTGTAATAAAGATGTTTGTTATTACTTAAAAAATTAATAAAAATAATAATAATGAGTATTTATATTAAAGGGTTTGTATATATATATTATTATTGTCACAGAGACAATGCTAGACTTGAAAAATATATATCTATAATTGAGAGATATTTTTTGCAGCCCAACTGATTGTGCAGTAAATAATTAATAGATAGCATTTGTAAAATATTTCATGTAAGAATAGAGGTAACATGAAATTAAAAAAAAAAAGATTATTTGATAATAAAAGTTTTCTGTTCATAATGAAACATATGATACCATTTTATATAGATAATTCCTGTATCAATGAGGGTATCGTGTTGTTAAAAATGGATTATTCCTTAGAATAGTTTATTATTATACTAAAATAAATGTCAACAAATTTAAAATAACTCGTGTCAACAAGGACCACTTAAAAAAAAATAATAAAAAAAAAATAAAATACTTTATCTTTAATGCAGGAACCACAACAGTTGGGCTGCCTGTGCACACATGTCTGGACCTGGGGCCTTAGATTTTATTTGTCATCTGACAAGATTTTATGTATTTTTCTAAGGCTTGGAAGACTGAGCTTTATACCGCCCCGCTTGGATTGAGAATATTTTCAAGATTAAAAACCAAGCCTAAGTTTACAAAGGCAGCTTTTAGCTCTAGTCTGGGAGTGAAGAGAACCCCACAGTATAGCAGATAATGACTGGTTGTGTTCAATACCCTACACTGGGCGCAAATAGGGTCCAGTCCCAGGATATGTTTCCCCTGGGCTCCAGACAACAGATTTGCCCCCAGTCTCAGGCGGGTGATGCATTTGTCTATCCTTTGATCTGAGGAATAGACATCAGGCCATCTGAGCCCCACTGAGTATTGGACAGAATCACAGCCATCCTGTTTCACGCTGGAATAATAACTCCTCCAGCGCTTTATGGACTGTGACCTGACCAATGAACTTACCTCAGTGGGTGAGAGATTGATATTAGTATCTACAGTCACATGATCCAGGCCAGATTTGGCAGCTCTGTCCGCCGCCTTGTTTCCTTCCACACCTATATGAGCGGGCACCAAACTAGAGTAATATCCAGACCGGCTTGTCGGATGGAATAATTTAGGATGATAATTTGTTCTAAAAGGTCTGGTCTGGATTTACTGTGATAATTTTGAAATGATCGCAGCGCCGAAAGTGAGTCCGAATAAATAACTGATTTTTTTGGTTGATGCTGAAAGACCCAGCTCATTGAATTGATTAGGGCTATCATTTCTGCTGAATAGATTGAAAGATTATCAGAGAGTCTATCAACAGAAGAAAAGTTTTTTGAAGGTATATAAAAAGCTGCTGCAACTTTGCCAGAATTTGGGCATTTAGAACCATCCGTATAAATACTTAAATAGTTACTGTAAAATTGTTCAATATGTAAGTTAACATGAATTTTACTTAGGTGTGAAAGATCTGTTTTTAAGTTTTTTAAGGAGAGTGATAGGTCTATATGAGGTGGGGACATTAACCATGGATGTTCAATTACTGGCCTGAAATCTGCTACCTGTATGTCTTTGAGACCGAATCCCTCCACCAAGAGTTGAGTAAGGGCCCCGATTGGGTGAGGGGCATTTTTTTTGTAATTGCTCTTTGTGAAGTGACCGGTCCCAAAGATGGAGTTCACAGGGTTATTTCCCATCGATTGTGCTCTGGCCCAGTATTTGACAGTATGGGCCAAGCGCCTGATTGCTAGGGGCTTCTGCTTCCAGTTTGTGTGAAGGGGTGGAGCTCAGGGCCCCCAGAGCTATCCTAAGGGCTTTATATTGAATTTGATCCAGTTTTTTTTTAGTAGATATGGGGCAGCGTTGGCATAAATTTCCGCACTGTAATCAATTTTGGGTCTAATAAGTGATTTATATACGAGCAGTAAGCTTTTTTATCTGCTTCAAAGTCAGTATTTTTGAGTATTTTCATCATATTAAGGTTTGTGGTACACTTTTTAATTAGGTATTTTATATGTTGCCTAAAAGTCAAATTTCTATCTAAAATCATGCCTAAAAATTTTGTTGCTGTTTCAAAATTGATTTGTGTACCACCTAGGTGTATGTCTAATTTATGCTGCCGCTGATTACCACACAAAATACCCAGTTTTTTCTTTTGATATTTTAAATCCCCAATCTTGTGCCCATTCCCAAATCATGTCTAACCCTTTTTGTGCCTTTTTGGCCATTATTTTCAGATTTTTGCCTGTTATCCATGTGCCTGAATCATCTGCAAATTGATTAGAGACATGTCGGATTTTGAAATGGATACAGGTAGATTATTGATTAATAAATTAAATAAAAGAGGTGAGAGAATTGCGCCCTGAGGGGTACCTCTCGAGACATTTTCTTGATCTGAGAGGGTACCATTCACCCTTACTTGAATTTTGCGCCCTTCTAGGAAAGACCTGAGGTATTGGAAACAAGCTCCTGTTATGCCATATTCTTTTAGTTTAAAAAGTACACCGAAGTGCCAAGTTAAATCAAATGCTGGAGATCTAAGAAAATGGCAAGCACTGTGCGGCCTCTGTTTTTGGCCAAAATGATGTCATGTTGTAATCGAGAGCTAATTGGTCTAAAGTGCTCCTTCCCTTTCTAAAGCCAGACTGAGAGGGATTGAGGTAATTATTAAATTCAATATGATGGTCTAAACGGGCCTTTACCATCGCCTCTAGCAATTTCCCAGAGTGTGATGTAAGGCTTATTGGTCTGTAAGATTTTGGTTCTTCACTGTTTTTGTCAGGTTTTTTGATAGGTATAATGCAAGCTTCTTTCCAATTTGTTGGATATTTACCATCACTCCACACCCTGTTATAAAAATTCAGCCAAATATTTAAAATATCATCTGACATATGTTTAAACATTGAGTATGTAATTTTGTCACATCCAGGGGTGCAGTTGCGTCTGTCATGAATACATTTTTTAAGTTCTAGTAGTGAAAAAGGTTTGTTTAAAGGTGTATCTTTTAGCCCCGGCTCATTTACTTTATAGCTATGCTGTGACTCAAATTGTTTTTGATATGCCAAAGTTTCAGGAGGTAGATTTGAGTCACTTGATACTTCTTTGTAATGTTTTACTAAAAATTGAGCCTTTTCAAAGGGTGTTTTTGCAATTTCATTTTTATATTTTAATAACGGTACAGGGTTAATGATATTGCCTGTTAATTTTTTTTTAATTTTGTTCCAAAATATTTTGGAACTGGCTTGAGGAAAAGTAATGGATTCACAAAATGTTTGCCAATTCTTTTGTTTTGCTTCTAAAATTGTTGTTTTTTTTTTGCATGTTTTTCTGCTTCTTTTAATTTTTTAATATTATCAGGACAAGGATTTCTTTTCGCCCTGTCTAAAGCTTTTTTTCTGCCCTGTACCGCTTCATGACAATCATCACTCCACCACTGGACTTGAATTTTTGGTTTTCTTTTAGGTATAGTAGCCGGTGTACTTTCCTTTACCATGTGTAGAATAGAATTTGTTAAGTTTTGTAAGTGTTGATTGATATCATCAGAGTAGACCTGTTTTTCATGAATTGTATTACAAAGAATTTTGAATTTCTCCCAATCTGTCTTATTTAAATTTAAATTATTATTTTCAGAATTTTGGTTTGTAGAGTTTTGACCATTGATCGAAATTAAGATTGGGAAATGATCTGACCCCAGGGTATCGTCATGAACTCCCCAAGCTGAAACTGAGGAAATTTTGGATGTGCCAAAGGTTAAATCTATGTTTGTTAATTTCCCAGTTGATTGATCTATTCTTGTTGGAGAGCCGTCATTGATTAGAATCAAATCATGATTTTCAGCCCATTCCAAAATATCCTTCCCATGACGGTCTATAAATAATGAGCCCCACTCAACATGGTGAGCATTAAAGTCCCCTGTTTTAATACTGTTAATTGCCTCATTTTGAGTTGGAAAGCTCTTGATGATGTGATCTAAGGATTCAAGATCACATCCTCTAGAATAAATATTTGCCAAAAGTAAAGATTGTTTAGATAAATGTAATTTAATTAACTGGTATTCTATTTTAGAGTTACCATTTTGATCCCTGGGGTTGTCTACCCTGATGTATTCATAATTCAGTGAGTTTTTGATATGAATTGCCAAACCACCACTTATAATTTTTTTTTTCCAAAAAAGGTTTGTATTCCAAATTGTATCCAGGAATATTTTTTGATATCTTACTATTAAACTTAGCCTCCTGGATACATAAAACATCTACATGTGGATTTTTATTTAAAAGAAGTTTTAATTCAGTGAGTTTTGGAGCGGTTAATGTTTGAGCATTAAATGATATTATATTTAAGTTTCTACACATGGTTTTGCCTTGTTTTGGCTGTTTTATTTTGGGCCACTCTATACTGTTGCCTACTAGGAGACTGTGATGGGATTCTACTCAGCAGTCTCCTACCCATTTTCAATTTGCCAAGAGTACCGGTTGCCCTTATCCTGACCCTTGCCTTTCCACTGCAGTTCGGACATAGAAAGTTTGGGTTGCTGCAGTGGTCGGGCTTATGGGTCCCGGAACACCAAGCACAGGTTTGGGGGATTTTACATGTATTGGCTCTGTGCCCGAACCTCTGGCATCTGAAACATCTCATGGGGGCATATATGTATGGTTCAGTTTTGAAGACGATTTTTGTTTCCCTAATTTTGATGTACAAAGGTACAGCCCCCCTGAAAGATAATTTTACTGCCCCGGTTCCCTTCCCCGTTTTTTTGATAATTCTATTTATATGTATGAGCTCCACACCATTGGCCGGTTTGAAAATTAAATCAGGGCGGAGCTCGTTTAAGTCAATATCTATGGGCACCCCATGGATGATCATGTCTGTGACTCGGTCCTGTTGGGGTAACGTTGCCACTACCCCAAAATTCCCGAGCCACAGGTTGTGGTCATTTATTACCTTTGCCAGAGGTTCGACCCCTGGGAATTCCAACATCACTGATCCTGAGGACAGAGGTGTCACCTGCTGGACTAAAGGCATTTTAGTATTGATCATTTTTCCCAGTTTTATTACATTCATCTGGACAGTAGGCTCTCCGGACCCCTAGATTTCAATATACAAATATATTTGTTAGGGACCTTCACTTGATGTTGGTCCCTGGGGTCCAGAGTAGATCCCACCAGCGGGTGCCTGTCTGGGTTTAGAGTCCTCGGTTTATTCTGATACTCCCTGCCAGCCATGGTTGATATATATATTGTATATTATTATATTTGAAAAATGTAAAGAAAATTGTAAGGAAAAAAGGCTCAGCAGGGAGGATAATATATTAAATAAATGGAGTTGATTTAAATATAGTTATTTTTTATTACTAGGATAAAAGAAAAAGGACAGACGGGTAGGCAAAAGGAAGGACTATTGGACTCTGCAGAGGACTACTGTAGCAAATTATATCTACAATAAAGGAGTTACTCCGTTTGTAAATGTTTGTACTTCGAGTACTTTGATTGATGTGAAGTTTAAAATTTATTATATGTCGTACTAAAATGAAACAGAAAGGAGGAATGTATATTATGTGTTTGTTATGATTTTTTGAAAGATGGTCAACACACATACAAAGGTAAACAAACTCAATACTGTAGTAGTTATAAAGAGGAAAATTTTTGTAACCAGAAGTTTTTGTTCGAAACAACCTACGCTTAAAAAAAACAAAGCAGACAAAGAAGCTTCTGGTAAAGTGAAAAAAGTCAAAGATCGGATAATACCAATATATAAGAAATTTTGTGGTTGCTAAAGGTTAGACGTAATGTAGGAGACACTCTGGCGTAGTAGGGAGGAATGCGACGACTGTGTTTAACTCTGTGTTGAAAGTAGTTTCTTCCTTTTTCTTTTACTTGTTTTTTTGTGTACTTCTTTCCCAGACACCGCAACCGGAGTGAAATTGTAGCCACTAGAGGGTCAAAAAAGTTTTTCAATGATTTGACCTGGTGACCTAGTTTTTGGCCCCAGATAACCCATGTTCGAGCTTGTCCAAGATATCATTAAGACAAGCATTTTGACATGGTTGGGTGAACCTCCAATAAAAACTGTGATCCTCAGAGCGTTAACAAGGTTTTTCTATGATTTAACCTGGTGTGCTAGTTTTTTACCCCAGATGACCCATGTTTGAACTTAACCAAGATATCATTAAAACAAGCATTTTGACAAGGTTTGGGGAACCTCCAATCAAAACTGCAACCTATAGAGGATTAACAAGGTTTTCAATGATTTGACCTGGTGACCTACTTTTTGCCTCATATAATCCAGGTTCGAACCTGACCAAGACATCATAAAAACAAGCATTTTGACGAGGTTTATTGAAGATCCAATCAGAATTGTGACCCCTAGAGTGTTAACAAGGTTTTTCTATGATTTGACCTGTTGACCTAGTTTTTTACCCCAGATGATCCATGTTCGAGCCTGTTCAAGATATCATTAAGACAAGCATTTTGACATGGTTTGGTGAAAATCCAATCAAAACTGTAAACCAATGAGTGTTAACAAAAGTTTTCTATGATTTGACCTGGTGACCTAATTTTTGACCCCAGATAACCAAAGTTCAAACTTGTCTTAGATATTATTAAAACAAACGTTCTAGCAAAGTTTGTTGAAGATTCAGTTAAAATTAAAACCTCTATAGCATTAACAAGGTTTTCTGGTGTATTAACCAAGTTACCTACTTTTTGACAGGAGATAACCCATATTTGCACAATTTTACATGATCATCAATAGAAACATTCTGACAAAGTTTCATGAAGATCTAATCAAAACATTGACTTTTGACCCCAGATAACCCATGTTCAAACTTGTCCAAGATATCATTGAGACGAACATTCTGACCAGGTGTGGTGAAGATTCGCTCAAAAGTGTGACCACTAAGAGCTTTAACAACCCCCAGATGTAGACGCCGGAATAGACTGACTGATCACTATGTGCTCAGGTAAGCTAAAAATACATACTTTTTGCCATTGGAAATGTGACTGAATATCAGTAGTCAAAACGGCCCCCCAAAAAACCCCGCTGTTATTGAATTATTAAAGTTTTCTTTATAGTTAAATACATTTTAAAGCTGCAGGACATCTTTTCATGAAATATTTTTCTTACAGCAGGCTGTCAACTGATTTTTTGTGTTAATATAGGAAATAATATAGGATTTTTTGCTTCAAAATATAGGAGGATTAGGCATTGTTTTTAAATATAGGAAATTTAAGATAAAAAAGACAGTATCAAGAGGTTTGTTAGTGACCATTAACAATAATTCAGGTTTGTGCTTTCTTCCAATAAATTATAAAAAGAAATCAACAATCACAGAAACAATTTCTTTCTTAAAGAAAACATGCTGGAATGTGTACACAATCTGCATGGTAAATATTTTTAACATTAAATTTACAGTTACAAAACTGTAACAATTGAACTACAGCATGGTCATGGTGATTAATTTAAGCACAGTAATGTACATCACTTCACTGATTAGGCTAAACTTTAGCATATTTGCAATATTTGATATAACTGTTGTTTAACAATGTACAGTCAAACCTGTGAACAAAGGCTGCCTTTGGAAAAGACAAAATGTGGCCTTTATTGACAGATGGCCTTTATTTGAGGGTCAGTTTGTTCTAAATAATTAGTGATAGTTTTTCAAAGAATAGCATTTATTCACAGGGTGGTCTTTATTCAGAGGTGGCTGTAAACACAGGTTTGACTGTAAATGTGCCATTTTAGATAAGAATTTAAATGGTTCTTCATAACCAGTTTACATACAAAAAAATAAGTATACCTTATGAATCTTTAGTGTGAAGCTCATCAATGTTAAACATGTGTCTATAGTGTTTTAATAATAAAGAGAAATAATTATGCTTACAGTATGTAATTTCTTTTATTAGAGACGAATAATCAGGTAATGCAAACAGTAAATAATTGTCTCATATTTGCTAATATATTGGTGTTTTCTTTGTCATAAAGAACAACATTAATGTATCGGACATTACTCAAGTGTGGCAACAATTATATAATAACCATGGCATTTGCTGCCAGATTACTTGCAATGAAAGTTTATTTATTTACTGGCAATGATTATTTCAGTAAAAATTGCATACATGAAGTGCAAAATTTTATGTAAACTTTGGAACACAAAAAATATAATTATCCAAAAAATTGTTATTGTACAATTAAAAACATTTCAACATATTTCAACATTATAAAACTATACAAAACAATAGGCACTTTTTAAGCATTTGTTTTGCTTTCAAAGAACTTTTTAATTTGTGATGTACATTACAATATGCAAAATGACAAAAGACTTAAAAATATTCTTATCAGCTTGCTTAAATGATGGATGAATGTTGGGAAGGGAAATTATACAATATATAAAACATAACTACTTTCAGGAAATGAAACAGGCCAATTAGTACTTTAATATTTAGTACTGAAATTACAACAATTGCTGGCAGGCAAAAATTGACTAGACCTTTTCCAAGTCATCGCTCAGGATGATAAATATCCTTCTAAATTAACTGGTTTTAAGAGGCCTTTAATAACCCGAAATTGCCAAATGGCAACATGTAGAGCCCGCTAAGGACTTAATATTATCATCCTGAAAAGGTTGTCCATTGCTTTTTTTCAGAGAATGACCTTGACATTTTGAACAGGCCCAGGGTCATAAGAAAAAGAGAGATGTGTTGAATGCCTGACATAAACCAAAGAGTAGTCTTGACCTTTGAGATATGGATGTGGGTCTTGCACATGATACACCATCTCATTATGGTGAGCAATTATGTCAAGTTACATTAAAACCCATTGGTGCATGAAGAAGTTATGGTCCAGATATAGTCCGATATACTAAAACCTGCCAATTTTGGCCCTTTAAAAAGTTTGACCTTGACATTAAAGATATGGACCTAGGTCTTGTGCATGACACACTGTCTCATGGAGAACAATTACGTTATATTGTTTTAAAATCCATTAATGCTGAAAGAAGTTACAGTCTGGACAAGGTAAAACATGCCAAGTTTTGCCCTTTAAATCCCAAAGTGTGACCTTGACCTCTAAAATATGGTCTTATGCATCATCGTACAACTTCTTATCATGGTGAACAATTGTTCGAGGTAATCTTAAAATTCATAGATGCACAGGGAAGATATGGTCTCATGTAAAACATGCAAATTATTGCCCTATAAATCTTAAGTGTGCTTTGACCTTTGAAATATGGACCTGGGTCTTGAACATGACACACTGTCTCACCATGGTGAACAATTGTGTCAAGTTATTTCAAAATCCACTGATGCATGAAGAAGTGATGGTCCAGACAAAGTCGGATATAACCAAACCTGTCAAGTTTTGGCCTTTAAACCCCAAAGTGTGTCCTTGACCTCTAAAATACTGTCAATTATCTTGTGCATCACACCACGTCTCATCATGGTGAAAATTATGCCTAGTCATTTTAAAATTCGTTGATGTGTAGGGTAGTTACGGTCTGGAAAAATTTTGGACAAACTAACACACACACACATGGATGCACTGACGCACATGCTGAGTTCATTGCGAGCAAACTTGACAAAAATATAGGATTTTTTAAAAAAAATACAGGAAAATACAGGAAATATAAGACGTATTGAAATATAAAGGAAAACCTCAAAAATATAGAAAAATACAGGAATATAGGAATCAGTTGACAGCCTGTTACAGGTATGATTCTATAAAATACCTAACAAATGAAATTGTACCTTATTTCATAAAAGAACAATAAAATATTATACAAAATCCATGCATGAAAAATAATTACAACATTGTTTCTCTCATGTTAGTAGAATACTTACTGACTTGCGTAAAAATAATTTTAATGCTATAAATTTGTAGAAAAATGTCCTACAGCTTTAATCAAAATTTTGAAGAAGTAGTTGATGATTTTTCATTGCATGGCAGTTTAATTTTCAAAAGGATAATGCTGCACAGACAGCAAAATAGCCGTAGGGGATTGTTGCACGTGGCCTTGTATTCTTGGCTCTTGTATTCAACTAGGTGAAGAAAGTGTGGGCGAGAAGGTTTGGCAGGATGACGAAAGTCTTCACTGGTGTGGATGCATTCTGTGCTCATCAGAAACGGTTGTGAGATGATGTCAATGGAGAATTGCAAGACAACACTGCTATCATCCAGGTGGAATGACCTCAGGTCTACAACCTCTAGACGTGTCGATCCATGAACCGATGAAGGGTATCCTTCAACAGAAATGGACCAAGTGGTATGCGGACAGCCAACATATATACACACCCATTGGAAGAATTTGAAATCCTGAGGTAGATGAGATCCGTAAATGGATGGTCCATGCCTGTGATGAAATGTACATCATGATAAAGCCTTCAAGAAATGTTGCCCAGTAAAACCTCATTATCTCAAGGAGTCATTAGAATAGACTAACTAAATGCTTGTGATAAGCCCAGTGCTTATAATAAGTTTTGTGTCATGCCTGAAATAGCTATTTACATGATATTATGAAATGCTTAAGCAAATTGAAGTCAGAGAAAATATATGTAAATCATAAAAGGGATAAACATAGAAATGAGCATCCTGCAGTTTCTAGAAAAGGATGCATCAGTAGTAATTTATCCCTTGCGAGTTTGGATTCCCAGAAATAAAAACTGCAGACATTAATCTCTCCATTTTTTTTGGTCATACCGCAGATTTTTTTGACTGCAGAAATACCCCGCTATACAGTATTTTATTGTTACGACATTTGAAAATCAAAGTACATGATCGAAGTTTGTTCGTTATTGTGTAACTTATACTTGTCAGCACATAATTATCATTGTATTCAGTGCAAACTTGACACAACATGACTATACTCAAGATAATCAAAGTAATTAACACTAACAATTAAGTCATGTGACCATCATTATTACTTGAGAAATTGAGATAACGATGCTCGTAATAATCATCGAAAATTATACACAACTAAGTACAAAATTGAACTTTAAAGACTCCTTGAGATATGTTGGTTGTTTGTGCCAGCGATGCTCTTAATAATGATTTACTGTATATCTAACAACCCTGATGGTGAGGAATCTAGATGAGAACAATGATGATAATAATGATGATGAAAAAGACTGTACAAGTAATGCATATTACACTGGTGTAGGGCTGTCATGATACGCGTACCTCATGATACAATACCTATTGCAATACCAACTTCACGATAGAATACGTACTGTGATACGAAACCAGGGAATTATTGAAGTCTACACCGTCGATTTAAATGAAGCGGGAGGCTTTTCTTACTGCAGCTTCACATTATTTTGGCCATACTGTTTATATTGTAAATGAAACCAGAACATGAGCTGTGAATGGTCAAAAGTAAGTTTAAAAGTATACAATTATCGCTACTTTAGTGCAGAGTTGAGTACTGGATAAAGTTCTTAAAAATAAGGCACCATACCCATACGATACATTTAAAATTTCGTACTGTGGATCGACCGCGAGGTGCCATTCCACGCAACAACATAACAGACAATGAATTTGAGAAGTTTGATGCATCTGATGACAAATGAGAATTTGAAGACCTTGATGAAGGAGACCTTCCACTTTCCAATACAGTGCAACCTCTCCAAAGCAACACCCTTTGGGAGAAACAAAATTATGTCATTGTTGAGAGGTTGCCGCTCCAGAGAGGTTAAATGAATAGTCAAGTCGAACAGCGGGGCAAAAAACATGCTGTTGTTGAAGGGAGGTTGTCGCTCAAGAGAGGGCCGCTCTGGAGGGGTTGCACTGTATATGTAAAAAATAGACAATCCTTTTCAGCACTACACACATTTGGAAAGTATTACCTAAATTTCAAATTTTCACACAAAAAACAAACTCACAGTCAAAATTCCTTTTGCATCGATTTATTTTTGCTACCCTATGGTAGCTGACAATTTAGTTGCCTTAAATCTCAAATTACATAAATATCACACTTTTGTAATATTTATGAAGCAGACAAAATTTTTACCTAAGTCATATAGGTAGTAATAGAAAATATTATTCATAATTGAAAAAGAAACAGACATCTTAGAATAAGAAATACTCAAATGCCCAAACAAAACAAGACCTATCACTGAATTGTGATTAAATACCCCAGCAAAAACTAGTGGACAAAGTGCAAGCGAGCATTTCCACAGTAGATGCAAATAGTTGACTAGAATATTAATTTTGTGTATTGGCATATTCAGGCAATGGTATAAATTTGTACTGCAGAGAAGTCAATTAAACAGAGCCTAAAGTTTTATTTTCTGATATAATACAGTATCCAATCACAATGTATGTACAGAAAATTTGAAAAAGTTTGCATAAGAAATGTAAAAGAAATATTCACCACAAGATTGTGCATCAATTGGGGACAGACCGTGCAACTGACCAATCAATCAACCAACCAACCAGCCAAACAACAACCAGGGCAATTCCAGTATACCACTGAAAACTTCATTTGTGGAGTGTAATAAAAACTCCATACACTTTATTTGTTTGAAATAGTTACTGACAATTTATTGTTTAAGCATACAATATATTACAACAGTTTATGTTTTAACAAGATATTTTCAAGAAATTAGAGGCTAATAGAAAAAAAGAATGGATGTGAGAGGGTAAAGGCCTGAGCCAGATCTGTCAGTAACCACATTTAATGGTATGCTGCTAGTAGCAAGTGTGATGGAGATTTGGTGCTACAGAAATGGCTGTCAATAATGAACCAAGTAGATCTATGTCCATGAAGGTCATGGTGACCATTTTCCATGATGTGAACACAGAGATATTGGACTATGACAGTGGATGGAAGAAGGTGCCAGACCAAGTTTAAATTACTGTTACCATGTCAACCATGGTACAAGCCCGAACTGAATAGGGAGACAACTGTGGAAAGATCTGAATTAGCAAGCAACTCATGTGCCTACCTATACTGAGTTTAAATGTACAAGTTTTTCTGACTGAGTGGTCAGACGACATGGTAGAGAATGTGTAACTGGGTTAGCCCAGTGGATGCAAGACAACATGAAAATATACAGAAAAAGAAAGCAAGGGTTCACACACAATGTAGTTTATGCATTAATTATTGATTCAATTTAAAAATACTTGTGATAATGTTTCAGGATGATAAATGTCACTAAAATATAACAACTAACTTGCAAACATAAAATCAAAGATACATATTTATTTCAAAACATTGCACTTTAATAATGAATTTACTGCTTGAAGGACGAGGTAAACTGAGTGACTGCATGAGTCATGTGTAAAACAGCACATGGTTACAGGTTAGATGTCATCAGTTTAGAATAGGATGGTAATGTGCATACAAAAAAGAAAATTCTGGGAAGCTTTGATGTTTATATAGATTTATTATTTATATTTAATTTTTTTATTATTATTTTATAAAAGTTTTAGTTGTTTCTATATTTTTATTATTTATTTTTTATTCAATATTAATTAATTAATTAATTTATTTATTTTATATTACTTTATTAGTATGTATTTATATTGAATTATTTATTTTATTATTTATTTATTATTTTGTTAATCTTATTCATTTATTTTATTATTAATATTTAAATTATCTATATAATTTATTATATATTTATTATTTATTTGGTTAATCTTATTTATTTTTCTAAATTATCTTATCTATTTTATCATTTTTTAAATTATCTTATTTATTCTATTATTTTATTATTTATCTATTTACAATATTTACTATTATATTTATCTTCATTGTATTTCATTACTTAAAACAAATGGACGCCAAAACATTAGGAAGGTGTTGAATACAAAGTTCAGAAGGACAGATGGGATACAAAAACCAAGATTTCCAACCAAGGAGGAAAGGACGGACAGAAAGGAAGAAAAGAGGAAAACAGATTCTGTTATAAGGCAACAGTTGGATACCTCATTCCATGAACTGTATTTTCCACATTTTTAGGAACTAGATTACTTTGATAATATGTAAACCTTCATATATACATGTATAAATTTATACTATTTGGTATGTAACACTGGTAGACAAAAATTTGACTATTACAATTCTTAGAAATAACAGCCATTGACAATTATATATGTAACAATACCCAAAGATACACACACACATAAGTCATTACTTTGGAAAATCAACATATCTAACATTAACATAAGTAATTTGGAATAATTTATGTTTAATAAGTACATGTTAAATTCTGATACTGTTGTTGAACACACAAACCTTATGATACAATACACCCTTTATTCAGATTCAAATGGAAGGAAATCACTTATAGTTCATTCTACATTATACATAAATTCACTTGGACTTTATAACAGAAGGATTAGTGTCAGAACTGAAATCTGTTTGAATTAACCAGTACACATACAAGCATCATGGATGAGTACTACAAAAGAGTGCCATTCCTATCTCAGGTATCGAGTAATGGTCTGTTTCAATTTTTCAACAGAATACTATGGACTATTAGGATCTAAAAAACTCTAAGTGGTACATCATACCAGATGTACAGAATTCAAAGATTGAATTAAATTCAATCTACAGTCTAGACTGTCCATAGTGACCCTGTTTGAGAGAATCAATGTGTGTTCATTTACTTTTGTCTATTATTTACACGAGAGTATAAGTTAAAATACAATAAAATACAAAAATTTAAAACATGTATAAAAAGATTCACATGATAAAATTAAAAGTTAAATAAAATCATTTTAAAAATCAATAAAATTTCTAAAATGTTAAAAAGTTAAGAATATTAAAGTAGTCTCCCTTGGAAAAA
Source organism: Lutraria rhynchaena (assembly GCA_008271625.1). Classification (NCBI taxonomy): domain Eukaryota; kingdom Metazoa; phylum Mollusca; class Bivalvia; order Venerida; family Mactridae; genus Lutraria; species Lutraria rhynchaena. The sequence goes on from VIBL01000092.1 coordinate 1,331,536, forward strand.
GTAACTGTTGTTCAAAATCTGATTTATGTGTTCAGGAGACAAAATCACTGTTGTTGTTCAGATCAGACAGAACATCAGTATATACAGACTGCTTTTATAGCAAAAACAGTTGGGTGACAAGAAAAAGAGTCACTATGGACAGAATGTCACTGTATACAACAGGTCACTATAACAGTCCAGACTGTAGTTAATCCAGTAGCAGTAAAAATATCTGAATATCTTCCTCATTTCTTGCATTTTTCTTGCAGACACCTGACCAATAAGAAATGCTGTCAAACAACAAGATGTGCCCACTTCTGAACAAATCAAACATGTTTCATCAACAAACATGTGACTAAATATATACATCTTGATTCAATTTCTCTCCATCAATGGCTTTCTCTCAATACACTGAATATAATCTTTTGTTGCACATCATAGCTTAACTATATACTCCAACTATTGGGCTATGAACTTTGCCAGTACCCAAATACCTGGTTTATCATTAAGCCTAGTGCTTTCATGATATGCATTGTCATCAATGTATATTAGATGACCATCACAGGTAAATAGTAATAGAACAAATACATGCCATTTATTGTTCAAAATGGCAGTCTAATAACACACAAGTTCTATTTCTGCTTTCTGAAGTATCATCAGAAGCTATTTCACTTTCTTTTGCCCAATTTTTGCAACTTTGAGCTTTTTGTTCTTTTTTCTGTATTAGTCACATGGTTCAGTGGTTCTTTTCAGACATTGGTGACAGGTGTCTGGCTGATTTTATTCTGTACTGTACATATATAATTATATGAGTAGGTAAGCAGCACTTCCTTTTCGTAAGTACTATCCTTGCACTTATATGGTACTGTATCCATTCATCTAAAGTAAGTTTTTTACAAAGACACTGTCCCGCCATTACAAATTCAAAGTAATTATGTTGAGTTTTGTTTCAGTTTTTTATACTAAATGAATGTCTATAATAAAAAATTAATCACTGAGAGACACTCCATATATAACTACGTAAATTGTTTTTGTTATGGCCAAAAATTCAATAAATTTGCTAGTCCCTCTGTAGGGTTATATATCTTAAAAAGTAAATTAGGTAAAAAATATATAACGAAATTCTAGTTAATATCTTATAAGTGATAGAAATGATTGCTTTAGTTCTAGACTCAAATCTAGTCTTCCCGAAAGTTGCAGGACTGTCAGACATGTCAGGCAAACTTTTAGCAGGTCCAATAACTTCAGTGAGTACCGGACCAGATGTCTGGCAGACAGACACGATTTGCAGTATTTATAACTTGTTTATAATATATTCAGTCAGACAAATTTTCATTTGGTCAGACAGAAATTCTATTTTTGTCTGACCAAATGAGAAGCCTGCAAATCCATGTTCCACCTGTATTTCGATGTTTCTTTTCCAAATATACAAATATGTGTGTCTCCTGGGTACTAAACAGATATGTACTATTGTCAGGGTTAACTTGCTCATGAGTGACTGTATTTTGAATAAATCAATTCTCAGAAAAATGCCAACATCTTGCCAACCATGTGACATTCAATTAACAAGCCTTCTGATTGGTTGCTAGCAATATTTTCAAATGACTGCTGAAGTGGTTTCCCTTGATTACTGGCTCCCTTATTTTAGCACAAATCTATAGTCTGAAATGGTCGCTATTTCCATTTATGTAAACAAAAGCAGAAAGTTGCATAAAGTTTAAAACTTGAAATAAAAATTGAACCGAGGAAAGTATCTATTCTAATTCAAGATGGCATCAAATTTTGAATTGCCAATGCCACAGAAATTTAAAGTTGTAGGACAACATATTAATCTATCAAGTTTGTGGGAGAATTATGTGAAGCAATTTATCGACTATATTCAAGCAAGCGGAATTACAAAAGATGAAAGAAAAAGGGCATTCCTATTAAACCTTGGGGGAGAAGAAATACAGGACATTTATGAAACTTCCATGGAAAAATACAAGCAACTATCAACAAACCATCAATGCTTTATCAGCGTACTTCAGTCCAAAAAAGGACATTGCTTTTGAAAGACACAGATTTCAACAAGAAAAACAAAAAAGTGATGAAACTGTAGATAATTACATAATTCGACTTAAAAAACTGTCATTAGCTTGCGATTTTCCTGAAGGAAGTGTTGATGATATGATCAGAGATCAAGTCATAGAGACACGCTCTTCAAAGAATTTGAAATTCAAATTTCTAAAAGAAGAAAATTTGGACCAGGACAAAGTCCGAAAAATTGCAAGGTCATCAGAACTTGCCTCCTTGCATGCAGACAAGATGGAGATGTCGGGAAATGGTGGATTGAACCAATATCAACAACCAGGAGCTTCATCTACTGGGCATGATGATATCAATCAATTAAAACCAAAATGGAAACCCACCAGGAAGAAAAATGTGCAGTATCAGCCAAGGGCAAGATCAGTACCGCGACCAGCCAGGTTCAAGACCTGCTACCGCTGTGGAACCAATCAACGCAGTTGTCATGAATGTATAAAATCAAGGAAGTTTGTTTGCCGAAAATGTCAAAGAAAAAATTATTATGCGAATATGTGCAAATCAGGGATGAAAGCCGCGCATGCCATGAATGAAGAGCGCTCAGATTACAAGAAATGCGATGAATATGTATTCAAGTTAAACACAAAGGATAAATCACCACATATTAATGTTGACATTGATGGATTTAAGTGTTCATTGTTAATTGATTCTGGATCAAGCGTGAATTGCTTGGATAGTGCTACATACGAGAAAATCAGACCAAAATGTACAAGATTTTCAAATGTACAATCACAAATATATGCTTATGCTCAGTCAAAGCCAATAAAGGTACTTAAAACTGCAGAATTTAATATGAAAATTAATGAGAAAAGTGTGATATTAAACTTCCACATTATAGATCAGGTATGCACACCACTGTTGGGACATAAAAGTGCAGTTGAGCTAGGACTACTGAAGTTCTTTGTGAATAACCTGGAATCTAATGAAAGAAATGTGAATAAGATCATTTCAGAATATGAAAATCGATTTCAGGGAGTTGGAAAATTGAAAGACAACTACACATAAACAGAGATGTAAAGCCTATAGCGCAACCAAATCGGTGCATTCCATTTAAAATGTGTGAACAAGTGAATAAAAAGATAAAAGAGCTCTAAGCAACCTAACTAGAGTGTTGTTCAATTCTGAGACACCTGTAAAGCATTGTCACAATCACAAAACAAACATAATAGCAGACAAGGCTAATTTTGAGGAAATTTTGACAAATAAGGGAAAGTAACTCCAAATTGACAAGCAAATAGGCTATTAAACTTAGGCAAGATATCAAGCCTGTGTACAACCTTCCCAAATTTGGTGCTGTTTAGATTATATTTGTATGAATTCAAGTGAACAAGGCCAATTTTACAAAATTTTAACAATTAAAGGGCAACAACTCCAAATTGCCTGAACCAAATTGGCTGGTTATCGAACTTGGTCTTTGCATTATGCCAATACACATTGTAACTAAGTTTCATAAATGTAGGCAAAAAACTCAAAATATTGAGCAGACATCACAGTGGACGCCACCCACCTGCACACTCGCCCACTGTAGGTGGAACCAAAAATCGTCCTGTTTTTCAAACGGGCACATAAAAAGACAGTACTTCATCGCAAGCAAAACTGAATTCTTTCCAGACTTGATGAATTGAATATGTTTGTAAAAATAATGTCTTTTTGTAAGACAGTAATACTATATTACATTGAGAAAATTGGATTTGATTGAAGTTCATAAGCTCCAAAAAGTTTTGCAACAAGTTTGTCCAGAGCTAGCCACAGCTGTGAGCCAGTGGTTAACATGCTGTACATGTAACCTGACAATCATTCATGTTCATGTTAATGTTTTATTGATCTTAATGTATATGGTCAGTACATAATTTATCATCTTTTTATAGGTCACATTGTTCTGTTAAGGCATAAACAAAAAAAATGTTCGTTTCCAGTTACATGCCCAAAAAATATGGGTCGGTAGGTAGAGATTATTTTTCTTTTACATTGTAGTGAAAATTACATTATAGCACTACGATTTGGATGCCGTAAAAGCTTTTGAATTGGCAGGTAAAAGATGGGTTGGTCAGGTATTGCACAAACCCATTTGCACCGTAATATTAATGAGTTGAGAATATATAATGTAATACTACGATTCGGACACCATAAAAACTCCTTGAGTTGGCAGGTAAAATATTGGGTTGGATGGGTAACCAGAAACAAACCTCTTTTTATTTAGGCCTTATGACAGTATTTTTCCGAAAGTATTTCTAAAAGTGTTTGTTGGGAGAAATGGATTATTGGGGGAAAATTCAACTGAGGGGAAAAATATTCCTGAGGGGAAAGGGCTGTTATTTGGCAGGCGCAAAAGAAGAAAAAAGAAACCTGTGTATATATTACAATGCAATTATTAATATTTACTTGTGTAATAAGGAAAACAAAATGTAAGAACAAAGGTACTAAAAATAAATCAATATGCAAAAAGAATATTGACTTTGAATTTGTTTTTGTGTGACAATTTGAACACTGAAGATACTTAGGAATGCATTTAGTCCTGAAAAGGACTGTTACCAGCCCTAAAAAAGGACTTATCAATTTTCCACACAGATCAGTAAATAGAGTAGTCTTTGTCAAAACCTGCAAACCTTGCAACATCATCTGATGCATCAAACATTCTCTGTTAGGTTTGTATCAGTTACAGCTGTCACAATAAGTGATCGGGAAAGGCATGCACCATGCGCCATAGTCACATTAAAATTTAGTAGTTATAGTCACATTGCCTTTTGCAACTGATGCGCCAATGGTACATTCACGTATTCGATCCTTTCATGTACGAAATGAAGTATGATGTAAATACTGCTACTCTGCGTCATTTGACACATTTCTTTCCTTTAGCAAAAGCAAGCACCTAATGATGGACACTCTGTGTCATCTGATGCTTTAAGCTAGCTTTTTCTATATGCAACAAGCACCTGTGCTTTGGTTACACATGGTGTAGCTATACACAGTACATCGATACCAGTCAAGGTTGCATAGTATATGAATATTCATTTAAGCACTATAAATAGATCTAATAACAATTTGAAAACGATTTCAAACATAAGCTTAAAAGTATACAATTATCGCTATTTTAAGCACAGTGTATGGGATAAAGTCCGTAAAAGTGTACAGGATAAAGTCCGTAAAATCATGTACCGTACCTGTACTATACATTTAAGACTTCAAACCATGGACATATTGTGAGCCCTACATAAAAAAAATGTTTGTATGGTCCTGACTGACTCCCCAATAATGACCCAACCCTAAATATTATTATGCCTTAAGCAAAAAAAAATGTTTTCTGTCGTAAAACGAACTTTCTGCTACCCAGTACAAATACAATTTTTAATTGTGGCCTGATGTGCCATTCCGCACTTACCACGTATCGCAGTGAATCAATCGTGAATCGCCCTAGTATCAGTGTAATATGCATTTTCAATACATCAGATCCCTGCTTCTGTGAGAATTCCTCGTACAGTACGACATCTTCAGAGAATTACAAGTAGGGCAGGGGCCTTACTAAAATTCATGGAAAAATGACACAGTATTTTTGCTAAAGGGGAAGAAAAAACTTGATGTAAACTGAATTTTAGGGGAAAACTATGATTTTAAAGAATTGTTCTTGAGGGGAAGATCTCTATAAATGGCCCCTGCTATAGCAGGAAAAAACCCTGGGTTGTTAGCTATAAAATGTTTCATGAAGGCTTTATCAATAATTGGCTGTGTCCTAAGCGTCAACAACGCAACTGCAGATCTCATCTGGTTTGGGATCTCGAATTCTGCATCTGGGCATGCATGTATGTTAACTCAGGGCTCTCAATCTCCCAAATTTGGGGCCAAATTTCAGAACAGGGCGTGGAAAGTTTTGAAATCTCAACCGGTCCAGACCCACAGATGTTCCCCCACACAATTAAATCCCCCCCCCCAGTTTCTGACAACCGCAAAATATTTAGTTACACTAAACTAAACATTATAATCGAAACAAAAAAATGGAATTTAAATTTCAACTAGATACTACTATAATAGAATCACAAACACGTACTTGATTGAAAAACTAATATCAAACGAAGTCCCATTTACCAATTTATGTGTTTTTTTCTAAACACAAAGAATATCAATCCACAATTTTTTAATCCTTCGATGTCATAAACGATGGCATATCACACAAATGTAATAAATGACGTATTCTTAGTAACATGACCTCTAACCAAAGGAGCTATTAAAGTTGGCTTCCTTTTGATGTAACTAAATTTTCTTCGTTTTCTTTTACGACTTCTAAAACAATTCACTGCCTCTGATTGAACCAAGACAATATTACATTTAAAGCAACGACAGTATTTAATTCACGTACGGAATGACGTTTGAAGACTAACTCAAATATTAATACACGTGGCAAACACATCACTTAACACAATTGATCAATGCATTAATTGTTTTCTATTACCTACCATGGGTTCGGATTAATTACAATTGACAAACATCCATTGATCTGATTAGCAGATGATCTCTCCAGGCTATAGATTATCTTGACATATTTATTGGGGTATTGAGAATTGTGCGAACAAAATACAGTAAGTTTTGTGACATTTTAGCAATTTCGGACTGAAATTTATAGAACGTTTGTGGATTGATTTTTTAACCAATTTTCCCTACTGAAATCATTCCGGGAACTTGAAATTCAAGTCTGGACCGGCAAATTTTTGGTTTTTCAGCGCCCTGCTCAGGATTATGCTTTTTTCCCTATTTTTTGGCAAAAATTCCCCCACCTGAGAAAAAATTGAAGGAGGTTATGTTATATTAATTAGGCTTTTGAAATCCCCCCTTGAACTAAAAATGACGCAAAATTCCCCCCTCCCAGGGCCCCGGCCCCAGTCCCTCAAGAGAGAGAGAGAGAGAGAGAGAGAGAGAGAGAGAGAGAGCCCTGAACTGTCTGCATACTACTCAGTCCATTCCTGTTGAACGATACCCTTCATCAGCTTATGGATGGACACCTCTAGAGGTTGTAAAGCCAAGGTCACTCCCCCTGAGATGACAGCAAGTGTCACCTCACAATCCTCCGAGACATCATCTTCACAACCAGAGTCCAATGAACACTGAATGCATCTTAAGACCAGCAAAGACTGTCGTCATCCCACCTGGTCTTCTCCCCCACACTTTCTTGACCTAGTCTAGTACAAGTCTCAGCCCGGTCGCCCAGCCTCTCCCTTGGCAACAATCCCCTTTTAGTTATTTCACTGCCTTCAGCAGCGTTATCCTTTTTAAAGTGACATATCATCACCTCAGCGCAACAAGGATCTATCTGATGCTTTTTTAAAATTGACTTTGTAGTAGAAAAAAATTTAATATTCTTAATACATATAACAATTTTTAACTTTTATTATTAATTTGCCCAAAGAATGTATCTCAAATTGTTTACATTGTTTGGTGCAACAAGGTCATATCTTATGATTCAACCTTGTTGCAGTTTACTAAACACATACAAGAGGGCCCTGATGGCCCTGTAAATTTACTTGTTACTAACAAGACAGCCAAGATGGCCCTTTTTGCTCACCTGAGTAAAGTTTGCATTTTCTATGGTTTTCCTATCATTTGACCTGGTGACCTAGTTTTTAACTTGTGTTCATGATATCATTAATACAAACATTCTGATAGAGTTTGAGGAAGATCCAATCAAAACTGTGGCCACTAGAGGGTTAACAAGGTATTCCAGTGATTTGACCTGGTGCCATAGTTTTTGACCTCAATAGATCCATATTTGAACTTAACCAAGATAACCATTTTGACAAGGTTTGGTGAAGATCCAATCAAAACTGCAATCACTAGAGGGTTAACAAGGTTTTCCAGTGATTTGACCTGGTGGCCTAGTTTTTGACCCCAGATGACCCATGTTCAAACTTGTCCATATATCATTTGGACAAGCATTTTGACAAGGTTTAGTGAACCTCCGATCAAAACTGTGGCCCCTGAAGTGCTTACAAGGTTTTTCTATGATTTGACCTGGTGACCTAGTTTTTGACCCCAGATAACCCATGTTCAAACATAACCAAGATATCATTAAGAAAAGCATTTTGACAAGGTTTGGTAAAGATCCAAACAAAACTGTGACCCATAGAGTGTTAACAAGGTTTTCCTATGATTTGACCTGATTATCTAGTTTTTTTCCCCAGATGACCCATGTTCAGACTTGACCAAGATATCATTAAAACTATCATTTTGGCAAGGTTTGGTGAAGATCCAATTAAAACTTTGACCCCTAGAGCTTTAACAAGGTTTTCAAATGATTTGACCTAACCTAGTTTTTGACCCCAGATGACCCATGTTCGAACTTGTCCAAGATATCATTGATACGAACTTTCTGACCAGGTCTGATGTGTCTATGTGCTGAGGTGAGTTAAAAAGGTAATAAAGGTACACTTGTGGGTAAATAATGAACTTGACAAAGAACAATCAAAGGATATTACAAAGGAATGTTTGTGATGACTGAAGGATACCACACACCAAATTTGGTGATGATCCAACTACTGGTTCATGAAAACAGGTCATTTTAAGGTATTTCTATTTTTAGCTCTAGCGACCCCTAATTAGGGCCAACCATTTTTATTTCCGCAATTCTGATAGAACTCTATGTAAGGATGCTTAAACCCAAGTTTGGTAATAATCCATCCACAGAATTATGAGAAAAAGACATTTTAAGGTATTTCTATATTAGCTCTAGAGGCCCCTAATTAGGGCCAACCATTTTTATTACAGCATTTCTGATAGAACACTATCTAAGGATGCCAAAACCCAAGTTTGGTAATAAACCATCCATAGAATTATGAGAAAAAGACATTTTAAGGTATTTCTATATTAGCTCTAGTGGCCCCTAAAAGGGATTGACCAAATTTTTATGCAAACTTGAGAGAGGACCATCTAAGGAAGCTACAAGCCAAGTACTGGGATGATCCATCCATTGGTTCATGAGAAGACGTTTAAAGGTATTTCTATTTTAGCTCTAGCGGCCCCTAATACGGGCCAACCAATTCCATTTTAGCAAATCTGATAGAATACAATTTAAGGATGCTAAAAACCAAGTTTGGTAATAATCCATCCATAACATCATGAGAAACAGGTAATTTTAAGGTATTTCTATTTTTAGCTCTAGCGGCCCTAAAAGGGGGCGACCAAATTTATTTGAGCAAACTTGAAAGAAAACTATCTAAGGATGCTACAAACCAAGTTTGGTGATGATCCATCAATTGGTTCATGAGAAGAAGATGATCAAAAGTTTTTTTTATTTTTAGCTCTAGTGACTGGTATAATAGGAGCAAATTGCCGTTAGAACATCAAAAGGCTTCTACACAGCAAATTTGAAGTAAATCCAACTGGTAGTTTCTGAGCAGAAGACCATTGTTGACACCAGACAACGGACGCCAGAGTATCCACCTACCCATCCTAATAGCTCACTCTGAACCTTCAGTTCTGGTGAACTAACAAAAGCAGGGGTGTAGAAATGAGTCAGACACCAGAAAAATCAACCAGTTATTTCAGCATTCCTGTCAGCTACTTTTCCCTAAACAGCAGACATAATACTGCATTGAACCCCAAAACCCCCATTCCACTTTTAGTAGTTTACCAGCTACATGAAAGCACTTCTACACCCGTGCTAAAGTACTCTGCTTGGTGCAACAAAGTTGTATCTCAATTCATATCACAAAAGTAGCATATAAAAAGAATTCTGTTCAATAGTCTAAGAAAGATGGCAGGAAAATTATAAAGATTTATGAGAAATGTAATAATATCTAACATATGAAGACATCATAATTTATTATTATCAGAGATTTGATTTGTCTGCATGTTTTATATTTTTTTCAATAATTTATTAACATGTTATTCAATGAAACAAGTAAATAAACTAATTCAAAATATGTCTGTAAATTTACGAAATAAACAATAACAAGAGGGCCAAGATGGCCCTTTTTCGCTCACCTGAGTAAAGATTTCAACTTCTATGGTTTTCCTGTGATTTGACCTGGTGACCTAATTTTTAACCTGAGTTGACCCATGTTCAAACCTGATCATGCTATTATTAATGCAAACATTCTGACAGGGTTTGGAGAAGATCCAATCAAAACTGCGACTTCTAGAGGGATAACAAGGTTTTTCTATGATTTGACATGGTGACCTTGTTATTGACCACAGATGACCCACGTTCAAACATAACCAAGATATCATTAAGACAAGCATTTTGACAAGGTTTGGTAAAGATCCAATCAAAACTGTGACCTCCAGAGGGTTAACAATGTTTTCCAGTGATTTGACTTAGTGACCTAGTTTCTGACCCCATATGACCTATGTTCGATCTTGTCCAGGATATAATTGAGACAAACATTCTGATAAGACGTCATGAGAATTCAATCAAAACTGTGACCTCTAGAGGGTTATTAAGGTTTTCGGGTATGTTAACCTAGTGGCCTGGTTTTTCAACGGAGATGACCCACATTTACAAAGTTTTACAGGGTCATTAAAACAAACATTCTGACAAAGTTTCATGAAGATCAAATCAAAACTGTGACTTCTAGAGTGTTAACACAATTTCTATTCTATTTGACCTAATGACCTAGTTTTTGACTGAAGATGACCCATATTCGAACTCGTCCAAGGTATCATCGAGACAAACATTCTGACTGGATCTGATGAAGATTTGCTCAAGTGTGACTGCTAGAGTGTTAACAACCCTGTGGAGTGGACGCCAGACACGGGATGCCGGAGTAGACGGACCGATCACATAAGCTCACTGAGCACTATGTGCTCAGGTGAGATAAAAAGATAATATAAATTTGAGTTTATTTTATCAAAAATAACTTATGAATATTTTTCAACGAAACGAGTAAATAAATGTATTTACAATACATCTGTAAATGAAATAAACAATAAAAAGACGATATAAAATTTGGGTATATTTTTTATGAAGAAAAAATTTACTGTTTATGATAGTTCTACTAAATTCTAAATGAAAATTTATATTGTCAGTTTGTAGAGTAACTTAAGAAATGCATTTTTATGTTGAAACCATTTATACTTACTATAATCATTTTTTTTCTTAATAAGTACATTAAAGTAGAAGTACAGTAAATATCTACGTAAATACCACCTTGATATCAAGTACAGATATAAATTATATAATGTATCAACAAGTCACTATTTTTCTCTATTTAAAACTGAAATATATGGTTTTCATATCAACTTACTGTAGATGAATTAAAGGTGTTAATCACAGTACTATATGGATTTTTATGACAGTGAAAAAAACTAATTTCAATTTATACATTTAAGTTACTAGTTGCCTTCTTATTTTGTGCCGAAAACAGAATTTATGGTATTTATGATAAATCTCAAGTAAAAGTGGTCAAATCAAAGCGATAAGATTTTTTCTTAAAACAATTTGAATCTTCTTGTTGTTTTTGTATTAAAACAATTATCATGTTGTTATTTCACTTATTAAACAAGATAAAACCTTGCTGCACCAAATAAATGGAAATAATAAGACTTTTTCTTCAACAACCTTGTTGTGCTGAGGTGACAATATTGTCACCATCTACTGTGCAGGATAGCATTAAAAGAAGTATATTTTAAATAAATCATAGAAAAAACACATCAATGCCACAGCAGAGTATTTTTCATTATCGTTAAAATATTATGTGATATAGTTTCATGTCCATTATTTCAAAAATGAGAAATTAAGTAAATAAACAATTATTTTAGATTTTGTTTGTGTCACAAGTTACAGTTATAACAAGTACAAGTGAGACCAAAGGAGTAGAATTGTCAATTTGTGATTGAAACTATATCACACAGTAGTTCATAGAAAAAAGTGGTGATATTTGAAGATACTAAAATATCAATAGTCACTGCATAATTACCTCCTCCTGAACCATAATTCTATGAAGTGTAGACATCAATTATGTACAATAATGATTAGCCATTACCTAGAAATATCACCACTTCAAGTTGAATGGAAGAACAATAACAACAACTTACTTGAAATTGTCCGCCAGTGTGTTGATAAACTTCAAACCTCAGCTGTTCACTTCAGAAAAACAGTATCTTCTAAAACATCAATGTAGATTCATTAAAGAAATATCACCACGCAAAATAAAGGAATTAGTCCGTTATCTCAAGTCAACAGATGAAAAGTGTCTTGGTGTTTGGTATCACTTTATTAGCATTAAATCTTCATGTCGCACCATTCGCTGGGTCAAATTCAAATTCTAGATTCAGTGGAACACGAAATAGAACAAAGGAGTCTTGGCGCACGTAAAACGATGATTTTTCAGAGTTAGTTGGCACCAATTATCCAAATTAAGAATATTTTAACGCACTTTATAGTTTCTAAACACAAGTTTCCTCACAGTGTTATGCAAGTGCAATTCAAAATGCAAATCACACGCCATTCTTGAGGTACAAATGAGCGGGATTTTAGGCTTCCGGTCCAAGACGGAAACAAGTAGAAAGCTTGAAGAGAACGGGAACCAATAGGTTACTGGTAGTTGAACTGGTTCCTGCTGACTCTGACTGTACAGAGACCCCTTAATGCATTGCAACATGGAAAAGGGACCCTGGTTGTGGGCAGATGCAATCCGCGGAAAATGCGAAAAATGCGGAAATTTTTCGTACAGCAAGATATGCTAATAGAACACTTATTCGTTTTACAGTAACTACTGTGCATAGACTTAAGTATACATTTGTACCAGTTAGTGTTTTCTGTATGTTTTACAACATGTGGTGTAAAATGAGAGTACCACACACGTATATCACTATAGTAAAACTACGATATTAAGACCACATTTCGGACAAAAATGAATAAGCGTTAATATTTAAATAGTCTCATTAATGAGTTGAAATTAGGAACTACATTTCTGTTTAAAACCCAGTCCGAAAATATATGATCATTATAATGAGATGGTCTATCATTGACGTGATTGTCACTTTACTGTATTTGAATATAACGATTAACATTTGTCGAATGTATGTTTAGTTTTACTCCAGCTAAAACATTGAATCCCAATTAGCTCTGTCTGTAGAGTACAAGTTTGTTGGTAACTGGTTCAAGTCCCAGACTTGACACTTACTGATCAGCTACAATATGACAGAAACATTACATCCAATGATAAGGTTTGAAAATATCTATACACTTTTTTACTTGGGGTACGGGACTGAATACTGTCAAGAATGGCATAAAAAAGGCCCGCTGTGCTAAGCAACTTATAACTGAAAACTGTGTTAAATGATCATTTAGTTGAATAAGTCATATGCTAGTTCTTTTATTATTGAGAGAGTTTGTGATCTTAAAATTTAATGTGTGCTTTTGGTATTTACAGGCTACTGTTCTTGCTGTCATTGCTAAACAATGTTGGTCTTTATCAAGTGCACCAGTCCTGATCAATCTTGCTAAGACATTGGCCTCAGATTATAACTGAAAGCACTCTCAGAGCTCAGTATGGATGTTACTAATACCAGTTACAAGTTAAACTATGGTCTTGCTGAAACATTCCACCAGAAACTAGTGTCTAAATTAAAGAATGTGCCATTCTCATTGAATTTGGACGAAGCTACAAGTAAGAGCAACAAGAAAGTGCTGACAATCTTAGTTTCATTGTATGATGCTCGTGCAGAGAAAGTTACGATAAAACACTCAACATCTGTTGAACTTGTTAAAACTAATGCTGAATCAATATATAGTGAGAATTGTCATGTTATTGAGGTCAATGACATTCCTTGGACCAACCTGATATATGTTCTCATGGATACATGTAATGTTTTGCGTGGACGTAAGTCAGGAGTAGAAACTAGATTCAGAGCACATAAAGCTCCCTATTGGCTGGACATTGATGGTGAATCTTGCCATCATATCCACAATGCTGCTAAAACATTGTGTGATCCTTTGTAAGGTATCTAGAGGATATATTTAATGACCTTCACAACAACTTTAAGTATTCACAAGATCTGGTAAAATTTTTAAAAGAAGTGTGTGATATTTTAGACATCAGGTACATAACACCAGAGAGGTTTGGACCTGATAGATGGATATCAGCATATGAAATAACTCTCAATACAGTGATCATGTTTAATGCATATGTAGTGTTTTATATTAGTTTCTTAGGTAAAGACAACAAAGCTATCTACAAGGATTCCATTGACAAGATTTTTGTCAATGTTAGTTCCTATGGCTCAAAGCTCAAGATACCTCTGTATTAAAACATTTTGGCAGAAATAAAGATGATCCTGTTGATAACAAAAACAAAAACTTAAGGCATTAAATGTTGTAAATCATCAAAACTTATGAAGTAAGAGAAAGTTAATGGAAGAAATGAAAGACGACTGCTGCAGCAGTTATGAAAACCATATATTAAATGAACAGAAAAATGCAAACAGAGGTTGTTGAAAGATAAGCTTTTGGCTCTTGCAAAAAAAGAAAGCTGAGCAACTGAAACTAGATTCAAGATTCGATACTCATGTATGAATATCTAAGAAATGAGGAGTGTATTTATGAGTTACATGAGTTTTGATATATTTCCACTAACCAGTCTATAAATATTTTGTTTTTGAATTATAGAAGTGTTAGTTCTGATATTTGATATTTAATTAATACTTTGTTGTTTACTATGTTTATATATTTACTATTATGTTATTTTTCTCCTGCCTCAAAGTGAAGGGTTTTTTTTGGTTTGAAGATCTCCTGTCTGCCAAAAATCTTTGCCTGCAGCATAAGCCCAAACTCAAAGATATTAACTTGAAACTTTAAATGAAGTTAGAGACCAAGGAAATGAAGTGCAGAGTCTAAGACTCCACCCTGTCAATTTTTTATGTTATTCCCTTTGTTTTATTTTGTAGATAAAGTTTGTCCAGAGCATAACTCCGAGCACTTCTGCATATTTTCTCAAAACTGCATTTTTAGATTTATTTCAAATATATAATGTTTGTAAGAAGTGTAACTTGTTTAATCTTCTTTGTTGTTTTGTCTACATTATTAATGATTTTGTTGTTTTGTCTACTTTATTAATGATTTTGTTGGTTTGTCTACCTTATTGTCTCACTATTGTTGTGCAATAACTACTACACTATGATTTTGTTCTTTGTCTAAAAGACCAATGATTGAGAATATTTTTGTGTTCATTCCATGAAGCATTTTTTCTCCTTGGCCTCCATGCACTAACAAAACCAAGGGGATTGATCCCGCCTTACATGTCGTAGTGTTCATATATGCAATATGTTAATAGTGTTATGTTGTGTCAAATGCAGTTCCATGATCTCAAAAAAACTTAGCGCATTGATGTGAGGCAAGTTATGTTATTTAAATCTTATTTATTTAATCTAGTTATGCCATTAAATGTTCATTAAATATGAAAGAATAAAAGTAAATAAAGAAACAAAGGTAGGACTTTTTTATTGTTTTCTGTTGGTAGATTTCTAGAATTTCTGAAGGGACAATTCTAGTTACTTTATTATTATCATTGTACCTTAAGAATTTTATACTAGTGGAAATTCTGTATGATAATAATGGAACAAGTGTCTGATATTCTTACAAATATGTTAGTTTGATCTAACAAATTCATTTAGAAGAAATTATTCACATTATGTAAGTTCAAACTGTTATCTTGAACACAGTATCATATTTGCCCAATTACATGCATTTATGCAAGCATACACAAAATCTTAAGACATTGCAAATTCAGACTTATTTATCAACTTCAACAGCACACACTGGAGGATAATACCATAAGCTGACAAAATTCTGTTATTGTATTAAAACAAACAGTCGTAGCTTAAAATTGCAAAATAGTGCATATAAAATGCTCGAATGATGTGAGCTTAGGGGGGCTTCACTTCGTTTCAAATTCCAGTCGCGACAGGTAATATCCTTCGAAGGAAATTTGGCAAAAATATCGATTTTCCTCCATATATGGAGAAGTTGCCAGCTCCTTATGGAAGGGTAAGTTAGTACTGGTTAGTGAGCAGTCCAGGAAAACTAGTTAGGTGAACCGGCCTCCATACAAAACTGAAAAATTGTTGAAGAAACGGCGATAGTCCCAGTAAAAATTTATTTCGACTAGCCCTGGCAAGTCAGATTCCTATAGTTAGTTTGCACAAAAATCTGCAAAAGTTTCTCCTTCATCATATTTAGAACCAAACTAATAGTCTGCAATGTGTAAGGTTCAAAAATAATATTTAATAAATGAACATTATACAGTGACTCATTTTTAATAAATGTCACTTTCAAGAGTGTGTGTCATCATGCATTCAAAAATCTTGGTGAGGAACTCACCTTAATTGTTCACTGAATGTAAAATAAAACAACACAGATTAAGTTTTGAAAAACACCAGGCTACAAGAATTCCCATGTTTAAATAATCTATTTTACTTTTCTCAGTGTTATTTAAGATCTATGATATATTTTTGATATATAATTGATGAAAATACAACTTAAATGTATCTTAAGCTATTACATAAAATGTTTGCTGACGGATCCGATATTTCTTTCAGTTTGAAATGTTGAATGTGCACCAGACACTATTTCACTTTAGAATTCAATAGATAAATGCAAATTCTTAACCTGAATCAACCACTCGTTTATACCCTATGTTCACCAACTGTATTCAGCACTTGATATAAAACAAAAATACATGAAAATCAATAGGCAAAAATGACGAAGACAACGACTCCATGTTTCAGTTTAATTGGTCATTCAGTTTTGAGTTGTATTAATAACACATGTATACGAAAAAACAACTCATTTCGTTAGAATCTTCGAATCTAACCACATTTCTTTCAATAACCTTTCCACTTCCAGTCTGATCCGACTTCAATGATTTTGTGTGTGCATATGACTGAACTTTAGTGCTTGCTGCATGTAGTAAGATATATGTCTACAGAAGGCTACAAACAGCTCGCCTCCAGACAGGTCAAGTTTAATAAAGAGCCAAACTGGAATGATATGTCTACAAGTTATTAACAAACATTTAGGAATATAAAGTGTGAATAGCCTGTATAACATCTTTACAAATGTGACATGAATAAAACAGCATAAAATCTTTTCGAAAACTCCGCAATCAACTCTTACAATGAATCATGTCCCACTGTGGACATTGTTTTTTGTGTACTTTTTCTATGTTTTGATAGCTTGATGTTGTTATATGCCAGTTTGCGTTAGCAGAGCAGGTTTTGTTTACGATGCTTGTTGTATGAAATGAATTATGTTCTGTTTTGTTTTGATTTTAAAGGGCTCTGCATTTTTGCACCAAATAGAGCTAAATGGTAAGGGATGAGCCACACTATGGAAAAAGAGCACATATTTCTTTTTCCCAGGCAGGCGTTTTACGAATAGCACTAAATAATTTTTGATATGTTATTGGTACATATTGTTACTTCTCTAAAGCAACACCCTTCGGGACAAGCAAAATTATGTTGTTACTGAAATGTTGTTGCTCTAGAGATGTTTAACAAGTAGTTAAATCGCACAGTGGGAAAAATCATGCCGTTGTTGAAGGGAAAACAAAACGAATGTTGGTCTACAAACGTCATATCATTATGAACGAATAAATAAATAACTAAATTTTGTTTTAATTCGGAAATCTTTTTCACAAGCCTGAGGTTTACCTTTTGATGCATTTATCGTCTGTAATTAATATATTTCAATGCTGTATTGTGCTTAATATTGTATTGATGTGCTACATTGTGCTTAATATTGTATTGATGTGCTAAATTGTGCTTAATATTGTATTGATGAGCTAAATTGTGCTTAATATTTCATTGATGTGCTAAATTGTGCTTAATATTGTATTGATGAGCTAAATTGTGCTTAATATTTCATTGATGTGCTAAAGTGTGTTTAATATTTCATTGATATGCTAAAGTGTGCTTGATATTTGATTGCTGAGCAGTTTTTTAATATAATTGTAAGATGCAAAAGTCACATGGCGAAACATTTGTAGAGTGCTATATGGCCAAAACAAGCCTGAAAATAATAGAAAGTGTTATGGGGTCAAAATTAAATCTATTAACTCTTATCTGGAAAATCTGATGAAAAATTGTCATGAGCTCTATTTGAAGCAAAAGGCACTTTATCCATCTTAGATCTTACCATAAACGCTATATTTTGCACAGCGCTGTATCATTAGGCACAGAGAACTTGTACCTGACGAATAGATGGTATATGTAAACGCTATTTGGCGTAAGCTCTATTCGGCACAACACTGCATTACTATCTATTCGTCAATTTAAATTCACATTGCATGTATGTAAGATGCTAATGGGTATAAAGGCCGTTACAACCCTTGTACCATATGCCAAGGTGTATGAATGTTTCAAGCTAGATTATCAAAGCCAACAATATACAATCAAATAAATAACAAATCAAAGTGAAAAGGAATCCAATTCTGACTAGTAAAAATATTTTCGAATCGCAAAATTTTTACTAAATATCAACATGTTGTAAATATGAAATCGTCAGTTTGCTGACAAGTTTGTCGCAATCTTGAACAGAGTATTTTATGTAAAAACAAACCTGTGAACAAAGACCACCCTTGGGAAAGACAAAATGTGGCCTTTATCGACAGATGGCCTTTATTTGGGGGTCAGTTTGTTCCAAAAATCAGTGACGGTACAATTCAAACAAGAAAAGTCATCAAAATAAAACTTCATTACACAGACGAAAATTATTAATAAGCTGAAACTATGAACGTTTCATTGAAATAACATTCATTTACAAGTTTGGTGACTTTTAAGCAGCTTTTCCGATGCAAAATTCTGATTACTAAATTGTTTGCATTGCACTTAATATCATATTTATGTGTGAACATGAAAACTTTTTATTGAATGGTTAATTTCATTGCTGAACATTGTCCCTACATGTATTGGCAGGGTTGGAATAGTGCAAACTTTGCATCAGAGGATGCTGGTTTATATTTTGATTTACATTTGGTTATTGAGAAATATCAACATTAAAATCTGTATTCACTGTTCATCTGTAAAAGTTTGACATGAATTTTGTACCATGGGGACATTGTTTTAATATGATCTTGATTATGCAATTTTGAAGACTAACACAATGATCCTCATTAGTAGTCATTACTGTCACGAAATTTTGGTATGTTTGACTTGAGTTTGTATGATAAACATTTTTTACTATGACTGCTGTTTCTCATAATATACAGAAATTCGACTATTACTGTATGTTGTATGTATTTATAAGTGTAATTGACTTTGTATACAAAAAATATGTTTTGTTCTGTTCATAAATATAGTTGCCTAATCATTATTTCAGTGTGTCTCCCTATTTGTCTACTAGGTGACAGTGATTAGTGCAGAAAGATCATTGGAGAATCCATAAGTTACTTCCTTAGAATTTGATTCTACATGTAATGGTTCAACAGATCCAACTATCAGTGATTATGATGCTTGTAAGCATGATTTACATTGAAAACAGGTTGTAAATTTTAAAAATTAATCACAACGAAAAATCATTCCTTTTAAAGATGATTTTATTCTGGTACAAGAACTGACACTATAAGTGTAAATAACAAATAAATGCCTAGAAACAGATGTTGTTTTTTTTGTTTTTGTATGTTCAAGATTTTTATAAAACAATCTGAATCTATGCATATGAATTTCAATGTGAACAGGCTACATACACATGCTGATGACTGCAAAATTATTTGTCTCGAATCACTGTGCATGTATAAATTTATATCAAATGAAAAATGCACATAAACTGAGTGTTCAACAGTTGATGGAATGTCATGATGCTGATACACTGAATTTATCATTATAAATTGCAGATAACTGTATTCTCTTGTGACATATACATTTTTGCAAAAATAGTTGAAAATAAACCTCAAAGTATGCAAATATGGCCTCAAAACAGTGTGATGAAAACTGTTGCTATTTTATCTGCAATTACTTAACAAAAAGTCTTCAGCTGAATTGCTTTTTTAATTTGGACTATTTAATTTGAACAATTTAATTTGAAAAAAAGCTTATAGACATACATACCAATAGACAGTAGACATATAGATGAATTCAGTTTAATGCATGTGATAGTTATTTATTGTAATTCTTATTAAATGTAAATTAATAAATACAGTTAATTAATAACAGAAGAAACTACACATCCATGTTAAACACATTATCTTGAACAAAACTAGTTTTTTTCAGCAATGAAACATGAGATTTCACATCAGAATGTCAAAAGGAATTTTAACCAGTACAAATAAAGCATAAAATACATGAAGATATGTTTGTTGTTTCACAATATTCAGCAACACACAATACTGTACTGGATTTTTCTTGCCTAAACACAAACACTGGATATGATTGAACACACTGGTTCAGTCCTGAAACACTATACTCGATATATTACATAAATTTGTATTATATTTCCATAAGTAAATTCACACTATTAAATATCACTTTTCCATGTTGCACTCCTCGATCAATTTATCAAATTTTGTAAAGTACTCCACTCTCCAACCAAATTTCAAGTACAGTCAAACCTGTGTTAAGCAGCCGGGCAAGGGAAATGGCTAATCTGGCTGCTTAAGACAGGTGGCCACTTAACGCATTTAGTGGTCATTGGAGACCAGATTGCATAATCAATCTGTACATATACAACATACCACATAGTTATACTGAATGAAAAATAAACATGATACAGTAAATGAACTTTAATTCTTGTGTTTTAAATTAAACATTTATAATTTATGTAAATAATACATGCATGTTTGTAATTAAATACTAGTATGTTAGAAACACAAAAACACCTTCATTGTTATTGCTAGTCTAACATGTGAATGTCGACCAAATTGTCTTTGAAAACAAAATTTGATTGGCTGCCGAAACAATACGGTCTCAATCGGCAATTTCCGTTGAATCAATTGAATGGAAAATTCCCAACCTGGTAACGACTTGTTTACATGAAGTTATTATGGCCGCGCGTCGAGTAGAAAAAGGTGTGAAGTGGCCGTTAATTGGGGTCATAAAATGGATTTGGGTGTGAAAAACGTGGCCGCTGACCGCATGAATCAGGTGACCACCTAATGCAGTAATTTTAAAGAAGGAAATTTGTCGGGAGGAGTTCAGAGTGACCGTTAATGGCAGGTGACCGCTTATACCAGGTGACCGTTAGTACAGGTTTGACTGTATACAGAATTCTATTCATTACCTAAGGACGGTATCAAAGTCAGAGTGCTTATAGTGTTATATAGTCTGTATCCACTGGTCCAGTATTACATGAGTTGTGTATACCATCCATTGTTTATTCCATCATCTTAGCTGTTCCCATCATCGCAAAAGATACTCCCTGAAAATTTTTATAAAAATGTCATTCATGCTGATAGTTTACAATGAATATTATATTCGTCACAGTATGTGTAATGCAGAAATGAGTAGATTCAATTTCTGTCCAGTTACTGTTCCTACCCAGACATATAAACACATCAGTCAATGCCTTGATATGATTATAAGTTTAAGGCAAAAAGTAATGTTACAAAATGCAATTTTAAAGAAAAATGTAAACATTGACAGTTTCCATTTTATTTCATACTCTAATGTGAGGTAAACAATGTTAATAAAATCCACACAAATTAGAAATTTCAATTTTTTTAATGGATTCTTCAAACACTATGAACACATTGTCATATTTTTTTTATACAAATAAACTTGAAAGTTTTTCAATATTGAAGTTGAGTATGATGAACATACATCAGTATCCAGTCTGGATTATGGTCAAATAATCTGGAATATAGTCATACAATATAGCTCCCAATATATTGTATCATATATTTTACGACTTTTTGTTAATTTTTCACCAAGAAGTATGCTTTTTAACTTCTTGACAAAACAAATACTGAATTTACCTGACAGAATTTGCTGTAACTACCAGTTTGTATAAATCTTCATGATTGTGGTGGAAAATAACTTCTCTTCATCATGGTTGTCCTGAAATCACACTAAGCCATACCTGAAAAAAGAACAATATGCTGAACAAAATGATGTAATGAAAAAGGAGGTATTGACCATCGATAATCAGGCAGCATCCTTGATAAACCAGAAAGTCCATAGTCTGCAGAACTGACCTATAGACTCTTCAGAGAGTAGCGAGATTTTACAGGACAAAGTCTTGATTCATCAAGGACACATCACAAAGGCAAAACCTGTGATTACCATGGATTACAGGAATGTCCCCCTTATAATATGGAGGTAAGTCAGCTTTTTTGTCAGATTTTCCTGGAAGGGTATGACCTGCTGCGACCAGGATTCGAGCCCGAATCTCCGGATTACAAGTCCAGTGCACTAACCACTGGACCACGGCTGCGGCCGCTCTGTACACTGTACATACATAAATGCATGTCAAAGGTCTTGCATTTCATTGTTGTAAATATACACTGCATGTACATGTAAATGCATGTTTGACAAATTGAGATATTACTTTGAGCATCACATGAAAAAATGGTACCACTACAATTTATCGAACATATTTTATTTATGAACAAACAACTTAACTTTCAATGCACAGTGAACAAAGACAAAACCAGCTCTGAATTTGAGCATCTATTCAAGTTGTGATTGTATACAATTTTTTTACCATCCATTCATACTCATTTTGACATGGGTATCATGTAATTATAACAAAGTTATCCCATTGTATTGAATAAGGGTCTGATTTTCTACAGTAAAACAAGGATAAGCATACACAATAGACAGGTTTACTTCATGCAACAATTACCAAATTCGTAAGTAAACATTTGTGTCCAAAAACTTCTGGATTACCTTTGGTAGATCTTAGTGCAGTATCACCCCAGAGAACTACGTAGATAATGCATTTAGTGAATACTAAGTATTTTTACATTATTTTTTTGTGATAATTAGGTCGGCCGCACATTAGTATTAAGCAGAGTTACTGCACCCATTCGCATGATATTCGAAAAATTCTTGCTGACAATAAAAATGCAATTCCATGGAAACAGTCAATGTAATAGGCTTAGGTTTTACCTGCAGAATGTGAAAATAAATGACTTACATAAGTGAGATAACAAAGCAGTCTTGTGGGCACTTAAACCACGGGTTACCACGATAGTTATTTGGTAAGCAGACGACTTTTTGACTGCAATGTTTTGTAGAGTTATTTTTATTGGACTATCGAAAAGTAACAATGAAATTAGGCGAGAAATACAAAATAATTACTGAAAAAAAATATTACTTACAGTTGGTAATTTTTTGGACACATTAAGTTACTTTACAAAGTAACTTAAAAAAAACGTAGGTCTCGACAGTGCTCTTCGTATGTAGAGTTATACTGTATCATCAAATGTCCAGGTTTGGAGAATTTGTATAATCACTGAAATCACGAGAAACAAATGAAGCGTTCAAATATTCATGTACACTTTGAAATGCATCAAATACACACAAATTATATACAAGAATGCATGCTATGAAATACAAGTATTCATACTTTAAAATACCAGGGTGCATATAATGAATTATATGGATGCATAATATAAAGCACAGTCAAACCTGTGAACAAAGGCCACTTTTGGAAAGACAAAATTTTGTCTTTATTAACAGATGGCCTGTATTTGGAGGTCAATTTGTTCTAAATAATCAGTGATGTTTTTTTTTTTCAAAAACAATGGCTGTTATACACAAGGTGGTCTTTATTTGGAGATGGCCACAAAAACAGCTTTGACTTCACATAGATACATACTACACATAGATACATACTTCACATAGATACATACTACACATAGATACATACTACAAAATACACAGATACGTACAATGAAATACAAATATACCTACTTTGAATTAGTATGCATACATTTATAATACAACCAGTAATATGGATGAAAAAATAGAGCAATATTAAAACAAAGGAGTATAATGACTAAGGTGTGAATTTTTGAGGTCTGAAGTTTGAATTCTGAGATTTGAGAATTGGATGATTTTTTTGTTGTTTTATATATAATGTCAACACTCTCAGTACTTTTGGTAGATTTATGCGTAATGATTTGTGCCAGACTTGATGTGATTTGTCCAATAACTTGGTGCTTTGTTGATTGGTAATTTTAAACATTTGCCCTTATTTAGGCATAATAGCAACATATCTAAAATTCTGTTGTCAAGAAGAATAGTTAGAGCTGTGGTTTAAGTAAATACAGTCTTTCTTCTGTTGCCATCTATTCTACCTGTCTAGAGTCATCAAATATTGTGTCAAATATACATGTAGTAGTTCTGATTTTTTGCTTTGGTCTAAGGCAATCTTAGAGTCTGTTTCTTATTTATATAACACACTTAATCCACTACAAAACGCCTGTTTAGTGATGAAATTAGCACTTTAGATTTGTAGGCACCTTATTCATAGTCATTTTTTTTTACATTTCATAGCATTTTGGTTACAAAGCCCTTACTTTAAGAAAGGAAATAGTCCGTTCTAGATATATCGTCTACTGAAAGCCAGAACCTGGTATATACATTTTTTTTTTCAAAAATGAGTTTTTGTCGCTTAAAAGTCAATGCATATTCAAATACATATTGTCTCAAAATTTCATAGCTATATCTCAATTAGTTTTAAAGATATTGATAAAAGAACAAATGTCTTATCTCATATTACCTAATGTTTCCAGTACCAAACTGTTGCATATGCATATACAATGCTTTTGCAAAATTTTCACCCTAAAATATTTAGCCAGAATGTTTTATTTTGCAGATATGATAGTAAGGTTTTTATCACATTTTAAATGATTTAAGCATTAACTGCAGCCAGGGTATAGTATATTATCATACTGTATTGTGGTTATATTCAGAAAATTATAAATCCACATTTTAAATGAGCCATAACATACTACAAAGAAATAGGGAATATTAACACTTTCTTCGTGCCGTCTTTTCAGTCCGGTAGTATTCCGGAATTTTAATACCCGTTTTGGTTCTTTTTGTTTACTGTATGTTTACATTAGTACTTCCGCCCAGGTTGTTGGCAGGATTTCTTTGCACATTTTTTCATAGTTTTGTCTAGTTCACATGCTCACAGTGTAAGTAATATTATTTGCGTATGTATTTTTAGGCTTAGAATTACTGTTTCTTCAATGTGCACCTTGCAGTTTGTATTATTTTGTTGTAAATTAACCTTTATGGTAATTGTTTAGTTTCCTGGGAAAAATTTTTTATGGATGTCCATTAGAGTCATTATATGAATTTCTACTAGTTCATTCCACTGAGTGTTTATGCAAAAAGAAATACCACAGGAAGTTATAGTGATGACGATAATGACTTTGACTTTATTCCCACAGCCAACGACCTGAATTCTACAGATAGCGAGTTTTCTTCCGATCTTTCAGAAAGAAGCAAGAAGAGTAGAAAGAAGGAAAAAGCCCTTGAGAAAATATGGAAAGACACTGTAAAGCATATTAAGTCCAACAAAAAGCCCCATACAATTACAGCAGTATGGAGACCAACGTGAAAAAAACTTCTGAAAGAGTAGCCTTTTTTGAAGAAGTGATGGCATCTAGTTTCAATGAAGAAATAGACAGACAAGCTTTAATAAATGAAAACAAAGGACGCTTGGATCGACTTCTAAACATAGAAGGAATTCAGTGTGACTAAGTTCCTCCGTATGGAAACTGTTTCTTTGAAGCAGCTTGCAAATCAAATCTCATTGATGAGTCACCTGCTCAACTCAGAATATCTTTATGTAACCATTTAGAAGATTTTGGAGTGGAATATATGGGGTTCATTATAAACAAATACCATCCAAAAAAATGAACAGGAATTTATTGCTGAATATCTTAAAGAAATTGAAAACCTTAAGCAGGATGGATACCAGTCAAGTAAAGTTGCAGATTTTCTACCATTATCTCTTGCAAATTACGTTAACTGTTCAGTGACAATATACACAAGCAAACCTGATCAGCAGAAGATACTCATTGAACCTACACTGAAAAAAAATGAAGACAAACACATGCTGAACATAGCATACATATCAATACCAAATGTATTAGAACATTATGATGCATGTGTAATGAAAGGTGTTTCCACAGATGAAGAGTATATTGCCACACGTGTAACTTCATCGGAAAATTCCTCGACACATGCAACCAGTGTGACTCCCAAAAAAGCTGCTACATTTGTGTCTCCAAGAAAGAAAAAACTTTTCAGGAAAAGAAAAGCTACCCCTGAACAATGGAAGAAAAACGTCAGAAAGAGACTAAGATTGAGTGGTGAGGAATATATATCACCACTAGGAAAGGTGGTTCCGAGAAAAACTGTAAAGCATAGCGATTGTTCAAAATGTAGGTACAAGTGCAATAAAAAGATATCAGACGAGCAAAGAACAGATATTAGAAATTTGTACTACGGATTAGACTCTTTTGAAAGACAAAAGGACTATCTGTGTGCCAACGTGCAAGAAATGAAGACTAAAACACTTGTCAGTCAAAGGGAAGAAACAATCAACAAGAAAAAGCAAGTACATAGATTTTTTTGGTTTGAAGTCAACAATGAACGTGTTAGAGTATGAAAAAAGTTCTTCTTAAAGACACTTGACGTCAGCAAGGCAATGGTAATACAAGCTCTTTCTAAGAAAATATGTAGTCATTTTGTTGGCGAGATGAAAGGGGACGACATATGCCTTCAAACAAAACAACCGAGGAGCAGCTTCATTATATAAAAGATCATATAGAATCATTTCCAACTGTTGAAGCGCATTACGTTCGAAAATCCACAAAAGGGCAGTACCTTGCACCAAACCTCAATATTAAAAAAATGTATGAGCAGTATGTAAAAAAATGTGAGGACAATGGAAAAGAACATGTGAATGAACCTGTTTTCAGGTGTGTTTTTAATGAAGAGTATAATCTCTCATTCCATATACCCAAGAATGACCAGTGCCAACAATGTAATAAATATGAAACATCAAAAGCTGATGGAACATTAGATGAAACACTAAGAGATGAATACATGAACCACCAAGAAAGAAAACAAATAGCCAGAGAACAATAGAAAAGACAGTGATCTAGCAAAACTTGACAAAAAAGTGAAGACTTGCACATTTGATTTGCAGTCAGTTCTATATACACTCTGGTCAAATGAAATTTCTACTTGTTTAAGTTTATACCTTCAAAGTTTAGGACCAGAAGTAGAACATGTTATTTTATATTCAGATTCATGCGCTGGTCAAAACAAAAACCAAATTGTTGCTACATGCCTCAGCCTTAGCATCCAGTCAGTTCCTTCTTTACAAATGATTGACCATAAGTTTTTGGAGAGAGGTCATACGCATATGGAGTGCGATTCCATGCATGTGGCCATAGAGTTTGCCAAGTCCAAAACCAGAATTTTTGTTCCTAGTCAGTGGGAAACTGTCATTACAATGGCAAGGAGAAAAAGTCCATAGCATGTTGTCACCCTTAAACATTATGACTTTAAAGACTTCAAGGGTTCTACGACTAAGACCAATGCAAAAACACAGAATGGCCAGTCGTACAAATGGACTGATATGAAGTGGATAAGATTTTTAAAGAGTGAACCATAAATGTGTTTTTTTAAAAACAATTTTGATGAATCGGAAGAATTTCAAAGTGTGAAGATGCCAGGGGCTAAGCGACTAGAAAACGATGTCAACAACCTGTACATGTCAAAACTTCCAATCTCAAATGCGAAGAAGAAGGATTTGATCTCTTAATGCAAGAAAAGTGTCATACCGAGAGAATATCATGACTTCTATAAAGGATTACCATCAAGCCAGAGAGTAAAAGACCGTCTTCCAGAACCAGATATGAGTGAAAGCGACATCGATACTGATACTGAATAGAAGAAAACTACATAAACATTATAGTTGTGAAAAAAAGTGTGATAAAACAAAACAACTGCTTATGATTGACTAAATGAATTGATGTGTTCCAATAAAAAACTTTAAGTACAATGTAATTGCAAAAAAAGTAAATTATCTATGGTATTCATAATGACTACATTATTACAAGAAATATGATATCCATTTACTGAATGAGTAATGATTATTGACTGTAAAATGCACGACAAACAGAATTTATAGTTACTGCTCTTGCAATATAGTACACAAGAAATTTGTTACCATCACCTGATTTTTGCTACATGTATAACTGGTATACACTGGACTTGAGAAAAAAAATCTTACCAAAATATTTTTCAAGCATACTGTTTTATTTGAAACTCTATGTATGAGGTAAATTTATGTAATGTATGAAAACTTAAATCACACAACATTTTTATTCAATATACACTATTTTTGTTCAATATCTGATATTGTTAAACAAATTTAACTTCTTCCAAAGCATGGTAAGCCAATATACACTGTTTTGTGGTATCAAATTTAGTCAGTTTATTATGCAAGCCACATAAATGTATTCACATACACAATGATAAAGCATGCATATCAAAGAACTTATGTTTGTTATTTTTCAGTGCCAAATAATTGTTTTATTAGATACAGCAATATGGTCCGCTAATATTGACTAAAATTCTAATAGAGAATTAAAGCTATAATATCTTATTGCAAGATACTACTTTTTGGCACAATAAAGTTGCTAAAAGTTTGACCACACAAATAATGCTAAACACACTCATTGACAGATACAATGTTATGGCTCACTAATATATTTAAAATGTAGCATATTTTCATATAAACAAAAGCTATCATATGAATATAATATGTTCTGGGCTTTCATATCATCGGTTAAAACTGCGAAATTGTAGAGCCAAAACAAAACTGCCTATATTTGGCGAAATTAATGATGTTAGTCATGTTACATATATATAATTTTATCAATGCTTAGAGGAAGTTGTTTCATCACTATACTCAAGAAATCATACACATAAACTCATTATCTCATAGTTGATGTAGTTTTATTGTGTTCCTTAAAAATTTGATGCATTGGAGATACTAGGGTTTGGCTTTTAATAGACGATTGCACAACCAAAGAATGCATACAAGGCCAATAAGTATGCAGTACGACCATTAATGTCTGATTTTTTCAGTAGAAGCAGTTGATATTCTTCAATGATTATTAAGCTATCAGTCTGTTTTCATTGAAATATCATCTTTGATTAATAATGTTGTCTCATATCAAGTAATTTAGTATCTTACAATAAAAAAGGATGTTTATATGTCTAAAATGTTATTTACGTATTGGACCATATTCCAATGATGCAACCCTTAAATCTTAAGCATGTTTCTACCAGTCAACAATGGTTAAGATCCAGGAGAACAAGACATCATAAAATCAACCACACAACTCCATAAACTATCCTTCAAAATGTGTCTCTACACTGACTTGTTTCGCATTCGCGACAGAATTATTATGGCTAATCGGGAAACATCGGTTCTTTCTGTACCCTGTAAATATTTCATTACATAAAGGCAAAGAAATTATCATTCGTTTCTAGCGAGCACCGCATAGATTTTTGTCTTTAGAATATAGCCCTTTTTACATGATTTTGTTTTTTTTCTTCATTTTCACCTATCAAGTTCTTAAGTTTGATACCGACTAAAGTGCTGGATATTTACACGAGCTCATTGTTATCAACCTGTGTTTATCAGCTTAGTGGGACGTTCAACTGAATCTTACCCTAAGATTGAAGATATTTACTTTCATGCAAAGATTTGTGAATACACCATATGTGAACTCTACATCTACTGAATCCAATTTTATTCTCATACTTAGTAATAATTAGTACCACAAAAACCTCAATAACATGACTACTCCTGTGACAAAAGAAAAATTATTTGAAGTTGGCTTTGTTACCCAGTTAATATA
This sequence comes from Lutraria rhynchaena, assembly GCA_008271625.1. Taxonomy (NCBI): domain Eukaryota; kingdom Metazoa; phylum Mollusca; class Bivalvia; order Venerida; family Mactridae; genus Lutraria; species Lutraria rhynchaena. The sequence continues at coordinate 1,361,421 of VIBL01000092.1, forward strand.
GTAGTACAACACATGTCTCAAATACCTGGTCTCTATTATGAGGTTGTTTCAATAGTGAAGTGGTTGCTTAGTGAGGTTTTATTGTGATCTTAGTGTTTCATCAACAATATATCATTAATAACATAACTAATATATCATTAATAACATAATTAATATATCATTAATAACATAATTAAAAGATCATTGATAACAATTACACTTTAATACATTAACACATATCAATTCCCCAACCTCAGAGTGCAGCTAGCATATGACATAAAACTTATACTTTTGGAAACCCAATTTTAAACAGCACATTTGTAAAAAAATGCAAAAACTAACAGGATAACTACAGATTAAAAGATTTGAAAACGAAACTGTAGTCCAGTGCCTTTAAATGTAAAACCCAGACGTTATTAAATGCTTTTAAGTATAAATATGCAATCTACATATCATTAAAGTATTACATAATTGAACAAAGACATGAATATTTAATGTCTAAACATTTCAATAAATTTTGTTCATTTTTATATTTAAGGAAGTTATCATGAATAGACACATTTCTGAAGTTTTGAATCAGGCAAACAACAGTGCTATTTCCATTTTTAAAACAGTATGTATAAAATGATGTCTTTTCTATTGTAGATTGATCAAACTGATTTTGAAATATTTACAAGAAAAGCATTTATTGTCGCTGCGCTTCCAAAACCTCGTAAGTCAAAATATGCGCGGAATTTTTTCTTCCTATTTTAGAATTGATACCCTAGCTTCCATATATGCTCAAAATATCGTAACTCTACGCCAATCAGAAGTCATAAAATTATGCATGTGACAAAACCTCATAAATCTATTGGTTGTCTCAGCTTATTCCAAAATATCGTATGTCAAAAGAGAAAAAACACTGAAGTTGCAGATGACTGAAAATACAGGTAAATTGTCACTTTTTTATTAAATATTTTGCTCAATTAATAAATTAACATGCCATGAATATGCTTCTTTACTACATGTACACGCTGAATTCAATATAGTAGTGTAAAAGAGAAGAGATATCTCCTGATCAGCAGCAAACAAATGATTTTTTCCCTGTTTTTGACTTCGAAAAGTGTAGGAAATAAATCTATGTCATTTTGATATCATCGTTTATATTTTTAATGCTTGTTAAAATCAATAAATACTTCATTCAAACTTTTTTTCTGAAGATACGATGTTTTGTAATTTTAACTTGAATGAATAATACGTGACATACGACATTTTGAAAGAACCTTTGATTAAGTTGACATTCATTTTCAAATTAGATAAGTATGTTATCATAAGGTTTTGGTATATATCCCATTAATATAATAAAAATGTGAGTTGTATTTTACATTTGAAGGTGCCAAATATTTTTTTCTGTTAGTATATAACAAATCAAACAATATGCTTGTATTTTCACTTTAGTAATTTTTAAAATCTATACAATGATTTTTAGATGTCAGATTCTGAAGAGGAATGGCCTGAGTGGACTTGTTTTGAGTGTCATCGAGTTGCAGTGAACTCTGGTTGCCTTGATTTGCAGATGATTACAAAGGAACATGTAATACTTGTTGATGTAAATGGAGAAAAATGGGTGCTGTGTATATGTAATAAAATATTTCATTTGAATTGTACAACAAATCTTCCTAAAAACGTCAAGGAATCAGACTTTAAAGACATATATATTTGTGATTATTGTGGTTGGTTTATGACTGGGGCATACGATTCTGAAAATGCAACACCCTTGTAAATGGGAAAAAAATTACACAGATGTCAACGCAAGAGTACATCCAATTCAACCGGTGGTATCACTTTTACAAGGTAGAGAACGTGATGATTACTCGAGAAAAGGCCAGCATTTTCAATTTATAGAAAATATTTATTATACTTGGTTTCCAGAAACAACACCAAGAGCAATAATCATTGAAAGACAAGGTAGCGCTTACAAAAAACTTGAATTCAAATTTCATCCTAACTGCAAGAATGGCTGTTAATTTGCCTCTATCACGTGGACATTTTCTTTTGCAAATATCTTTAAATAAAAACAAGGAAATTAGTCATACAAACAAATTCAGAAATTTTCAAATCCAGGGATTGGTTGTTACAGAATCAGTAGACGAAAAATGAAAAAAAATCAATGTGATGAAAACGATAACATTCAATATGAAAACGATCTTCACAATGAGTCTGATGATGAAATGCTGTATGACAGTTCTGATGATCCAGTTTGGATCCGAAAAGAAAAGAAATGTTACAAAGCAGCTCAGACAGTGAATCAGATTGCAGCAGTACGCGTAAAAGAAAGAGAAGAAAAACGACAAAAATCAAACAGATCAAGAAAAACAAAACTGTTACTAGTAATTTCATGAATAAATCAGTCAATGATACAAATGCAAAAGTCAATAATATTGGTGAGGAAATTGTGAGAACTGTTAAAAACCAAGGGGCTCCTTGTAACATTTCCAATGAACCCATTAACAACAAACAGATTCCATTTGAAAAAGAAGTGATTCTTGGGGAGCAGAGTCAATCAGAAACTGTACCTCCTGAACATAACTGCACGTAAACCAAAACAACTGAAACTCTTGATGATAGTCAAGAAATTCATTCAGAGATGGCCAATGACATGAGAACCGCACAAGAACCTAAGAAAGATAGAAAAAGAAACCCAACAGATTGGGAGAAAAATAAACAAAAAGAATTACGAATGCAAGGCAAAGGCTATAAAGGGATGACGAAAATTTCCGGTCACTATAAATTTACAGTAGAGAGACCAGAAAGAGTGATGAAAGAAAGAAAGTGCTCAAGGAAATGTCAGAACTGTTCTTCGATAGGCGAGGAAGAAAGAAGAAGCATTTTCAATCAATTCTGGAACAATATGGACTGGGATCAGAAAAAAGTTTACATCTCAACGTTGGTGGATGTGAAAGGTTGTAAACAGAGGAAGCAAGACAAAGATATAAGCAGGCATTCTAGATCTCTAGTGTATCATCTCAAATGAAACCATGAAAGGGTTCCAGTTTGCAAGTCCATGTTTCTGCTTACCTTAGGCATTGGTGAAAAGACCGTTTATTCCTGGATTGATAATGCTGATAGGGGAATTCCAAAGCCACCCACCCAAAGACAGATACAAAGTCGAGCTCCAGAAAAGGTTACTTTTGCAAATGACTTTTTGAAACAACTACCAAAGATGCCATCACATTATTGCAGATCGTCTACCTCGAAACAGTATTTGGAACCAACTTTTAACTCCTTCTGTGAACTCTACAGTGAATACATTGAAAAATCCAAACAATGTAACCAACCATTCCTGTCTAGGAAAACGTTTACAGAAGTATTTGAAAGCCAGAACCTCTCTTTATTCAGCCCTAAGAAAGATCAGTGTGATACATGTTGTGGCTTTGAGACAAAAAATATATCAGAAGAGATCTACGTGAAACATTTAGAGATGAAGACAGCAGCACGCACAGCAAAAGAAATTGATAAAGAAAGGGCACTCCATGAAGACAACCTGAAAGTAATTGTTTTTTTATTTGCAAGCCCTGCTACTTTCCCCTACGTTGAAAGCAAGCTCTATGTATTACAAAAGTAAACTGGGTTGTCACAATTTCACAGTATTTGATTTGTGTACAAAAGAAGTGATGTGCTACTTTTAGCATGAAGCGGAGGGTGATTTATCAGCAAATACATTTGCCTCATGTGTCACTGATTATGTAGATAATCTTGATGAAAGAATCGAAGAAGTCATCATGAACAGTGATGGATGCACTTATCAAAATAGGAATGTTGTGTTAGCTAACGCCTTATTAAAAATATCACATGATAAGAACATTCGAATTGTTCAGAAAATTTTGGAGAAAGGTCACACACAGATGGAGGCAGACAGTGTTCATAGTGTAATTGAGAGGAAACTTCGCAACAAACCAATCTATATTCCACAAAATTATGTCGACATCATGAAAGCATGTAGGCCATCTCAGCCATATACCTTGAAGTATTTGACACATGACTTTTTCAAAGATTTCACAACCTTGAATTACTACCAGTCGATTCGACCTGGAAGCAAAGCTGGTAAACCTACCATTACCGATCTCAGGGTGTTGAGATACCTACCAAATGGTACAATTGGATACAAGTTGCATCATGACGGGGATGAATTTATGGAATTTCCAAGACGGGCTAGAATTCGGTCACCCGCAGATGATGTTGTTGGAAATTTGTACCAGCGACGAATCAAGATCAAAGAAGCAAAATATGGGCATCTACAGGAGCTAAAAAGGGTGATACCCCTTGACTATCACCCTTTTTATGACAACTTGCCACACCAATGAGAATGTCGAACTTACCTGACAGTTGGTCACACTATACAATGAGAATGTTGTACTTACCTGGACTTTGTGAATTCAATTGTTTTTATTTTTGTTAATTATGATTTTATTTTTCCCTACAGTAAAACTATACAGTTTACTTGTTCTAAATTGTTGCATTAGAAGTAATTTTTTGCAAACACTTAGCATGTTATCATTATTTCATGTTTGGAATGAATTTTACAAGGCGAATCCTATAGATCATAAAGGTTTTCAATTCATGAACGGAATGAAAAAGGAGAACACGAACCACTTATGGTGATCTCATCTCTACTTTGTGTAACATTTGTGTGACGAAAGGTCGTAAGTATCAGAAAAATTACAAAAATTGAGACAAATCATCGTAAGTCCACTATGATCTGTACTGTGCACAGTAGATTAGATTACAAATCGTCATCTTCAAAACAATGGTTATTAATCATAAATGTGAAAGCAATTTTGATATGTCACTAAAAGGAAACAAATAAAACAGTTTTTTGCCTTTACTGAAAATTATCAATTATTGACTTATGAGATTTTGGAAGCGCAGCGACGTTATGTAAATTATCAAAAGGTGCCCATCATAAGTATATTCTAACTAAGCTTACAAATGTAAGTTTTGTAAAGAAGAGAGCAAAGAGTGGTCTCCAACAACTGACATAATTGATCAAACATTTGACCAAAGTGTCAAGCAAACTTTCCAAAAGTATATAAAAGTTGAGATCATTCTGTGAGCTCTAATTTCATATCTCTTCTTTTAATTATTATCAGACAATAATGATATTATTGATACATTATTCTGACAGTGTAATTGACCTGAATATGTATTTAATCATTAATCATCTTTATTTTTCAACCACAATACTTTAAGAATGGAAGTAAGATTTGAGCACAGAGATTGTTCTCAAGTTTTATAACCTTGGGGCAAGGAGTTACGGCACAGACATAACGTAATGGAATGACATAGATACACCATTCTCAAAAAAGTCTTTCTCCAACAGGACAGACACAAAACATTTTTCTGACAGTGACTTTTGCAAATCTGGAAAAGCTGCCTGAGCAAAACAACATAAAATTTGATTTATCAACATAACAACAGTATACATACTTAGAGAATGTGATTATTTTACATAAAGATGTTTACACTAACTTGAGTTCATGAAAATATACAAAATTGAACTTATAGCATTAGGTAAAAAATTAGTTGACCAAACAGTTGGCCAATCTGATGACCTGGTCATAAGGAATCTACAGATGAAATTTATTGAGCCTTTAACTATAAAAGAAATCATGTTCTATGGCAAAAAAATAAAGTAAAATGTTGGAGGTAACGCTGATCTTGACCTTTGACCTCCTCCAATATCAAAGTAATGTAGAACTTATCATGAAAAAGCTTTATATGAAGCTTGATTATGCTAGGTCAAAGCACTGTAGGAGCAATGGCAACACTAAGTTTCAAGTTAGGGGTCACAGTGACACTGACTTTAATGAAGCAAATGCAAAGTTGATCATTCATATAGAACTTGCAATGAGGAATCTACACATGTAGTGGGATGATTTACATAAAAGAGTTTATAGTTTAATGCAAGGTCCAAGTTTTTGACAGACAAGCAGACAGACACACAGGCACGCAGACAGACAACAAAATCAATATGCCCTTGAATCATTAAAGTACAGCATAAATCAATCATTACCATTAAACATGATTTTTGACAGAAGGTAAGAAGATAAACAACAGGCCATAGAGAAACCATTTTCCACATTATGTCATCCAGTGATGATAGTGAGGATGATGACATTGACAATTTCCTTCAAGATATGGGGGACAAAGCTCAAGAACAGGATGGCCTGTTAGATGAACTAGATAATTTCTATTTGGGAGAAGATGATGTAGGGGAGCCAATTGAAGAAAAACTAGCAGCGATCACAAACAAGGCAATCCAAAGCAAACCACAAGAGGAAAAGATCAAAGAAATCAAAGTAAGACACTAACACCCAAAAAACATTGAGTTTTTGCAAGTGCCTCAAGTTGAAGGTATTCTCTGGAGACAGTTGAGGAGTAGCAGAAGGGCAAATGACTTAATTTTGCAGAAAAGTCATGGAGAGTTTGCCAAGATAGGTGTCCCTATTGTCAAAGCACTTGAAAGAGTGCAAAAATCAAGTGACTCAGAGCTAAAGTCCCTCATCTCTGATGCTTTTAAGCCGATCACAAATGGAATTGTCAATTCCATTGTTACCAGACAGGACAAAATAAGGAGAGCTTGGTAACAAATACAAGACCTTAGGTGATAACCAGACGTCAACAACAAAGCTTTTTAGGGATAACCTTGTTGAAAATATTAAATCCTTGAAAGATTCAAGAATACAACTGTGCCATACCAAAACGAAGTCTTTTTTGGCCAAAACACTGGGAGCCAGTGCCCCGTTTCAAAACAACCGGTACCAAAACAGGCCTCACCAGAGGTACCAACAATCCAGAGGTCAACAAAGATTTGGGAGAAAAATGCAGAGCAATCCCGGCAACAGGGTGCAGAACAAGAAAAAGTACAATTCCATGGATTATAAACAACACCCCTGACAAGGAAAAACAAGAACACATTATAACGTTTGGGCCAAATTAACTAATGATGTGGATTTTGCAAACTGTTTGTGGATATGAAGTAGAATTAAACAAAATTCCTAATTAATTGTCCCAAATCCATACAAATTTTCTGATCAAGAAGAAGACGAAATTCAAAACGAAATTTATAAATTTATATCAACTGGAATAATATAAATTGTTCCTGAAAATGAATCAAATGTTGGTAAATATATATCAAATATTTTCATACAGCCTAAAAAGAATGGTAGAGTAAGAATTATACTTAATTTGAAAAAATTCAATCTAGACTACATGGATAAACATCACTTTAAAATGGAAACACTGCAATCGGCTACAGATGCAATGAGGGAAGATTGCTATTTTGGTTCTGTCGACTTGTCTGATGCTTTTTACTCTATTCCTGTTTGCAAAAAGGATCGTAAATACTTCCGTTTCTTACATAGAAATATTAAATATCAATTTACATCGCTAGTCATGGGCCTAACGAGCAGCCCACATATTTTCACAAAAATCCTTAAGCCAGCTTCTGCAAAATTACGATCAGCTGGCCACATAAGTACTGCTTACATAGATGACTCATGCCTGCAAGGTAATTCTTATAAGGCATGTCTTGATAACATACAAGACACTGTTACTTTAATGGACTCATTAGGATTGACTATTCATCCAACAAAATCTGTGTTAACGCCTTGCCAAAACATTACATTTTTGGGGGTTTATACCTTCCTCTAAAACTATGACGGTAAGGCTTACAGATGCTAGGAAAAATGAGATAATTGCCTTATGCACTGATATGTTATCTATGAAACGTACAACTATAAGAAATTTCTCTGCATTAATAGGGAAATTGGTTGCTGCCAGGCCAGGAGTTGAGTATGCCCCTCTTTTTATCAAAGCATTAGAAAAAGTAAGAGAAACAGAATTAACAATTCATAGGGGTAACTTTGATAGCTACATGAAGATTAAAGATGGGATAAAAAGTATAATTAAGTGGTGGATCACAAATATACCTACTGCTTCAAAAAAGGTTTCTCATGGTCCTTCAATAATAACCATATATTCGGATTCATCATTGGAAGGTTGGGGGGCATATGACAAGAGTAATAATATCAAAACAGGGGGTCTATGGACTATAGAAGAACAAAAGTTGCACATAAACATATCAGAACTAAAAGCATGCCACTTAGCTCTTACATACCTGTGCAAAAATACTTCTAACATTCATGTCAAAGTATTTATGGATAATACAACTAGCTGTTCCTACGTAAATAAATATGGAGGGAGGAAATCAAAATTGGATAGGTTAGCTAGAAACATTTGGTTTTGGTGCATTTCTAAAGGGATCCATCTGACCGTCGCCCATGTCCCAGGGATTTTAAATATAGAAGCAGTTAGAATGTCTAGGAAAATTAATGATTTAGAATGGTCCCTTACTACAGATGTGTTTAACAAAATATACAAACTTCACCCAATGCTAGACATGGACTTGTTTGCATCAAGATTAAACTATAAATTAATGAGTTATGTTTCAAGAAGACTTGAGCCTGAGGCATCTGCTGTTGATGCTTTCTCACTTGCATGGAAAAATCATACATATTATATGTTCCCTCCTTTCAGTCTAATATCACGCATTCTACAGAAGGTAGAAGAAGACAGAACAACAGCAGTATTAGTAGCACCAATATGGCCTACTCAATGTTGGGGGCCAAGCCTACTCAGTCTAATCAGCGGGCCTTGCCATCAACTTCCTTGTCCACAAACAGCACTGTATCTACCCAACAAACCAGACAGGAAACATCCACTAAAACACCTGAGCCTGGGAGTTTTTTATATATCCGGAAAATCCTCAGAAGTAAGGGAATACCACGCCAAGCAAGAATCCTTATTTTACAATCATGGACGTCATCTACAAAACGGCAGTATGACATTAAAAGATGGCTATATTTCTGTGAAGGGTCGGAAAATCCCTTCGACCAGATGTAAATTCAGTTTTAGAATTTTTAACAATACTGTGCAATTCGGGTGTAAGCTATAGTGCATTAAATACTGCATGGTCTGCCATTAGCGTTTTCGTAAAATTATGCAGTAATGATGACCTAAGTCTGTCTATTCATATTAAGTGTTTCATGGCAGGATGTTTCAATGAAAGACCGGCAATGCCAAGATATCAATCCACTTGGGATGTCAAAGTTGTGTTGAACTTCCTAAATAAGATGACAACTACAACATTATTACAATTATCCTCAAAACTATGCATGTTATTTCTTATTTTGACAGCTCAGAGAGCTCAAAGTTTGCACCTCATTAAATTACAAGATATACATATTCATAAAGATGAATTAGTAATTAATTTTAGTTCATTGCTGAAACAATCATGTTTGGGTTATCACTTAGAACCCGTCACTTTGAAAAAGTACTCTTTAAACCCAAAACTGTGTATAATTGAAGTTTTGTCAGAGTATTTGAGGTGTACAACAGCACTTAGACAGGGTGATCAATTGCTAATAAGCGCTGTCAAACCACATAAAGCTGTATCCAAAAAAACTGTTGGTAGTTGGATAAAATTGATTTTATTGAAATCGGGCATTGATAAAAAATTCAAACCCCACAGCACTAGGGTGGCTGCTGTATCAGTTGCCAGATTGCAAGGTGTTCCATTGACTACAATAATTAAAACAGCTGGCTGGTCAAATTCAGTGACATTCGCTATATATTACAACAAACTGATTGACAAACACAATTCTATTCAATCGGCTGTTCTGTCACAAACTGTGAATGATTGATAGAATATAGATCTAAGTACTGGCTATGCATTTAGTATTGTTATGTAAATATTTTTGATATCTTATATGTGATTATGCATGCGTAAATAAATATATTTTGGTTATCAAATTGTATATTATTTTTTTTGATTATTTATATGCAAAATTATGCACAATGTTCTCTAAAATCTCTGTGGAGCCCATTGGGGAGTTATGCAGAGGATGAAATTGAATGATTAAGCAAGACTTACCTTAGTAAGGTAAAGGTTGATCATAATTTCATCCACTGTAAGTCTTGCTTAATCATTCAATTAAACATGATTTTTGACAGAAGGTAAGAAGATAAACAACAGGCCATAGAGAAACCATTTACCACAGGAAGGGGCAATGAATCTCTATAGGTATATCAGAATGTTATTAGCTGAATAGTGAATGCTTACAATATTTTGTAATTATAATTCATGTTTTTTCGCCAGTGCATGAAAATATGTAAAAAGTAGGCAAAAAGATAACTGACAGATAATAACTACCATTTACCATAATAAGGGATCACAATATACACTAAACATCAAAAATAGTGCTCCAATAGTAAGACTGGTATCAAATCAATGCAAACATTATAACATTAATTAAAAAAAGTAAAATTTCTGTCAGAGCATGTTAATATAAAACAGTATAGGGCAAGGAATATGTATAATATTATAGTGCATGCTCATTCTCACACAACTTGGACAATTGATGTCGTCAATACAGAAAAGGCTTTTCACTTCCAATGAAAAGGCTATTATTTTGCTTTTTAAGAACAACTTATCTGTATTCTAAGTAACCATACGTTTTGGCGGATGAAAAGCTGTTTTTATAGAAATAAATAAGGAAGAATTCAACAAGTGCATGGAAAATGAAGTGTCGCCAGGTACATGATACAAAATCAAAACTATCCAATGAAATGGTGACAACATAATTCTAGCACGGTACTGCTTATATTTCATGGGTAGTAATGAATGTCAACCAACCGATCAACCTGCTTTTAAAAAATCTAGCAATTAATGAAAATGCAGACTTTTCAGGGGCCTGACTCCAAATAATCAAAATCAACGGAACAAAAATTACTTGTCATTTCTTTGTGTAAACAATCATGACTTTTGTCATAGTAAGTGTGTTTTTTTAATCAGAAAACTGCAATTAAATAAATGATGGTGCAATTTTTTATGTACCAATTTTGCGAGAAAAGGGTAGCTCATGAAATCCTGATCAACTACAGAAATTCTGATGCGATAATCAACGAGTTCCTAACAAAAGTTGAACTGAATTGCATGTCAATGCATATAAATAACAGCCTAACATGACACGCTATATGCGCCACTAAGCGATTGCAGAAAAAATTCTTCGTACGTGTAAGAATTTGTAGATTTTTCTGTTCAGAATCTAGAAGTATGAAATGAGCATAAGCAACGGGAAATAAGCAACGAGACCTACACTGTCAGGATAGTACTAAATTTTGCATATTCTTTGTGCTAAATTACATCTATGAGTTCATAGATGCTGCAAAACGTCAACCGGATGTTTACAGATGTCGTCTACAAAAGGTTTCAGGAAAAACATCTGCACCAAAATTTTGTGTTTGAGGTAAATCAAGGTTATTGTCATCTATAAAGACAGACATCTTGTAATCTATTAATTGCCACTGATTTTGTTAGGTGACATATTTATGTACCTGTTCCTAGTCAATATCTTTTTACGGAGTCTCTGCGCTTAACAATGAAACCTTCGATGATAACTTAGTGATTGTCCCATTGAATATCTATTTGACTAAAATCTTGAAATTTACATTGAATTTTTGTTTAATATTTATTTAATATAATTATTTTTTAAGAAGTATTTTGCAGAGTCTGTCTTATATGCATCCATATAAAATAATGAGAAAATTGTTAGACATATGCTGTGGTTGGGAAGGAAAACAATCCGTAGAAAAATGAATATTTCTAAAGACAACACCAATATCAATGAAAATCCTTATGTTGAAATCGAACAAAGAAAAGATAGCGATAATCAGCCAAAAGAGTGTTGATGAATTTGTTGTCGCAAAATATGAGGAGAATATTTTGTCTGCAATATGATAGATATTGATAAAAATGACAATACCATTTGCGTTAACTTTTTTGGTAGAAAGCGAAAAATGTGATGATCTATTCAAATGGCCTTTCAGAAAGGATGAGTTGTCGATAGAGAAAGAGAATATTATTTAATAGATTTTCAATCCAAAGCCAACAAGAAAAACTGGTCATACCTTCACTGTGGACGATAACACATTTAAACTTTGTCAGAGCTGTCTATAATTTCTCCATTAATCATCAGTTAACAGTTGCCACTATGATTCTGTGAATGTGTTACTGTTCTCTATTTGATACCAATGGATATGTTTACATGATAAGCTATGATTAGTTCAATAATTAATGGGACAATCCATGGTGACTGATAGTTTTTATGTTTATTTTATGGTTGTTCAAGTTAAGTTTACTTTTAGTTTTGTGTATCAGAGTCACTCAAATATTTGAAAGACCCTGTTGATATGTATCAGCATTTAACTGTATTATATAATTATCTCGGCTATGCGAATACATGTCTGTAGCTTATTTGAAACTATACCATAGATATCGAAAAGCATTCTGTGGTTTTATGTCTCCCCTTAAAGGTTCTAAATTCATGGTAACATGTAGTGTTCCATTCATGCTTACCAAATCTAAGGATACACACTCACCTATGTATTTATTTGTTATGTGTTGAATTGATAATCTACAGGACAACAGTGAATATATGAGACATTGTTTCTTTCCTGTGTCAAAGTTCTATCAGTCCGTCTGACAAGTAATGTACAAGTATTAGTTTTTGACACTCCATGCAGTTGTTTGTTTTCGATTACATTGAATCACGTGTTTCATTATGTGGTTTTTATTTGGTAACTCCACAAAAGGTTTCTCGAAACTGTATTAAAAAAAATGTTTCTATCTTTTCAAAACACAAAATATTTTTTATTTGTCACTAATGGCGAAAAAATTTCAAGTTTGCATCATAATTTATCCTATTAAGCAGAGATATTTACTGCTTACATGTATAAATGTTGTACCCTTTCAAGGTTATATATCATCAAACTACCATGGGTACTGTTAAAGAAAAGCAGTTCATAATACAGCAACTAGAATACTTAAGCATCCATATCTCAAAACTGTCAATATCTTGTTGATAAAAGTTTGGAAATTGATAGCATATATATTCCGTAACAAGCTGGTAAAGAAATTAAAAATAGTTTTGAAGACCCCAATTTTTTTTTATTTATTTGTCCCAGTTGTGTGAGAATAAGCCTGTAGCATTTTCACTTACACTAAGCAATTTAAAAATGATATTAATTTAACATGTACCAACCAAGATGAAAGATGTGCAATTTATCATAAGGCTTAGGTTGGTCAGTAGGTATTTTTACATATATCCGCAAAGCTGAATGGGAATATGTGCACCGTCAGGGATCATCCTAAGGCGCGATTTCGCGCACTGAAATGGCAAAAATTGCATTGATAATCCTTAAATGCGAAAAAATATCACACCGCTTCCAGCCAAATGCAATACGCTGATTCACTGGTCTCTGACCTTAAGCGCTTTAAGTCAACGTCCTCTAGACGACTGCCAAGCGTCTAGAATTAGCTCTCTTTGTTTAATAGGCATTTCTCTGACGTGATCAACATTTTTGAAAACGTCAAATACGGACGATAATTACACCGAAGAACCATCAATGCCAAAGAAAGCGAAACTTCCGAAAACGGTCTTTCAACACAAATGGTTGAAATCGTACTTCTGGTTGAGGTGGGATGCTGAAAAAAACATAATGTTTTGTGATTTGTGTAGGAACTTGAACTAAGTCAATACGATGGCAAGTGGGACATAGTACACATGAACTCTGGTCATTGATAGTGAAATACCATAATGAACAGTTTCCAAACCTAATAAAGTTGGCAGCTCTTGCACTTACTCATCCTGTGCACACAGCAGATTGTTAGAAGGCATTTTCTGTCCAAAACTCTGTGACCACCCCTTTGAGGAATCTCCTATCACCAGAACACTGTGGTCAACTAATGAGAATCATGATTCAGGGTTCAAAGATGCAAGATTTTGACTTCAAAGATGCTTTAAAAATATGGAAAATGGCAAAATCTAGGAAGATTTTCCAGTAGTCTTGCATAGACAGTGTTCTGGATAGTTCAAGTTGACAACAGTGACATGAATGAATGATGACATGAATCGAAAATCTCATCATTTTTGTGCAAATGGGAGAATTTCTCTCACAGAAATTGGAAATCTCTCATGATTTTTTTGTAAATGGGAAAAAATTCTCTCATGGAAAATTTGACCTAGGATAATCCCTGTACCGTAATATTAATGAGTCCTGAAAATTGCAATATAGCACTACGATTTAGATGCTATAAAAACTTATGAGTCGACAAGAAAAATATTGAGTTGCATATTCCTCAGGTGAGTGATATATAGCCTTCTTGGCCGTCTTGTTATGATGATGATGATAATGATAAAAGAGAAGAAGAAGATGGTGATGATGACAAAAAGGATGATGATGATGATTGTTGACGTTTAGTATGGCAAGACATAGTTACTGCTGCTGCTGCTGCTGCTGATGATGACAATGATGATAATGTTTGGTTTACTGTGTAAACCGTGTTCCATACACAGTCAGGCATTTAATACCAAATTGCAGAAACGAATATAGTGCACAATAACAGCTGTGATTAATTTGGCCAAATATAGTACACATGTGTACATATACGGTCCAACACACCAAAAATATGTGATAACTAGCAAAATCAGTGTAAGCAGGGTTGGTGCCGGACCAAAAAAACAAAATGTAGTTACCAAAGAAATAGCTATTGATGCTATAGAAAAGGATATAATCCAATTAAAAGAGAAATAACTCCTTTAAAATTTAAAACATAAAAAAGGCTAAATCTGGTAGAGGTCAAGGTCAATTCAAGGTTGAATGATATGGGTGGATTTGGAAAAGTCCAAGGTAACGACTGAATAAGTATCAAAACTATCTAGTAAGTGGTGTGCTAGATGTAATGGCAAAAATCTAGTTAACCAAGAAATAGCCAATTTAAAACATTTTAAGTCCAATGCTGTCAAAGTCAGTGTAATGGTGTTTTATGGTGCAAAGACAACCAGTGGTCATATATAGTGCACATTTAAACATAAGAGAAAGCAAAGTATATACCATGTATAAGATAATATATTACTAAGAATGAAAATTAAATTTACTGAATTGAATAGTTGAAATAAAATATATGTTAGACTAATCTTAACACTGTTTTAACCATACAGGAGACTGTTTTACCTCAATTTTTTGTGTGTCCCATGGTTTGATGGGTTTCAGGCTGTGGGACTTTGAGGAAGCTGATATGTTGGGATAGGTAGAGCCCTACCTTACAGGACCCATAGACCATCTCCTGTGATCAGCAATCATGTGACTTCAATATAATACCAACACACAAAATATCCAATGAGAAAAAAAATAACTACATTCGCGAAAAATTCATTTCAGAAACAATTATATATAGAATCCAAGATAGAAACAAGAGAATCAAGATGGCCTTTTTTCGCTCACCTGAGTAAAGATAGCAACTTCTAAGGTTTTCCTGTGATTTGACCAGGTGACCTAGTTTTAAACCTGAGTTGACCCATGTTCAAACGCATAGGGGGCTAGCACATTGAAGGAATGGAGTATATGGCGTATTAAGCCTAAAATGGCCACCCGGACCAAAAACACGTATATCATATATATACACATATAAAACGGTTACAACTTTACAACTATACTACACATAACCAATAAGCGCTTTGTCCAATTCAAAACGATGACGCAGATATTGAATCTTTTTCCTTTGAAAAATCGTCAATTTCATTCAGTCGAACGCGACCTCGCAACACCATAATGATCAGAATTACCATACTAAATACACCTTAAAACAACAGGTATAGGAATGACAACGTGTGCTAACCATAAATATCTCTAAAATACACTGATCCGGCACAAAAGAATAATCCAGGAATGGTCTACTCACATAAAATTAACAAAATCGCCGACTCTGTCATAGATTTCCACCTCACTACACCATTATGATTCAGCCAATGAAACATCCACTTACAAACAAATTATGGGGCAAAGGTCACTGCATCATAATATTTCAAGTTTCAATCATGCGACGATTTTTGTGATTTGAACGTGAATAGAATTTGGATCAGTACCCATGAATTTCAAGATGAAATTGGGTAATTTGTATATTTCAGGTACCCAGGGGCCTTGTATTCTATTATTTACTCTTTGCTTCCATTTGTTCATAAAAAATTATTTATTAAAGCTATGCTATATTGTTATGGGTAAGAGTTATGTTTCTTAGAGAGATTCATACTCTATCAAAGAAATTTCTGTATATGAGGCACTGATAACTTTTTTTCTGGTCATCTGTCATTTAAACAATACATGCCAGCTAGCCATCCCAATGGGGGTCAAGGTTTGGATGCAGCGTGATGCAAAAAATACCTAACTCCCACTTTGGAAAGCAGAATGGTCAGATATATAATGGAGCTTGACTACCATGTAGAACTAAAACTTGGATTAACTGACCGGCTCCATCATTGAAATTGGTGTGTCTACTTTGACAACTTTTTCAACCGTTTGTAGGTATGTGGCAAATTTACTTAGATAATACTGCTGATAAAGTCACTCTGATGGTTGACAGGGTCCCATTGAGTAATTCCTGTTCTTCGTATGAACCAAAATCACATGGACAGTGAGAACACTATTCGTGAGCTAATTAAAAATATTCTACTCTCTGTAGATGATGGTGTAATAATTAGTAAGTTTACGCTGAATAGCATTGACCCTTTATCTTGGGTAAGAGAGAGATTGAGGATCTGAGGAAGGCTCACAAATAGTGAAATGGGAGATAGATTCCTATGCTTGAAGGATGGATGCCTTCCAAATTTTATGCACTTGACATTTGTTCAAAGGTTGTGTAATATATTTCAGACAATCAATACCAAAGGCTGCCAGGCCAAAGGAATGCAAAACGTGTTTAAAATCCAGGCACTCCTTCCCAGAATGCCCCAATGACAGGGTTTGCCAGAAGTGCCAACTCAAGAGGACATAAACAATCAGAGTGTTTCTTTGATTCAGATGGTAGTACCACTGATTCTGAGGATGATACAAGCACAGGGGAATATTCCTCTGGCTCGGAGGATAGCGAATAGGACATGAACCAAATAATTAAATTGTCCTTCTTTGTCACCTAAACCTACCAAAGCTGAAGAGCACTTCCTGGGTCAGGAGAAATCTACACCAACCAAAGTGCAAATAACGGTTCAGCAACAAATGGACAAATTCCTAGTGTTTAAAGGCAAGATGCAGAACAAAGGCAGACAAATGAACACACCAGAGCGTTCTCTACCTACAACAACTGAAGTGCTCCATGACAAGCATAGAAGCAGACCAAGAACAAAAGGAAGAAGAAAAATAAAAAACTCTCAGTGAGATTGTGTGTGTCAATGACTTTACTTCATGAAGTATGATTATGATGGAAATATTCAACATACATAGACATTCAGCATTGATTGAATTATGCATGATTGATATGTGCATATTATCCTGTTGTCTTAAACAAGTGCACTATATTTAATGCAAGTTAAAACACACTTGAAGCATATTTTATCGTAAATCAAGTATGCCTAATTAAACATACATTTTCATCATTAAATGATATTAAGGGGAATACCTTGACCAGATAATCAGAGTTTGCTTAGATGTACAAAGTGAAGCAACTGTCCCCCAGTGATCAAATATTTTGAGCAAAAGTCATTCAAACCTAAAACATTCACAAATTCATTTCTATGTCCTGAACTTTTATCAAATGTTGGTATAACTATGTCAAGCTGGACCGTCCAATATGTCAGGCAAATTTCCGAGCAGGTCCAATACCTTTTCAGCAAGTACCGGACCAGATGTCTGGCAGAAAGGCACAATTTACAGCATAAATACTTATTTCAACATATTCGGTCAGACAAATTTTCATTTTGTCAGACAGAAATTCTAACCTCACCTGACCAAATATCAGGCAAGTATTTTGGCAGTTTCGAGAAGCCTGGTATGTGCAGTGGAGGTTGGAAATGGGGGGTACTAAAAAATAACAGGTAGATAGATGCACCAACTGAACTAAACCAGGTGGTGTGGGAACCATTCTGATTTGCTTTCTGTGAAATTTTGTGACATAAATACTATTAAAAATTCCACTCATTGCCTTGATATTTTTGGTCTGAAAATTTTAGTTTTTGTGGAAGATTTATTCCCACAAAGTTTGGAATGTCATAAGAAATTACATAAGGTGAGTAAGGCCTAAAAAAAAAGGTTTGTTTCTGGTTACCTGACCGACCCATCTTTTACCTGAGGACTCAAAAAGTTTTTATGGCATCCAAATGGTAGCGCTATATTGTAACCTTCACAACAGTGTAACCAATATATAAAAAACATAAAAGAAAAAATCCCTACCTATCGACCCATATTTTTTGGGGCATGTAACTGGAAACAAACCACTTTTTTTGTTTAGGCCTTATGTTTATTTATATCAAAGAAAACTTCTTACTTCATTTTGATAAATCAGTAAATATACACAGTGCCCCATAAATCCTTGGACAAACTTATAATTTGTCATTTACTAACAAACTTCATTTTATAATCTCTTG
Source organism: Lutraria rhynchaena (assembly GCA_008271625.1). NCBI lineage: Eukaryota > Metazoa > Mollusca > Bivalvia > Venerida > Mactridae > Lutraria > Lutraria rhynchaena. The sequence goes on from VIBL01000092.1 coordinate 1,379,915, forward strand.
AATTAAGCAAAATTCATTATCCTGCAGTTAAAGGATTTTTAAAGAAATACTGAAATTAATGTAAAAATAGCTTTGAACAATTACTGGTTATTAAATGTTGAAGTGTAAACTGTACTTTGTAAATGACTTCCAGCAAAGGCATTATGATCATCCTAAAAACATGTCACATAAAGCACATAGGATAGTGTTGGTTATTATCCACTACAAAATACTGACCTTAAAAGAACTTCTACCGTGCCAGATTATAAGAGAATGGGGGTTTTCACATTCTCTTGTGTTTGTACTTAACAAGCATTTCAAATTATACTTGTCTTTAAACATCATCTTATGAGAAAAAACAACAGCAATATTAGTTCGTCCAAGGACTTTTGGAGTGCACTGTACATAAAATTATTTTTTTATCAAGTACATTTTATCTTTTATTGAATTATTATTTCAATATTATTTTATTGAATTTCTGTCATGGTAGTAAAATACTAATTGATTTCTGTAAAAATATTAATACTATAATTTTGTAGAAAAAAAGTCCTCCAGCTTTAAACATTATTTTGAAGTAGTAGTTGATGTTTTTTTTTTATTCCATGGCAGATGGGGGTAAGCTGCTGCTGTCATTTTTAAAGGATAACACTGCCCAAGACAGCAAAATGGCCATGGCTGGATGGACCAGGTTCTTGTATTTGACCGGGCCAGGAAAGTGTGGGTTAGACGGCCAGGCAGGATAACAGCAGTCCTTACTGGTCTTGAATGTATTCCATGCTCAGCAGATCCAGGTTGTGAAGACGATGTTACGGAGAATTGTAAGACAACACTGCTATCATCCTGGGTGGAATGACTTCGGATTCACGATCCAAGGTCTGCCCATCGATAAGCTGATGAAGGGTACCCCAATGGAAATGAACGGAGTAGTATGTGGACAGCCAACGTACATATAAACATACATACATGCGTCCACGTCCAGAGGCAAAACCCGAGCTGTCGAGATCTGCAAATGGTTGGTCGACGATTGGGATGAAATGGACACATCCATCAATGTTTAAGCCTTCAAGAAATTTGTATAGTAAGACCTCATTGTCTCGAGGAGTCATCAGAATAGACTAAATGCCCAACATGAATCAGGTGCTTGTACTAACAAGGGACTTGTTCGTTGACTGAATAAGTTTTGTGCCATGTGCCAGAACGAGCGTATTTACATAATGCTTACGTAAAAATGAAGTCAAAGAGAGGTATACATGTTTGCTGATTGTTAAATTAAGCTGATTGATTAAGTCAAGTTTTCTATTCATGAATAGTATTTGTGTTTTAAACAGTGCGATTTCACGTACGAAAATCGTATTATTTCTATGTGGTGAAACATCTTAGTTTTACAATGTGAAATTAACTTTGTAAAGTCAAAATATCAAGCTTGATACAACATGACTCTTTTTGAGAAAATCAAGGTAATTAGCACTTAAAGTTAAGTCATGGGACGTGATCATTTGAGCTGAAGATATTAAGCTAACGATGCTCATAATAAGCATGGAAAATTATATACAACTAAGAATTAAAGTTACTGGAGTTTAACGCCATTTTTCAACTATTTTTCAGTTATATACAGTGACTGGTTCACCTAACCAATTTTCCTGGACTGTTTACTAACAACTAAGTATTAAATACACGGGACTCAAAAAACTCCTCGAGATTAGTCAGGTATTTGTGATAATGATGTTCACAATAAGAAGTTTTACTATGTGGTACTGAAGACGACTCACTGTTTCAGGAATTCTTGTATATGCAGGGATCTGATGGTCCACTTCAGAACAATGATGATGATGATGATGAAGAATGTATTGGCGATAGAGCTGAGTATTGCTCTTAAAGCATATCATGATATATCACAATATTGATTTTCAAAATATGCGTTGAAACTTAATATAAATGTGTGTGTAAACAGTTGATAATGTGAGACTGACCAGCTTTTAGACATGAATTATGCTTAAAAACAATGTTTGGGCTATTTTTAACATTAATAAACTAAGTTCAGGTATTTAAGCAAAACTCGATAATATCAGCATGCTGAACAAAATATTGTGATATTTTCTGATATTTTCTTGTTGTATCGCAATATACAGATAAAACAGACAACACTTTAGACATATATGGAAAATAGATGGTCCTTTTCAGGGCTGGTAACAATCCGTTTCAAGACCACAGACATTTCGAAATTATTACCAGTATTTCACATTGTCACACACAAATCAAAATCAAAGTCGAAATTTCTTTCATATCAATTTATTTTTGGTACTCCTGTTTAGTTGTCTTATACACTAAGAAAGGTTTTTTTTTCATTTTTCATCCATTCAAAATGTATGTTGGTTTTAAACATGAAAATTTTTCCCCTAATTTTTTAACAACCCTAAAAAGATTCCCGATGATATGTTCAGAGAGCATTGGCAGGCAACTCTAGTGCCTACTAGGACAGTGTTTATACATTAAGGATGCTAAAAACCAAGGCCACACAACATCATAGAGAGAATGGGTGCCAACACATGCAAGATTAGCGAAGTGTGGAATACAAAACTCAGGACAGATGGAATAAAAAAACCTGATTTCCAACCACGGAGGAAAGGCAGGACAGAAAGGAAGGAAAAAAGAAAATAAGATTCTGTAAGATGGCAACAGTTGGATACTTCATTCAAGGAACTATATTTTCTACATTCTGAGGTATTGGATTACACTGACAATATGTAAACTGTCATATACATATATATATTCATACTATTTGGTATCTGACATTGGTAGACAAAAACACAACCATTACAATTCTTATTGACAATTACACACAATATATGTACAACTGTACCCCAAGATACACACACAGTCATGTCATTATTTCGGAAATTAACATACCTAACATTAACATACGTAATTTGGAATAATTTATGTTTAATAAGTAAATGTAAGATATTAATATTGTTGTTATGATACCCTACACCCTTATTCAGATTCAAAATGGAAGAAAATCACTTATAGTTCTACACTATACATAAATTAACACTGACTCTATTAGTGTCAGGACTCTGTTTGAATTACCCAGTACACAAACAAGCATCATGGATGAGTACAACAAAGAAGTGCCATCTCCATCTCAGGCAACAAGTAAGGGTCTGTTTGAATTTGTTCGTCTGTCAAAACAAAATCTATGTATTATAAGGAACTAAAAAACTCTCAGTGGTACATCACACTGACTGCATGTCAATTAATTTTTTATTTCTCTTCATCAATGACTTTCTCCCAATACACTGGTGATCATAATAATAATTCTTGCACATCATAGCTTAAACATTTTACTTCAAAATTTGGGCTCTGAACATTACTAGTGCCCAAATACTTGCATGTATCATTTAAGCCTAGTGCTTAAGTTGATATACATCAGATGACCATCGCAGGTAAATAGTAATAGAACAAATACCTGCTGTTTGATGTTAAAATTGGTATTTCAATAAGACATTTATATTTCTGTCTTGTGAAATATTATCAGGAGCTTTTTCATATTTTTTGCCCCACTTTTGTAACTTTTAGCTCTTTTTTAGTTCAATATTAGTCACATGGTTTAGCAGTTCCTTTCAGACATTAGTGACCCAGGTGCCTGGCTAGTTTTATTCTGTACTGTACATATATAATGAGAGGGTAAGCAGCACTTCCTTTTTGCATGTACTATCCTAGTGCTACATACTGTACTTCGTCCATTCACTTAAAGTAAGTTTTTTTTATAATGACACTGTCCCGCCATTATAAATTCTGAGTAATTATGTTGAGTTTTGCTTCAGTTTTTTTTCTACCAGATAATAAAAAGTTAATCATTGAGTGACTTCCCATATATAACCATGGGAATTGTTCATGTTGTGGCCAAAATTTCAATAAATTTGCTAATCCCTCAGTAAAGTCTTATATTTAAAAAAGTAAAATAGATATTCTTATCTAAAAAGTAAAATAGGTAAAAGATGTACTTATCTGAACAGTAAAATAGCTAAAAAATACACTTATCTAAAAAGTAAAATAGGTAAAAATATACTTATCTAAAACGTAAAATTGATAAAAGATATACAACCAAAAATACTATTTAAATTTCTTAAAGTGACAGAAATGATTGTTTAACCTCTATGCCCAAATCCATGTTCCTCTGTATTTAAATGTTTCATTTCCAAATACACAAATTTGTGTGTACCCTGGGTACAAAACAGATGATAAAACTTTTTAACTCAAAATACAGGACCTTTTTCCTTCTAAAATAGAGGCCAATATTGGGTACTTACCTATTGCAAAAAGCTTCTTTTTTCCCAATTTGGTGAAAAAAAATTCCCCAGAACACAATGCTGAAATTCCCAATGCGCTGAAATATGATTCTCCCTATATCTTGAAAGTCTGTCTAACTTTTCCCAATTTGGCCGAAAATCACATTTGAATTTCCCAAAATGAAAGGCTAAGGCCCCTTCCCAATTTGGGAAAAAAGGCGCTGAAATACTGATAAATGTACCATTGTCAGCATAAACTTGTCATTAGGGACTGTATTTTGAATAGGTCAGTTTCCATAACTATTTTGCCAACCATATGACTGACATTCAAGTAATGAGCCTTCTGATTGGTTGATATTAATATTTTTAATCGATTGTTGGTTTCTCGCATTTGAGCACAAATCTATAGACAGAAATGGTAACCAGTTCTATTTATGTAAACAAAAGCAGAACATTGCATAAAGTTTATAACTGGAAATGAATGCTGAACAGGAGAACGCAGTTAATCTAGCTTCAACAAGCCATAATCTGTTGATTTTAGGCCAAGCTGGCACAGGACAGTCTTTTGTTTTAAAGAAAACAAAACAGAAATTTGCTGAGTCCTGATGTTTCTATGCCTAACTTGTGATATTTATGTATTTCCAGGCTAGTCCTGAGTATTGTGTGCTTCCAGGCTTAATTCTGAGATTTATGCAATATCAGGCCAGTCCTGAGTTTTGATTTTTTCAGGTCGAATTTTGAGAATGGTGTAACACTTTCCAGTGCTCTGTTAAAGTATAGCCCGGAACTGTTTATTTTGTTTATAACTGGCAAGTCGATCTGCTTTTATAATAGTTGTCATTCATACAAGTTTTGTTGGAGTTTCGAGTACAGAACTTTAATCATTGTTCATGTCTCATATAAATGTATTAATGCGTAAAAATGTTAATTCCCAGATCATCTGGTTCTTCAGCCTAGCAGACAAACAAAAAATCAAAGTTCAGTTTAAACTGTTGACTTGGTAGAACAGGTTGAACCAACCGATGTAGATGAACATTCAAGTGAAGACTCAAACATAAGCATTTCTTGTGAGGAATTAGAATTTACAGGTATGGACAGCAATCTGTTGAAACAATAGATCAATGGACCACAACCTTTCAAAGGTTCATGGCCATGTACTCCAAATACCATCCATCTAAAACATATACCTTGATGAAATATGAACAACTGGTAAGGGACTTGGCTGAAAAACATTCAGTTTGGGCTTGGTCCACATATGACAACAATTTTGTCTGTTAAGGGAGCATATCCCTATCTTATGGGACCATTTACATTCAGAATTTTGGATCAGGGCCAAAACTTCATCCCTATCAGCCCAGTCATTTCTTTACCAATTACATTATAAAGCAGGGTTTTTGGATACATGTCTTAAGACAAAGTTTTCATGTACAAAACTAAGATACTTTTTGAGCAAATAAAATTAGCAAAATGGACAAAAAATATAAACAAGAGGGCAATGATGGCTCAGCATTGCTCACTAGAATAATTTTCTATGTGACTTATTGTCACTGGGGTTTAACGCCGTTTTTCAACAATTTTTCAGTTATACACAGCGACCGGTTCACCTAACCAGTTTTCCTGGACCGTATACTAAACTAGTACTAACTTTCCCTTCCAAAAGGAGCCTGCAACTTCTCCACATATGGAAAAAAATCAACATTTTTGTCAAATTTTCATAGAAGGGTATATGAGCAAATTGCAATTAGAACCTCAAAAGGCTTCTATACACAAATTTGAAGTAAATCTGACTGGTAGTTCCTGAGGAGAAGACCATTATTGACACCAGATGACAGACGCCAGAGCATCCAAAACGGAGCATCCACCCACCCATTCTAACAGCTCACCCTGAACCTTCTGGTGAGCTAAAAATGGCAACATTTTACTTGTGTGCTTCATAAATATTGTAATAGCGTGATATTTACTTGTGGTACAAGGCAAATAAATCTTAAAAACAAAGGTACCAAAAGTAAATCAATATCAATGTAACATGCATTTTCAATACAGTCATCATCATCATCATCATCATCATCTATTTATCATTTATTGGTATTTTATGGTGCATCCATTTTAAAATTCATTGATGCGCAGGGAAGTTATGGTCCGGACAAAGTCGGAGAGACTAACACATGGACGCCCGCACTGATGCATGCACGCACATACATGGAACCACCATTTTGACAACTATGTCGAGCTTGCTGCAAGCAGGCTCAACAAAAATGAGAATGAAGGAGAAATGAATTATTTAAAAATTAGACTATTGCATCAAAAAGGGTGTGTAATAGTTTACAATGTTAAAAGGAGTGTATAAAAAGTTTTCACATTTTATTGTAAAGTCAGATTACCTTTAAGTAGATGATAATTGTTTCAGGTGAATCAGTTTTGAAAAGGGCATTCATGTTTTCTACATTAAAATGCTTGGTACAGAATCATCATCATCATTGTTCCTCATACAGTGTACTAGTATCGTCTTCAGTGCCATCAAAGTTTTTAGATATACAACATTTTTTGAAGGCTTTAACAATGATAGGTATGTCCAATTCATCCCCGAGGTCGACCAGTGTTTTGCAGATCTTGTCTAGCTCGGGATTTCAAATTCTGCCACCAGATGTGCATGTATGTAGGGTGTCCACACACCACTCAGTCCATTTCCGTTAAAGGTTACCCTCCTCCAGCCTGTCGATGAACCTGCCTAGAAGTTGTAAAACCAAGGTCATTCCCCTAGGATGATAGCAAGTGTCATCCTACAACCCTCTGTTAACATCCTCCTCACAACCAGGATAAGATGAACTGGAATACATCTAACTACAGTAACGACTTTTGTCATCCTGCGTGGTCTTCTCCCCCACACTTCCCTGATACAAGAACCTGGTCCATCCAGCCTCTCTTGGCTACATACAACAATCCTCTTTGATCATTTCACTGTCTTGGGCAGCATTATCCATTTGAAAATGACGTATCAGAGCAACAGATAAGCTGCGTATTTGCGTATTTACTCAATTAAATTTACAAAATATGCAATTGAAACTATTTTAGATGCATATCAAAAAGCAATTACAAAAGCAAAATACCCAATTAAAATATTTATGATGCGTATCGAAATCAATTTTCATGAATATACATGCATATAGTCATTTTCGTCTGTCAGTCGTTCCTCATAGTCTCCGGTAAACGTTGTAGCGATGCATTTCAAAAACAACCAATGTGTACAGTTTAGACTTGATAAGTAAGAGCATGAATTACCAATTGATATAAAAATCATAGACTAACAGGAAACCCAATTACATTTAGTAAATACCCAATTCAAAATGAAATGATGGAGTAATACTCAATTCACTGCGAAAGCTTATCTGTTGCTCTGCGTATGGTCATCTCAGTGCAACTAAGTTGTATCAGACGTCTTTTTCAAAATTGACTTTTTTGTAGAAAAAGATTTAATATACTTGAAATACACTAGTGAACTTTTGTTATTAATTTGAACCTGTCAAAACAGTATTTTGATGTTTAAACTGTTTGGTGCAACAGTGTTGTATCTCAAGACTAAAAAGATTTTTTGTATGTTTTATATTTTTTCAAAAATTTATTAACATTTTTTAAATGAAAGAAGTAAATAAATGCATTTAAAATACTTCTGTAAATGAAATAAATGATAAAAAGATGATGTATTGTTTTATCAAAAGAAGAATTTAAGTGAATTCTCAACAAACACTGAACACTGAACATAAAAAATTGTACTGAAATAATCTTGAATAATAGATAAGAAAGGATTCCTAGACAACAACACAAAAATCAACTCAACAATCAGCAAGTAATATCTAGTAGAAGTGGTCAAATTAAAGAGAAATTAAGTTTTTTTTTAAACAAGTGGAATCTTCTGGTCGTTTTTATATTAATACAATTATCATATTGGTATTTCACTGAGTTAAACAAAATAAAACATTCTTGCACCAAATAAATGGAAAGAATATGACATTTTCATGCTGATACCACCTTGTTGTGCTGAGGTAATGATTGTTTGCAAAACATGCAAAAGGAGTTATTTAGAATTCTGTTGTAATAGTCACAAGTCAATAATATGTTAAATCAAAGGAAAATATCTAAAAAAAAGTATATTTTCACTTCACAGTAATTGCATGTTCTACAAGTAAATCAAGAAACTTTCACCTTTAATAATAAGTTTCAACATCTTTAATAATATCTTTAATTGAACTCTTATCCTAAACCAACCATGCACAGTAACAAACAATGATAATCAAGGTTTTCACTGGATATCAATAGTTGAGGGTCAAAAGTGACACTTGGCTGATGATAATTTGATGAGTCAACAAAATTTCCTTCTAATCTTATTGTAATTTTGAGCCTTTGGCACAAATTCTCAAGAGTCAAAGCCTTATTTTACTGATTTCAATCATCAAAATGTTTTAAGGGTCAAATGAAAGCCCCGAGTATTAAATAATTTCACTGAAAGAACAACAACTTACCTGAAATTGTCTGCATGTTGTCTTAACTCCAGTCAGCAGCTGGGGGAAGTTGAACCCTGTACATGTTTTCATTTGTAGAGTTTGTTTTGATCTAAAAACAAAAATGTTTTAATTAAACTTTGTGTATTCATATGTATTAACAGCATATTAAAACAACTTAATTGTTGATAAACCTTTTTGCAAAGAAAATAGATGCCAAGATGACTGATACTAATCAAAGAAGAGAATTGTTTAACATTTTATAATTTTCAAAGTAAATGAAGAGTGAACTACAATGATTCTGATGAAAATCATCATTAATTAATGAGCTAAAAATGCTATATAAAAAGCAATAGTTTTTCAAGTTTTCCCTTTTTTCTGATTTATCACTATATTTAATATTATTTTCCTCTTCAAAAAGCCACAGGTAGTTTTGAAAATTAAAAATTCACTATTTTGTCATTTGGAAAAATGCCTTTATTCAGCCTCTATTTTATGCAAAAAATCACTGGATATGCCTTTGAGGCCAACTTGAATTAAGTCGACAAAGAACTTGCTGGTTAAGTGACTTATTAGCCACTTCCAACAGCATCTCTGTTGAGTTAACTCTTTAGCGATGTGGTTAAGTGTCTGCTTACAGAGTTAGGGGTTCTGGGTTCAATCCTAGTCAAGACCAGTGATCTGTCTAAATTATAATTTATACTATGAGACATTGATCTTTTAAATTTTGCAATACTAATTTCTTAACCATGTCAGATAGCAACATAAAGTGACTTTCTAATGATCTTTCGCATTTATATGTTGCTTCAATGTGGTTCTAGGAAACAATTGTCCAAATGGACCCATTTCGGTATCATCCAAGAGATGGACAGATATGAAACATTTTGATGACAAGTCAAGTCAAGTCAAATATTTCTTTATTGTCGGTATGCACAAATTTAACATACAGTTAGTTGCCTAGTTCTGATGCATCCACCGGTTCCAAAGGATTATGAAGAAAACATAAGAAATCAAAGTGCTTTCGCCAATATACTATTTGTATCTTAGTCCCTTACAAACCAGAAGTCAGTTGTGAAAAAATCTTCTCCTGCGATCGAGTACAAAATATGAAAATTATGTTTTTATAGCGCTCATTCAATAAATTTTCAGTGTGTTGAAATAGCGTATTTTCTAAATTCGGTTTACAAATTGCTGGGGATTTTTTGCGAGCACCCCAATCCAATATTTATTTTTCATATGTTTACTTACATTAAATATGATGCTCTTCAACAAAGAATTACAGAAGATAATCCATTTAATTGCATTGTACACTGTTATATTGTAATATACCCCGCTTAACCAGTTCTGACGCATGTGTTGTGTAAAAACTTAACACAAGAGGCATCCAGTGGGGAATGTAGAAACAGTAGGTATCTGACAAAACGTTAAGAAAATTCTTAATATTCTTAATATCACTGTCTTTATGCAACATTATCTGACTTCCAGCTTGCCAGTGTGTCCGTCCATCCATCTGTAATATTTAAATTATATACACTGATAATTTTTGGGTAAAATTGGGTAGAGTCCCCGCCTGAAAGTAGCATTTGACTAAAACTGCATGATTTTAACATGAATAATAATAAATGTATATATTTATATTTAATGCTGGACACACAATGGCAAAGGTGATGTCTTCTTGCAAGTGTAATAAAACACCCCTCAAAATTAAAAATGTAAAGACAGCACATAAATTTCCAAGCAGTCCTGTACAGATCAAAGTAAAACAAGTGACTCTCAATATAGAGTGAATGGTGATGTCTCTGTTGATAGTAGAAATGGTCCAAGTCCTGTTTTCACAAGTAATGAGGAAGTGGGAAAATGGCTCAGTGGTTGTCTGAAACGTCAAAAAGGGGAATGGGGCTTGGACCAGCAGACTTTTTAGATTTTGTGCAAGGAATCATTAAAAAATGAGAAATGAAAAACTGTGATAGCTGGCTACATGTTGCCTGTATTCCATATGATCATGACTATGATAAAAATGCTTTCAGTGAAGAAAATGTTGATTTTTATCGTCACATTTGTGTGACCTAGTAAGTCATTTATAACTCAAGACAAAAATATACTGCTAGAAATTGCTGCTTTAATTCTTTGTACTTATGAACTATTTTCTTATGATATGTAAACCATGTATGATGTTCATGTTTTAAATTCTGCATGAGAATGACAAAAAAAATATGTGTCAAGAAAATATTGACTTTCATTGTATATTGCAAAGTATAATATTTCACCAAGATATACGTCCTTCTCAGGCATAGCAGATAAAGCTGTCTTCAGTAAGTCAAAATGCATTTGTGTCTCTGATTTAATTACATAATTGCATGGGATCACAGCTCCACCTCCAATATCATTCGCAGCTGACCATGGTGGAAAGCTCTGACATGGTTCTCCTTTAGTCATAGCACTGACAGAACCGCCTGACTGTAAGATTTCTCAAAATGCGCCTGCTAAGCCTCTTGGAACATGGCCAATGGGAAGTCCAGCAACATCTTTAAGATATCGTTCAGCATCTGTAACTTTGTCATGCATGCTTGCTGGGAACACTTCAATAGGTGGTATCCAAACCAAGGCTGCATTCTTATCATGTACATTTGTATATTCAAGATCAACCTTTACTAATCTGTTCATTGGTGGTTTTATTTGAAAATGGTGGTAACCCTTTATCACAGAATCTACTATTTAAATTTAATGTCAAACATACAAAAAAAAATACTAAAGTAAAATTGTTTCGTTGTACACTAGATCGGATATTCATAGCGAGAAAAATCACCTATGGTACACGAAGACGTTGGTCATTCTAGAAAAATGTTCTCTCTCCTTTCTGTCTTCTTCAGACTCGATAATTTCAGCATTGCTTTCCATTTCCACACTGGACGCATCCATCTTTACATTTTTTTTAGCGAAAGACTGATATATAACGAAAAGATAAACTGGTCCCCGTTCCTAATTGCAGTGCACCAGAGTCAGCGGGAACCAGTTAAATCGAAAAGACATGCAAAGGATTATCTCCCCTGTATTTGCTATCTAGCACTGGATTTAAACTGATTCACGTTGACTCTGCCTGGCCCATTCACTTTCTGTTAGATTCTAGATTATATAGTTAAATATAATTGACGCATCTTGCTATTAACATAGTAAAACATTTATTGGTATTTCATAGACTCCGTTCAAATCTCAATATCAAAACATGTGATAACATAATTGACCTAATGTTGTTGTGGATTACGGGCCTGTGTAATGAAAAACGGCTCTCGTTTGCAGATGTTGCCTTTTCTCTTCTTCTAGGTAAAGATGCATTACAATCCAATTTAGGATTTTATTTACACTTGGGCGGCGAAAAGGAGGAAAGGGTGCCGCTTAGCATTGGTTGGAAATACTGCCCCAACTCTCGGATTTGACCAACGTTTAAAAAGGAACAAATTGAGCGCACAAAACTAACATTGCCAAGTAAAGATTTTCTCGCCATTCCCATCTCAGTAAGTGTACAATATGCAGTGTTGATTATCAAGTCGTTAAGCAATATCGTGATATACCGGATACAGTCTCAGCGCCCTACAAGCACTGATTGTTGGGGACCATTTATTATGTGCGTAGTAGATTATGACAATTCATTTTTATGACTACGTGACTTGGTATAAGCATGGAGGTGTCAAATAGTTCCTTTACCAACATTCAATGCGCGATGTTACGCAATCTCTATCCAGAGTTGTCGTTCGTTATCCTCACATACATCTCTGTCAACGTCTGGAAAGTAGTTCAAAAACACGTGTCCGTGTCTCCTTTAATTTCCATCTGATACTCAGAATCACACTTTTGTTTCTCTAATTGTACATTTGTTGCCATAATTTTACACGATTACCTACGATTTCTGGGTTTCATTTCCATTTAAGCGGCGTAACTTTATGACCTAATTACCAAAAGTAAACAAATACTCTTGGTCGAGAAATAGTGCGCTAGATACATAAAATAATTTCTCTGATTTTCAGGTTAATTATTACATCTTTTGTCTCGAATGTATTGTGCAAATTAAATTACTTCGCTTAATTGTAAATTGTGTACCATTTGTGGCTTTATTTCTTGTTTTACAAGAATCTTGTAAAACGCTGAGACGTTGACAGAGATGTATGGGAGAGATAACGAACGACAACTCTTGATAGAGATTGGATGTTACGCAGAGTACCACGTGACCTGGAGTATGAATTGGATTGTTAGCACGTGACAATTCAAAAATTGTGCGAAACGCTCACTGATTGGTCGTCCGAATCCCATGAAATTTATTGCGCGAGAATCACTGACCCAGTCGAGATGGACGCCGAATGAGCAGGTATTTTTAAATTATTTTTTTCTTCGTATTGGTTTGATTTTAGGTGACTTTCTTAACTTTATGCGAGCGTTTGATCTAGCGAAGTTAAAGAATTCATGTCGCACGGAACTGTAATTCTGAATCAAGTTAATTAAGTTTCAAATTTGTTTTTTCTTTCATTTTTTTTGGCTGGCGCCATTTTGATTTTTTTATTGAAGTTTGTTGATCTATTCTACTTAAAGTCCCTTGCATTTTATACTCAAGTTTGAATTTCACCGAACTAAATTCACTATTTATTTGCGCATTTGGACAGAATTTGTTCTATTTTAATTTAATACAATGTGTGATTTTGTTTCTTCAGACAAACCCTACCAACAAAATTCACTGCACTGAGAAGCCATAAGGCATATACACTGAGAGAACTGATGTCAGTCTAGAAGTGCATATCATGACTGAATCTTCGGAAGGATTTAAGGTTAGAAAAGTTCACTTACATTGAAATTTACTGGTTTTGTTTGGCCGTTCTGGTGACCGATATTCGGTCGTGTTCCCAATGGCAAAAATTAGATCTATGTTTTTCCCAATTGCAAGGTGAAAATTCCCAATTCAAATGAGAAAAAAATGTTTGTTTTTTATTTACAGCTGTTCAAATGTTTATTGAATATCTAAGTCATTCAAATAACATGTTTATCTAAAGATAAAAATAAACAATATCTAATATTTGTTTGATTATTTTAAGTTATTTTATACAATGTGACAATACAATTTTCCAATTTTGTCCAAAATGTCGCAAAAATCCCCAATTTTGGGGGTCAGGTCATGTTCCAAACATGCTGAGAAAAAACCCAGAGGTAGTTGGTGTTTATTTGTGCAAACTTCAATGTCAGTTGTTATTTACTTCCTCCAAATATTTTCTTTTAACAATATTTAACCTTTTCTCATTTTGCATTTTTTTTTAAGTATTTTTTACCGAGTGGTTCATAATCAGCCCAACGATAATGTGAACATGTTATAATGAAAGCTAGTCAGGCAGTTTCATGAGTTTGTGGCGGCAATAGATTTTTTATTTGGCCCCATCCTGCACAGGCTTCAGTGTCTATTCTAGGACCAGTGATCGCAGGATTTATGCTAATTTTTCAAAGATTGTGCATTTTTTTGAAACATATACGTGAAATCGCACATTCAAATCAATAAATTTACAAAAATCCTATTCCAATTTCTAGTCAGCGACTTGTTTATATGAACACCAGTAAACTAAGGGAAGTAACTCTGAATAAACAAATATTTGCATTCAAAATTTAGAGGGGGTGACTCTTGTTGGCTGAAATATTTTTGTTCAAAGAATTTAATCGGTTGAATGCAGTGCAGACGAATTTATGTCTAAGAAAAGAATTGCAGATTTCTTCATTAAAACTGGCGTCAATAAAGACACATCAGTAGCGGATGAAAGGTCTGCCTGAGTATAACAGGGTTTTTCGTAGGCTGTTTTGATGACTGATATTTGGTCGCATTCAATTGGCAAAAAGTATGTTTTTTTCCCAATTGCAAGATGAAAATTCCCTATTCAGTGAGAAAAAAATGAAAAAGAATTAATTTACAGCAGTTAAAATGTTTATTGATTTCCTAAACCATACAAATAACAAAGTTATTAATATCTAAGTACAAAAATAAACATAAATGATATTTGTTATTTTTGGTTTTATTTATTTTAAGTTATTTTTATACAGTAGGACTTTTTCCCAAGTTTGTTCAAAATGTCGTGAAAATTCCCAATTCTGGGAAAAACCCTGTATAATAGTAACAGTTGAACATGTTAAATGTAAGAGTTAAAACATTAAACATGTGAAATCAGAATTGAGTACTGATTAGAAGTATTTTTCCCCTCACTAAGATACATAATTCCTGTTTGAAGCTATTCAAAAATACCAAAAGTTTACAATTTCTGTCTTAGTAGATTTAATTCTGCCGAAATATCTATCAGACCAAGGTTTATCGGTATTTTTATGTAGAGTTAAATTGTTTTGTATTGATTAAGCAAACATCGGGATTTATAACAATGTCTGTCGGAACAATCTGAATGAGCTTATTCCCTGCGATAGTAGAACGATATACGCAGTGATGGGAACCAATACTAGGTCCCGGCTCATGACCCATGCACATGTCCAGGCGTATGATGCCTGGAAGCAGGTGCACATCTCCGGTGAAATGATGCACAATTGATGAAATTAAGAAATAAGATATCTGACATAAAGCATATCTGACACAAACTCCTTTTTTGCTGTAGTGAGTAAAGATACCATCTCGATACTGCTGGATTTACTCATGAGAATAAATCTTTGGCCAGAAAATCTAACTGTTCACAACTATAAAAATGTGGTAGACCTGTTCCAATGTAGAAAAGACAAAGATATGGACCTGTAGATTGTTGTTTTTATGCTTTTGTCATAATCATTGATTCATGAAAACATTGGTTTTGGTTATGTGACAGTGTAATAAAATTTGATAAGTTCCCCAACTTTCCCTTTTTCACGTAATTTTTCCCCTTTCGACCAGCTTCCAGTGTCCCCAGTCCCTAAAAATACCCCTGCATTTGGTGACTTCTAGTTAATTGAAATAAGGATGTTATTTCAGTTTTTAATTGCATACCAGCTTAATATTTTTATACCAATGCTTCAAACTGGTCTTATGTACGATATACTGCTCATTTTGGCGGAATGTTATGACCCTTAAAGGATTGAGAGCCGCAATGTCACATTGAGATAGCTAATCAGTCCACCCATCTGTGTGTTCCTATTGGCCAATCCAAAATACGTAATCAGGGCTTTCATTTGACCCTTAAAACAGCATTTTGACTCCTGAAATTGGTAAAATGAAGTTTTATGACTCTTGAGAATTTGTACCACAGGGTCATTTTGTTGACTCTTCAAATAATCATCAGCCAAAGGTCATTTCTGACCTACAACCTTTGACGTCTAGTGAAAACCCTGATAATATCTAAGCCCTGGGTCTTCTGATTTCAAGGCTATTAACAAGCATCTATGGAGCAAATGCTAATACCTAAAAGATATTTTGCGCGCAAAGGTAAAAATGTGAGACATATGATGTACTTGTACTTGGGCTAATGAAAAGTTAAGGTTTGTCAGGTAACCAGAAACAAACAATTTCTTACACCTCACAATGCTGCAAACCCAGCCAGCAACAGTTCTCTCAGTGTGTTGATTTATTTCTTAGGCTGTGAATATAATAAACCTTGCTGACTATATCTTTAAGTGGGCACGACATTTATTTATATTCATTGAAGTAAGCTGAATGCTTTTATCAAAGATGACTTAAATATTTCTGGAACACTTAATAAATTTGGACCATTTGATAAAACAAAGCTATGTGGTATCAATTTCTTCCATTGATTTTTTTTATATTTTTATTTTGTTTATGAATGAATATTCATTTCTATTTTAACTTGTAATTTACAGGAGTAGCCACATTGAGATCAGACAGCTTCAACTATTGTCCATGAAGTTGGTAACAACATTAATGTGGATCAATGAAGATCATACTACAGGAAAGCAATATAAATGGATGGTTATCAGAAACAGGTGGATGGTAAGTGTTTGTATTTTTTGTTCCCACATCTCCAACTTAAGTTCTCATAACTTGCACTAAGGTTTCCCTCACTCATATTTAGGTCCCCTCATCTCATACTAAGGTTCCCTTTACTTGCACTTAGATTTCTGTATCTGGCACTAAGGTTCCCCCAGCTTGCACTACGGCCCCCCTAACTCACATTCAGGTTCCTCTGACTCATGCAAAGGTTCCCCTAGCCCACATTCAGTTTCCTCTTACCCACACTAACGTTCCTGTAAGTCTCATCAATGTTCCTGTATTTCGCACTTAGACTCTCTCAGTTCATACTAAGGTTCCCCTCACTCAGATTTAGTGTCCTCTAACTCTCCTCAAAGTTTCTCCACCTCATATTTGGGTTCCCCTGGATCACATGAAGGTTCACATGGCTCACATTGAGATTCCCGTAGCTTACACTGATGTTCTCGTATTTTACACTGAGGCTTCCCAAGCTCACACTTAGGTTCCCCTAGCTGGCATTCAGGGTACACAAACTTTCTTTTGGGTTGTCCTAATTCACATTTGGGTTGCCCTAACTCGCAGGAAGGATCCTGTTACTTACATCAAGGTTCACATAGCTTGCACTTAGGTTGCTTTCACTTGCACTTAGATTCTCTCAGATTGCATTCAGGTACCCCTAACTTACATTAAGGTTCCCATATCTCATATTGATGTTATCCGAAACTCTAATGGCAGAATGGCATCCAGTCTGAAAATCCTCAAAATTACCAGTGTGTACACACTGGAGGATTGAGAATCTGAGTTTGGCATTGACACCTTATGTAGAAATTGTACGATGATCAGTTGCGCCCGCTGGTCAAAGTGCAGTATCTACGTATTGTGTCTTAATGCCATTCTCAAAAGCATTGTGAGCCGATCAGTAGTGCCCCTGATCGGAATGCAGTGTATAGAAAGCCTAAGAGTTTTGGGTTACATTGATGTGAGGTGTGTGAACCTTGATGTGAGTGACGGGTACCTGAGTGTGATTTGAGGGGATCTGAGTGTGAGTGAGAGTGACTTAAGTGCGAGTTGTGGGGACTTAAGTGTGAGTGGCAGGGTCGTTTTTGTGAGTTAGGGTAGCCTCAATGCGAGTTGGGAGAATCTGAAAGAGGGCGAGTGTATCCTGAATGCGGGTTGGTGGAATCTAAGTGTTTGTTTGGGAGGACTTAATGTGAGATACAGGAACGTTGGTGTGAGTTGTGGGAACCCTAATGCGGGTCATGGGAATTTTCGTGTGGTTTAGGGGAGCCTGGATGTGAGTTGGGGGAGCCTTGGAGAGAGTTGGAGGGCACTGAGTTTGGGTAGGGGGAGCCTTAATGTGAGTTGGGGGGTCTGGGTGCAAGATACGGGGGCATTTTTGGGAGTTGCAGGAGCGTTGATGTGGGTTGGAGGAGGCCGAATGTGAGTTGGGAGAGCCATTGTGTGAGTTGGGGGGTCTGGATGTGAGATGGGGGGGCATGGTGTGAGTTGGGGGAACCTTGGTGTGATTTATGGAAGTCTGGGTGTGAGTGAGGGGAGTCATGGTGTGAGGTAGGGGGACCTTGGTGTGGGATGTGGGTGGTTTTTTTTTTTATTCTTATGTCATTTTATTTTTCAATTTTTCTTATTGTTTTTTGTCTTATCAGTCAATATTTTTTTGCAGTTTATTATCACTTAAGTAAATTAGGATATCATTTTATTTTTCAATTTTTCTTATTGTTTTTTGTCTTATCAGTCAATATTTTTTTGCAGTTTATTATCACTTAAGTAAATTAGAAAACATTTTAGGTGTAGGTTATTTTGTTATATTTTTTATTAATATCTTACTTTTTTGATAGGATAATTTTTGTTACTGTCTTTTAAGCTTATAAGTCAATATTTTTTTACAGTTTATTATCACTTAAGTAAATTAGAATACATTTTAGGTGTAGGTTATTTTGTTATATTTTTGAACAATATCTTTCTCTTTGATAGGATAATATTTGTTAATGTCTTTTAATCTTGTCAGTCAGTATTTTTTGCAGTTTATTATCACTTAAGTAAATTAGAATACATTTTTGGTGTAGGTTATTTTGTTCTATTTTTAATTAATATCTTACTTTTTTTGGATAGGATAATTTCTTATTATTTCTTATTTATTACAGTTGTTACTGACTTCCTTGTTATCTCGAACTCTAATGGCAGGATTGCATCCTGTCTGAAAATCCTCAAAAGTACTAATGTCTACACATTGGATGATGGAGGATCTGAGTTTGGCATTGAAACCTTATGTAGAAATAGTGCGATGATCAGTAGCGCCCGCTGGTCAAAGTGCTGTATCTACATATTGTGTCTTAATGCATTATTTTTTAATCTTATAAGTCAATATTTTTTTTACATTTTATTATTGCTTAAGTAAATTAGAATACATTTTAGGTGAAGGTTATTTTGTTATACTTTTGATTAATATCTTACTTTTTTGATAGGATAATTTTTGTTATTGTCTTTTAAGCTTATCAGTCAGTATTTTTTTACAGTTTATTATCACTTAAGTAAATTAGAAAACATTTTAGGTGTAGGTTATTTTGTTATATTCTTAATTAATATTTTATTTTTTGGATGAGATGATTTCTTATTATTTCTTATTTATTACAGTTGTTAATGACTTATGTAATTTGTTTATTTCTATGTAACATATTGTCACTTGGGTTTAACGCCGGTTCACCAAACCAGTTTTCCTAGACTGTCTGCCAACCAGTACTAATTTACCTGTAGACAAGGAGCTGGCAACTTCTCTACAAAAGGGGGAAAATCAATCAACATTTTTGTCAAAAATAATTTATGTAAAGAATGATCCATTTAAGTTGTAGGCTAATTTGTTATATTTTTAATTAACATGTACTTTTTGATAGGATGATTTTTGTTATTGTTTTGTAATCTTATCAGTCAATATTTTTTTACAGTTTATTATCACTTAAGTAAATTAGAATACATTTTTGGTGTGGGTAATTTTGTTCTATTTTTAATTAATATCTTACTTTTTTGGATAGGATAATTTCTTATTATTTCTTATTTATTACAGTTGTTACTGACTTCCTTGTTATCTCAAACTCTAATGGCAGGATTGCATCCTGTCTGAAAATCCTCAAAAGTACCAGTGTCTACACATTGGATGATGGAGGATCTGAGTTTGGCATTGAAACCTTATGTAGAAATAGTACGATGATCAGTTGCGCCCGCTGGTCAAAGTGCTCTATCTACGTATTGTGTCTTAATGCATTATTTTTTTTATCTTATAAGTCAATATTTTTTTACAGTTTATTGTCAATTAAGTAAATTAGGATACAATTTAGGTGTAGATTATTTTGTTATATTTTAATTAATATTTTACGTTTTTGATATAATAATTTTTGTTATTGTCTTTTAATCTTATTAGTCAATATTTTTTACTGTTTATTATCACTTAAGTAAATTAGAATACATTCTAGGTGTAGGTTATTCTGTTCTGTTTTTAATTACTATTTTACTTTTTTGAATAGGATAATTTCTTATTATTTCTTATTTATTACAGTTGTTAATTACTTTAGTAATTTGTTTGTTTTTGTGTGACATATTGTCACTGGGGTTTAACACCGGTTCACCTAACCAGTTTACCTGGACTGTATACCAACCAGTACTAATTTACCTGTCAACAAGGAGCTGGCAACTTCTCTACATAAGAAGGGAAAATCAATCAACATTTTTGTCAAAAATAATTTATGTAAAGAATGATCCATTTACGTTGTAGGCTATTTTGTTATAATTTTTAGTTAATATCTTACTTTTTTGATAGGATAATTTTTGTTATTGTCTTTTATTCTTATCAGTCAATATATGTTATATTTTTGAATAATATCTTGCTCTTTGATAGGATAGATTTTGTTATTGTCTTTTAATCTTGTCAGTCAATATTTTTTTACAGTTTATTATCACTTAAGTAAATTAGAATACATTCTAGGTGTAGGTTATTTTGTTCTATTTTTAATTAATATTTTATTTTTTGGATGAGATGATTTCTTATTATTTCTTATTTATTACAGTTGTTAATGACTTATGTAATTTGTTTATTTCTATGTAACATATTGTCACTTGGGTTTAACGCCGGTTCACCAAACCAGTTTTCCTAGACTGTCTGCCAACCAGTACTAATTTACCTGTAGACAAGGAGCTGGCAACTTCTCTACAAAAGGGGGAAAATCAATCAACATTTTTGTCAAAAATAATTTATGTAAAGAATGATCCATTTAAGTTGTAGGCTAATTTGTTATATTTTTAATTAACATGTACTTTTTGATAGGATGATTTTTGTTATTGTTTTGTAATCTTATCAGTCAATATTTTTTTACAGTTTATTATCACTTAAGTAAATTAGAATACATTTTTGGTGTAGGTAATTTTGTTCTATTTTTAATTAATATCTTACTTTTTTGGATAGGATAATTTCTTATTATTTCTTATTTATTACAGTTGTTACTGACTTCCTTGTTATCTCAAACTCTAATGGCAGGATTGCATCCTGTCTGAAAATCCTCAAAAGTACCAGTGTCTACACATTGGATGATGGAGGATCTGAGTTTGGCATTGAAACCTTATGTAGAAATAGTACGATGATCAGTTGCGCCCGCTGGTCAAAGTGCTCTATCTACGTATTGTGTCTTAATGCATTATTTTTTTTATCTTATAAGTCAATATTTTTTTACAGTTTATTGTCAATTAAGTAAATTAGGATACAATTTAGGTGTAGATTATTTTGTTATATTTTAATTAATATTTTACGTTTTTGATATAATAATTTTTGTTATTGTCTTTTAATCTTATTAGTCAATATTTTTTACTGTTTATTATCACTTAAGTAAATTAGAATACATTCTAGGTGTAGGTTATTCTGTTCTGTTTTTAATTACTATTTTACTTTTTTGAATAGGATAATTTCTTATTATTTCTTATTTATTACAGTTGTTAATTACTTTAGTAATTTGTTTGTTTTTGTGTGACATATTGTCACTGGGGTTTAACACCGGTTCACCTAACCAGTTTACCTGGACTGTATACCAACCAGTACTAATTTACCTGTCAACAAGGAGCTGGCAACTTCTCTACATAAGAAGGGAAAATCAATCAACATTTTTGTCAAAAATAATTTATGTAAAGAATGATCCATTTACGTTGTAGGCTATTTTGTTATAATTTTTAGTTAATATCTTACTTTTTTGATAGGATAATTTTTGTTATTGTCTTTTATTCTTATCAGTCAATATATGTTATATTTTTGAATAATATCTTGCTCTTTGATAGGATAGATTTTGTTATTGTCTTTTAATCTTGTCAGTCAATATTTTTTTACAGTTTATTATCACTTAAGTAAATTAGAATACATTCTAGGTGTAGGTTATTTTGTTCTATTTTTAATTAATATTTTTCTTTTTTGGATAGGATAATTTCTTATTATTTCTTATTTATTACAGTTGTTACTGACTTCCTTGTTATCTCAAACTAATGGCAGGATTGCATCCTGTCTGAAAATCCTCAAAAGTACCAGTGTCTACACATTGGATGATGGAGGATCTGAGTTTGGCATTGAAACCTTATGTAGAAATAGTACGATGATCAGTTGCGCCCGCTGGTCAAAGTGCTCTATCTACGTATTGTGTCTTAATGCATTATTTTTTAATCTTATAAGTCAATATTTTTTTACTTTTTATTATTGCTTAAGTAAATTAGAATACATTTTAGGTGAAGGTTATTTTGTTATATTTTTTATTAATATCTTACTCTTTGATAGAATAATTTTTGTTATTGTCTTTTAATCTTATCAGTCAGTATTTTTTTTACAGTTTATTATCACTTAAGTAAATTAGAATACATTCTAGATGTAGGTTATTTTGTGATATTTGAATTAATATTTTACTTTTTTGAATAGGATAATATCTTATTATTTCTTTTTTATTACAGTTGTTAATGAGTTAAGTAATTTGTATGTTTTTATGTGACATATTGTCACTTGGGTTTAACGCCGGTTCACCTAACCAGTTTTCCTGGACTGTATACCAACCAGTACTAATTTACCTGTCGACAAGGAGCAGGCAACTTCTCATATGGAGTAAAATTGACATTTTTGTAAAAAATAAGTAAAGAATAGTATATTTTAATAGGTTATTTTGTTATTTTTATATAATTGTTTAACTTTATTTTGTTATATTTTTTGATAATTTTAGTTTCCTGAATTTTTTAATTTTTTTTATATATATATATTTTTTAGGATCATCGTTTCCCTGATTGATAATGCAGTGCAATGAGCTATCATCAAATTGGAACCATTCTTTTTTAGTAGAATGTATAAAAGGTGAGTGTCATAATCATTTTTTACAAACGTACATTGTTACAACAGATAACATACTAGATGTGCGTACAAGAATTTTTGGAATGACTAATGACAAAAATCTAATCAGAGAAAAGTCTCAGAAAATATATGTACTAGTGATATGTTTGTGTTGCATTCTTAGTTTGATTTAAAGTGACAGAAGCTTGTTGATTGCTACTGAATTTATTTTGCTGTACTTTGTATGAACCTCATAGAAACACCCATTGAGTCTGTACAAAATTCTTTTAACAAGTCCTTTGTTTAGTGAGACACTGTTCAAGTTTTCCTGAATGTCTTAACATACAGGTATCACTGATTGGTAGGCTGCACTTATGTCCTTCTCTTGTTGTTTTGAACTATTTAACATTTCTGAAAACTCCTTTCGTCTTACTGCAATTTGAATGTAGCCTCCTTTTAAGATTCTCTATTAGATTGTTTCCCTTTAATTCACCATACAGATCTATTAAACTGGTTCCCATTGATTCTCTGTATATTGGTTCACTGCAACATAAAGTGGAAACCGGTTTAATGCTCATTTTTATGTACATCAGACATTCAGAGTAGCTTGTGAAATTATTCTTGTATAACTTAATTTGATGCTCAGCAACACTGGGTTCAAGAGCCTGACATAGTAAATTGTTGCCATATATACTTGGCCATAAGGACTAAAAGAAGTTGTAGAAGTAGAAGTTTGTTTCTGGTTACCCAAATGACCTAATATTTTACCTGCTGACTCATTAAGTTTTTACTGCATCAGAATTGCATTGCAATATTGTAATTTTCACTACTCATTAATATTACTGGCACATATTCCCATACAGTGTTTCCAATATATGTAAGAAATAAAATAAAACAAAAAAATTCCTACCCACTGGCCCAAATTTCTTTGGGCATGTAACCAGAAATATTCCTTTTGTTAGCTCACCAGAACCAAAGGTTCAGGGTGAGCTGTTAGGATGGGTAGATGGATGCTCCGTCGTCTGGCGTCAACAATGGTCTTCTCAGAAATTACCAGTCAGATTTACTTCAAATTTGCTGTGCAGAAGCCTTAAATTGATGTTCTAACTGCAATTTTCTCATATTATTCCAGTTGACCACTTTTAGGGGTCACTAGAGCTAAAAATAGAAAAAAACTAATCATCTTCTCATGAACCAATGGATGGATCATCACCAAACTTGGTCTGTATCATCCTTAGATGGTCCTTTCTCAGGTTTGCTCAATAAATTTAGTCAGCCCCTTTTAGGGGCCATTAGAGCTAAAAATAGAAATACCTTAGAATGACTTTTTGTCATGATTCTATGGGCTGCTAGAGCTAAACATAGAAATACATTAAAATAACTTCTTTTCATGAACCAGTGGTTGGATCATCACCAAATTTGGTCTGTGGCATCCTTCAGTTGTCACAAATATTCTTTGGTAGTATCCTTTGATGGTCCTTTATCAAGTTTATTATTGTTCCCCATTATTTGCCCACAAGTGTACCTTTATTACCTTTTTAGTAACAAGTTAATTAATATTTATTCTGGTGAGCGATGCAGGGCCATCATGGCCCTCTTGTTTTGTAGGCCTTTCAATCATAATTTAAACATTTTGATTGTCACGATAGTAACATGATCTTTCAAAAAATAGCTTATGAGAGTTGACTTATTGCCTAGTATTTACAGCAGGCTTCAATGTTTTTTTCCACAGTATTAATGTTTTGTGATGCAAGGGTGTAGAAATGTTTTCATGTAGCTGGTAAGCTACTAAATGTAGAAAGGGGGTCTAAGGGTTCCTCCAATCGGAGGCAAAGGGCCAATGTCCCCTGTGCACAGCGTTTCTGCTCACTTCTAAAATTTGTGGTATGCTTACCCTTTAGGTCTGAAATCTGGGGTAAGAGAAGCATTTTGGAGGGTATGAAATTTCTTTTTAATAAAATATATACGTATAATACCAGGCCTTTTTCTTTGCATGCCACGGACCTATTCCCTAAGCCAAAAATAGGTTATTTTTCCCAATCCCATTAACAAAAATCCCAAAATAGCACTTTGGTTATTTGTCAAAACCTGTAGGATTCAGCGTTGCTAACACCATCGGCCTCCATAAATGAATAACGCTACCAGGGGTCCGTGAAATACACTTTCCGCTGTAACAATTTACCAATGCACCATTTCTATTTTCGGTTTTGTTTGTTTTCAGAGTTTATTGTTATTTCTGAAAAAATTTCATGCAAATTTAAAGCCCTATTGGTCTAAGCCCCCAAGCACTTAAAGTTCAGGTTTCGAAGGTGTTTGTCCTGAGTCTTCTGTTCACACTTCTGTTGAATATCAACAAGTTGACAGAGCAACAGATAAGCTTTCTTGGTGAATTGGGTATTATTCCCATCATTTCATTTTGAATTGGGTATTTGCTAAATATAATTGGGTTTCCTGAAACCTGTTAGTCTATGATTTTTATATCAATTGGGAATTCATGCTCTTACTTATTAAGTCTAAACTGTACACGTTTGGTTGTTTTTGAACCGTATCGCTACAACATTTGTCTGAGACTATGAGGAACGACTGACAGACAAAAATGGCTATATGCATGTATATTCGATACGCATCATAAATATTTTAATTGGGTATTTTGCTTATGTAATTGCTTTTTGATACGCATTCTAAAATAGTTTCAATTGCATATTTTGTAAATGTAATTGAGTAAATACACAAATATGCAGCTTATCTGTTGCTCTGAGTTGGATTTTGTAAGCTATCCAGCTGAACATGCGCCTGATGTGGAAAGTACATTGACTGAATCCCTGTATCCCACAAAAAACAAACTGCTTAAAAATTTCATTGCCCTGGACCTTCAGCTAGCTGAGGATTTTATCACCCCCCCCCCACGTTCCAAAATACCAGACAGACGTCTAATTGGCTCACTAATGCCACTGACATTACTATAATGTTACCATTGCATTGGTGAATATTGCCCTGTAGAGTTGATAATAAGCAGTTTGTTTGTCTGTTTGTTTATTACTTATTGTTAATGTGATAGAAGTGTCTAAATTTCCCAAAATGGCTTTTCCGCCACTTTTTTTCCTAATTATTGGATTTCACAACTCATTTTTTAAAAATTTATTCCCGAAATGGCTAGAAAAAGGCCTGCATGTTTTAACTGATTATATACATGTGTATTTCAGGATGTTCAAAGTTGTGTCACATCAAGCAGCATCTACATTTATAGAAGATAAATATTTGTTTGAGCTGAATAAATCTATATATTGTCAGTGCACAGTATTTGACTTTAGTGTGTTGGAGTGTGAACAAACATTCAAGTCATTGAAATTAATTCATCTTATTGAGAACCAATTCCATCATCAACAGAATAATGAGGTTAGATACATTTATAGTGTGCTACTTGTGCAATTATTCATTCATAATTGATGTATTGAATTTTGTGTTCATTTCAAGGTTTTTATTTTTGTGAAGTTTAAAGTAAAATCAATGATCATATTGTGAACCACTGATTTTCATGACTTGTTTAACTGTCTTAGAATTACATAAATATGATAAATATAACCATTATATTGCTATTTCAACAAAACTGTATTTCTGCATATTCCAATGTGAGCTATTGTGATCTAATGGTTTATTAATAGTATTCTTAAAATTCATAATGTTAAAATTTATTTCAATCAAAATACTAGTATGTCTTGTCCTATATTTGCTGATCTTGGATATAAAATTAGGTAAATCAGAGAAAAATTGTTTTTTTTTACCATACAGCTTAGTTTGCTCATCACAATACTACAGTCTACATTATTAGCTTGATTACATTCTTGTGTAAGTTTTGCTAATTATTTTTTATAAAGTTAAATGGTTGAGTTGTTGTAAATGCATCAATTATGTTATCATTTTCAATTTTATGAAATCACAGAATTAATTGAAATTAGTATATGCAGTTGTTTATTACATATAATTATTTAATAAAGTTTATGGATTTTTTGTATGTGTTTGTATTTTGTATACTTGTTATAAATTGAACTAATTCAAGTCCAGTGCCTTACAGCAATGAAAAGCATACATTTGTATTCTAATCAGCTGACTAATTACTTGGTTCACCTAAAGTTTTTATAGGCATTTTTTAGGCAAGATGCATATTGCATTCATGTTAAAGATTTTGTCACAATTTATTAACATTACAGTAACAAGATAATTTAATGTCTGTGAGGCAGCACACCAACATTGTTTATGTGGTCCTAAATACTGAGATGAATTCATTAGGGAATCATTTTGGGTATGCTGAGATGAATTATTTCATCTGATGTATACATATATTGGTAGGGTAATGATATGATTTGTCTCAGCTTATCCAAATTGTTTTTTCGTAAGTTTCAATCTCAAGAATTAAATATTCCAAACTTCAAAGAGAAG
Source organism: Lutraria rhynchaena (assembly GCA_008271625.1). Classification (NCBI taxonomy): domain Eukaryota; kingdom Metazoa; phylum Mollusca; class Bivalvia; order Venerida; family Mactridae; genus Lutraria; species Lutraria rhynchaena. The sequence continues at coordinate 1,407,395 of VIBL01000092.1, forward strand.
GTCTATCAGGATTGGATGATTTTGAAAATCAGTCTTATCACACTAAAAGATGTGATACACGAACGTTAACAAAACACTATTAATATGCATGTTGAATGAGAAACACTTCTCACAAATTTGATCATACATCTACAAGATCTATATTGACATTGGATGGTAATCTCCACTGCTGGATTGAAAAGATCAGGCCACAAGGTTATAAAACTTGAGAATAGTGTCCGAACTCAAATCTCAATTGTTTCAAGTGAAGCATTCTGGTTTGAAAGATATTGCAGTTTAATGATTTCATGCATTTTTAGATCATTTTAGTTGGCAGAATAACAAAGGATTAAAATCTTTGTTTAGTTATAATTAAGCCAGAAACATCGCAGGACAAAATTTGAGCTTGGAGACTGATATCAAGTTTTTTTTGTAATTTTGGACCCTGGTCTCAGTTGCACAATGTTCAGCTACAGTAGCAATTTTTCAATGACTCGCTGTTCGACAAGTTACAAAGACTAAACATGATATGATTTTACACAAATTTCTTATCCATACTTCATACATTGACATTATCAGACATAAGGGGTGTAATCAATTCCGTCGATATCGATATATCGATGATCTTTGTAATCCGATTCCATATTGATTCCAATTTTAAACTATCGAGTATCAAATCACATTTCATATGAACGAAAACGGAAATCAAACCAGAATTTTCTTCCAGATGCCCTGTTCCTCTAATGGATGCTACTAAATTTGTTGTAATCTCGATTCCAGACGTAAGTCCACGAAGGAATCATTGGACTCCCTTCAAGATTCATTAGAAATCAGATTTTTAAAAAAAGTGAAAATGCCATAAAAATGTTTCTTAAGTACTTCTTTTAAAAAATTTAAAAATTGTAGAAGTTGAGTAAGCTGAAAAGAGTAGTTTACCTTATCAGCACAAGAAAGTGAATATTTACACATTCCAGCAACAAGTGTTCTTAGTGAATGAGTGTTTTCAACTGCAGGAAACATAATGAACAAGAAGAGGGGTCAGCAGACTGCTGATAATGTAGACATGCTGATATTCCTTTTCCATAATTACAAAAAGTGACGTGATGTAATGCTATTGCAAGGGCATGTAAATTTAAGACTTTTAACTTGAATTTGTGAGTCTGTGAGGATACTGAAAAGTTTTTACCTCTTCTGTTTGAATTTGCAGTACTTTGTTTACTGTTTGACTGTTCATCATGCTATAGACTGCAAGTCATTTAAGTCAAAGAGTGAAAGAAGTATCAGCCCAGCTGTAATGTGTCTAAATGTATATTCCTATATTCCATAATGCCATTGGTACACAGTTAAGTTTATGAGTTTAATACCGTTTATAGTAGGTAATAGTACACTTTATAGTCATAAGTCGAGTCATTTGTATAAATATAAATTGCAATGTTCCACCGACATTTAAACAGCTGTTTCAAGTTTGAGTTAACAGTACTGTTTTGTTATCTGAAAGTGATGCCAATAGTTGTTAAGCTGTTAAAAGTTTATAGAGAAGTTTCTAGTCATTAACTCATTTACAGTTCAACTAATAATATGAAACAAGTTATTCAGTTTCGATTGTTTATTTATCCTTTATCTTTGATCATTGTTTACACTATGCATATGATCAAATATAACTGTATCTGGTAAATACCCTCTCATAACAAAAAAAGACCCAAAGGCTGAAATTCTTATGGTAAATGTAAGAGTTTTTGCCATATATGCCTGCTAATCAATATATCGCTGTATCATCGATAATTCTCTACTGATATATCAATACAAAAATCCTTATCAATGACACCTCTATCAGACATAACCAAAGTAGGCCGCGGCCAAGGTTCAGTGGTTAGTGCGCTGGACTTGTAACCTGGATCCCCGGGTTTGAATCCCGGTTGCGGCAGGTCATGCCCTTCTATGAAAATTCAACAAAAAAGTTGATTTTCCTCCATATGTGGAGAAGTTGCCGGCTCCTTGTGGAAAGGTAAGTTAGTACTGGTTAGTATGCAGTCCATGAAAACTGGTTAGGTGAACCGGTTGCTGTATATAACTGAAAAATTGTTGAAAAACGGTGTTAAACTCCAGTGACAATAAGTCACATGAAACAAAACATAACAATGTCATCACAAACAAAACTAGTGTAAAAATCCATAATTAACACAAAGGATTGATTAATGTTCATGAAATTGGACCCTATGTGTCCTGTAAAGTTGATGTTATTGCTTAGTACAGGTGATATACAGCCAAATCTGTGAACAAAGGTCAACCTTCGGGAAAGACAAAATGTGGCCTTTATTTGGAGGTCAGTTTGTTCTAAATAATGAGTGATGGTTTTTCAAAGAATAGCCTTTATTCACGTGATGGTCTTTATTTGTAGGTGGCTGCAAACACAGGTTTGACTGCATTTGTCTTGCCTTATGTATAGACTATATAAGCGATATATATGCTTCAATAATAAAAAATAATCTCCATTTTGCCATAAAATCTCCATTGCGTATTTTAGTCATACCCGCTATGCACCAGAGTCATCCGGTACCAGTTTAGCATTCACAAATATAAACTGGTACCCGTTGCGTCTGGTGTACAGAGACGCGACATGGGACGGGGACCAGTTATCACAAATACGGTCGACCAAGGGAGACAACTAAAATGACTTTACTCACGGTGAAAAGCGTTTTAACTTAAAATCGACAAAATGACATTGAATTTTCTGTCCAACGTGCCGTTTGTTGCTTATGTAACTAAATATTATTTATATTGTACTTGATTTTTTCAATTAATCAACGCATGTGTGTGAGAATTTGGCTGTATGCAATTTCACACCAAGCGTTATAACATTCGGATATGTGAATTTGACCATTAGATATTGCTGTTATGAATATGATAAGGGGACGAACAAAAATTCATGTCTGTGTTTTTTTCGTCACGGCCCAAAAAACCTCTCTTAGTTTTTTTCTGATTAGGACGAAGCCCTGTAATAAAATGTCTGAGATGAACATGTGCCTGTAATTAAATGATAGTATTGATATAGGCAGAGGCCTATATTTACTGTTATTATATGTCTCTGATATAGGGGATAATCAAGATGAATACAAATAATGAGTTTAGTTAGTACATTGCTTAGTTAAATTTGGTAACTGTTTCCTTTTTTGTTTTATCAATATGAAACTGCATCTATGCTTCAATGAATTGTATTCCGTTATTCTTATATTCAGTATAAATGAAGTAAATACCTTAAAAAATGCAAAAACAGTGACAGGGTTTATGTCCTACATTCATAATAAATTTGAATATTGTCATTCTTAGATGATTGCTTAATTGCAATAAGTGGAAATATTGTACATAAGGTCATTTATTACCATTTACACATGTGGGAAATCTGTTGTCACAGAATTAGGATAGAAACAGTTAAATCTGGAAGTTGATATGTGACCACTGTCTTAGAGAACTGAATCATAGAACTGGAAGGACTGATGCTGGCTGGTTTTGCTGTATAGCAAGTTCTTCCTGAAGTTTATTGTTCTATGTTCTGAGTCTAAAACAATTGAAAATCCTTCATTTCTGCAATTGATCAGCAATTAATGGACACTACGTCAATTTACACACAGTTTATATGAAGACTGTTGGCTTATCGGTGAATGTTCTGCCTCCAGCTGTACCTGTGATGAGTTAATGATGTACATCGATCTAAAAATAGTAACCCAGCCTACAAAAACTGCCAATAAATTACAATTAAAACAGTGCACCATAAAGTTTTCTCAGCTTTGTTTTAGCATTGTTTACTTTCAGTAGAGTAAAATTTAGTTATTTTGAAGATTCATCATTTCATGTAATTCCTATGTTTATAATCTTTTTGGTAAAGAATGAAATTTTAACGCTCTGTGTCAATGTTGGTGATGAAGGGATTACAATAATAATGGCCTATGTTCATGTAACTTGTCTTCACTGATTTCAGATACAATGTAGTATCTATTTCAAAAATAGTGCTTACAAAAGTGTACACAGTTATGACAATTAATTTATTAGAAATTGGCCACCAGACCATTTATGAGGGGTGTTCAAAAAGTTAGTGGAAAAATTCTATAATTGAATGTTCATTTTTATTCCACATGCCATGAAATTTTATCATCATTTGGTTTAGGATATACTGTATTTATGCTAGAAATAAATTTAGTTAGTTCATAAGAAAGTGGTAGTTTACTTGGCAATGTCTTTGAGCATAAACCATCTTTACTTTTTCTGATTATGTTTGTATAAAATTGGTGTAACTTTGAAATCTATTTTAATATAGTCCAGGGCTTTTTTTCCCTTCTATAGCAAGGGCCGTTCATAAGCATCTTCCCCTTAGGAAAAATCCTTAAATTCATGCAGATTTCCCCTCAAATTCAGTTTGCATCAAGTTTTTTCTTCCCCTTTTGCAAAAATACAGTGTTATTTTTTCCCCAAATTTAAGAAAGGCCTCTTCCTCTACCCATGAAAAAAAGTCTTGTAGTCCCATTTTGGTTAGGTGATCTAGTGTTATGAAATTACACTGTTTATATCATAGATGAGTTCTATTATGAAGGCTACCTCAGATGATGATAAACCTATACCAGGCTATCTTTATGGTGAAATATCAAATATCCTTTCTTTAATTAGGTCTACTGAGTCAAACAATCAGAATATTTTATGCACTATGTTTTAAAATGATCCCAAATTAGATTCTTTGATAGTTAGCATCTAATATAAGATTAAATACTGCAGTGATAATTATTGTTATATATTAATTAAAAATATATTTTACAGTTTGATATTGGTGCATAAACTTATTATACTTTCATTATTTATTTTACTGTCAAAGGTATTTGTAACAATTTTTTGGACTAGTTCAGCTCAAGAATAGCTGTATCGTGCTTATGTAAGTGTTTGATAGTATGCATAAATGTATTCACAAAAATATACCAATGTTATGCTAGATAAATATTTTTTGTTTTTGAAATCACAAATTTATTTCATTTTCTGCTCTCTTCTAAAAAATTTTATTCATTAATATTTTATCATCTGAAAAGCAAACCTTAATTAACTACTCTATGGATAGGTATTTTTTATATCATGGTATTGAACTGACAATATATATTTTAATGCTGAATTGAAATCTTACGAATTTTTGATGTTGTGTCAATGTGTGTGTGAGTGTGTGTGTTTATTTGTGCATATATAGTTTATTTTCATTCTGATATTTATGCACATAAAAATTTATTTTTGTTATTCATTAAAGAATCAATTTTTGCTGACAAAACTATTTTTGACATGTGTTCAGAGAATTACCTGTAAGTACAGAATTTTGGTTGAAAATCTCGAAAGAATTTTGACCTACTGTTCAATGTCTTAAAACAGGTACATTTGTACTTCTGGTTTGAAATCTCATCTATGTTGAACATAATGAATGCCATTTTGGGAAATTTTAAATGGTTTGTTGTAACAATAATAAACCACCAATGTGGGGGATTTTAAGTTCTGCTGCCTTAAGCTATAGTTCCTGGTCTGTACATACATGTATTAACTAATACTGTTGTGTTACTTTCATGTTCAAATATATTTCCTTGACTTTGGGTAGAAATTAGTTTTGAATCAGCTGAGAATTGTGAGACATTGGTAGATTGTTTGGCAGACAGACTACAGAGAGATTCAACACATGTTAAACTTAAGGTAAATTTTACATCCATTTATTCATTTTACCCACTATTTTCATAGTTTTAGTAATCTGAGTGCATACCCCCCTCCACCTGAAAATTTTGAAAACAATGAAAATTTTAAAAACAATGGTACAATCTGGTACTTTCTGATCCATCTGAGATACTTTATTTAGTACCGAAATCAACATACTGCAGTATGTGTAAAATGCTTTTGTTTGTATCATATGGATTCAGCTGCATTCATGCACATAGGCAGCCATGTGCCTGATTGTCACACATAAAGACGGGTCCACACCGCTGTAATTCACAAGCTTTTTACCAATTTTTTAATGATTGTCAGTCAAAATAATTGCAGGACAGTTTGGCAATTTGAACTTTCTAGACTTAAAATAAGCATTATAAACACAACAATTCCAAATTATTAAGATGTTTTAAATAGATAATGAATCAAATTAACTCTATTTGTATTATGTAAAGATATTTCTTACCAGGTTTTGAAGTTAATGAAGCATTTAGTTGAAAATGGTCATCCTAACTTTCGACTTGGATTACTAAAAAAGAGCACTGGAATTAAAGAAGCCACAAGTAAGGACTTGTTTGTATTATTTGAATGTATAGGAAAAGAAACAGTTTAAGACAGTTGATGGATTAAAGACATGAATTACAATTGTTCTGGTGTAACAGTTTCTGATTACCCAGTTCCCAATTCTTCTTAAATACTCCCAAAACGTTTCTCACAGTCTTTTATCCTTATTGTTCTTTTTGTCATTTTATACCTTGTGTACTTTGCATGTAATAAAATTGAGATTTAATAGTTTACTTCATATTTTTAATGTTTATTATTATGGTTATTAGACACAAAATTAGTCCAGACATACATATGAAATAAAAAACTTACTTCTTACATCATTGGAATTTCTAAAGGGACATGAGTATTATAGACTCATGCAGATTCCTAAAAAATGCTGATCATATGTATACATTTTTTTTTCAGAATACAGTGGACCCCCAGATCCTCTACATGGTAATGTACCCTATGTTTTAGTGAGAAAGACTGCTCAAAGTGTATCTGAAATGTTGTTTAATTTAGATAATGTTTCTACTTCAATTTTGCTTCATGAACCAACTGTTAATTCAGGTATGTATGTTTTACTTCACCATTCGTTGGGGGATATAGTATGGAAGTCTGCCCAAAATGTCTACTCACAATCAGTTGCAATTTCTTAATTTCTTTTACTTGATCACAGACCCTGACCTGTGACTTTATGTGATTGTTCTTCTTAAAATGAAATTCGGAATCATTTTAAATAAATATTAATATAGACAACTAGCAATTAGCTCTAGCAACTCTGTGGTCTTAAGTTAAACAATACTGTGTACTGACTTAAGTGACTTTTAAAGTTGTTACTGGAAATATTCCAAAATTACATACCAACAAGGGGAAATCAGAAAATAATAACAGCTCTGTATTATTAGCTTACTTTAGCACAAAGTGTTCATGGTGAGCTATAATGATTCCCCTTTCCATCATTCATTTGTGACATGTGTCAAAAAAAAATGGAAGTGATGAAAGTTTTTGTACAAAACTGTTCATTTCAGTTGGTATTGGGTCTGACAGCCGTGCAGAGAGAAATAATTTCCAGAAAATGGAAGGTTTTGGAAATACTCCTGGACTGCCTCAAAGTAGTAAGTACATGTATATGCGTATTAATTTCATAATATTGATACTAATAGACTTATTATGTTGAAATAAGTGGTATTATGATTCTATATTGACAAATAATCATTTTGTTGAGTCTGCATATGGTCTGTTCGTCAAATCTTTACACTCATGAGACAGAAAGTTGTGCCTAAGATCCATGTATAGAGCTCAAAGGTCAATGTCACACTATATAAAGTGTCAAATAATTATTCTAAAACAGTTGGTCATTACTCTTTCATTAGTAGAAGGATTTTGAAATTACTTTTCACAAATCTTCACCATGATGATGCAATATGTGGTGTGCAAGACCTGTGTCTGTAGCTGAAAGGTCAAGGTCACACAGACTAAGGACATGATTTTGCATTTGACAGCATTATAATACATCATCTTCATATCTTGACAATATCAGTCTCTGCATGTTACCCTTGGGTATGTAGTGTTGTAACCTTTTTAGGGTTAAACGTTCCAGCTCCTTTAACATCATGTATTCTACAAGCACCTGCTGAACTTTGATTGGTCAGCTTTTTACCCCAAGCTGTCCCATGGCTGTGAACTCCCAATATGTTTAATTTTTAAATACTCAGGTACATGTTTCAGTTTATATTGATTTGATTATGAAGTTAAGCATACATTAATCAATTGACTCACATTGACATTTTAGGATCCCTTGGTGAAAACATTAAAGAAGGATTGTTTAATTTAGTTGAGCGTTTGGGTGAGACAGCTAAAGATGAACAAAGAGAATTGTTGTATACGTTAGAGGGAAGATCCGGTTATATCCCTCCTTCAGATAATGTACAAACTGCACCTTCAATAAATTATAAAACTACAGAGGATCATCTTGTTACAACATCATCTGGTACAGTTTCCTTCTTTATTTAGGTTAAATTATGTGTTATTTATTTGTTAAAGAGAGCAGTATGCTTTATAGTGTGGTATGGTTTCTGATATATATAAGTCACCCGTTGGATTTGCTATAAGAATCAATGGTGACTGCTTGAAAAAAATCATGTTATTTCATAAATAATATTGAAGATAAATATATACGCAGTTAAAATTCACATCTGCTCTAACTATGTAGCAAACTTCAGCAGTGAACTTGGCATTTTTCCTTTTGATGCATTTTACAGCTTGATTTTCATTTGGTTTTATTGTTCAGACTTTACCAATCTTATACTTATTTAACAATTTCACATTTGTTTTATTTAAATTTTAAGTTTCCGAACCTCTACATATACCTGGTAAAGCAGGAGGTGGATGGGATGATGATGATGACAATGATGATGATGATTGTATGGATAAGTCAGATACATCTAATACTACTGGTAACCTTGGAAGGTAAATCATATAAGTTGTATATATGTCACATTCCTTGTTTCAGTTTCCGTAACTTTCTTTTTTCTGCGACTTATTTCTTTTGTGGCTTGCTTGTTTTGGAGACTTCCTTGTTGTCAGTGATTCACTTATTACACTGACTTTCTTATTACAGTGACTTTCCTATTACAGTGACTTTCTTGCTTTGATGCCTTACTTGTATTCAGAGACTCACTTGTGACATTCTTGCATAATGAATACTGGCAACTTCACCTGTCATGAAGAAAATCAAGAATATGTATATGTCGGTAGCAACTAATGTCACTATTTAAAAAATTTTATGTTCGAAAATCAGTGTAAATTTGTAATCTTGTTGAATAAATCTTTCCTATATTACAGAATAGAGAGCAATGTTCAGCAGGATTACTCGTGTGAACAAAATTTAGTACAGCAAATGATACAACTTGCTGATGAAAACACGTCTATCTTACTGAAGCGAAATCAGCTAAAAGACTTTGTGAAAAGTTGTGGCAATTTAAATTGTGATAAAATTGTAGAGTTCTTAAACATCCATCTTTCATCATCTACAGATCAAGATGTTATGGTGAAATGTTTTATATGATTCATATCAAACAGTTCTTGAATTGGAACAATAATTTTAGTGTATATTTGTGTTCTTGCATGGTTTTGTTCAATGATTATGTTATAATATTATGGTCCACATCAGCTCACCAAAGCACATTGTGCTAAACTAGAGGTTGACCTCATCTGTCACATGGACAAAAGTTGGCTTGTTAATACTGTGCAGCTTACAACTATATTCCAATCTAAACGACACAATATAGATATTTTGGGTCACCTTTGTTGATTACAAAATGAAACATATGTGCAAGCTATTTAAGCTACCCCATAGTATAGTAACAGTAGTGCCCATGTATCCAAGGTTTGGCAAGGTTTTTATCTTTGTTAATAATGAATTACAAAATTATGCTGAAATGATTAGTATCATGAGCATTATTGGAATTCCTGTAATACACAGGGTATTCTAGATTTTCACATGTTCCTAAAATTTTTATGCATGTACAATAATAAATGTTTTTATCAGTAATTTTCATTTGGCCATGTGACACTTACTTGTGACATTTATTGTTATTTTCAGAGATCATTGATGCTGATTGAATCATTAATTTACACAGACTTAGTAAATCTGGATAGAGTTACGCATGTGTGTAAGGACACACTGAGTGACATTGTTAAACTTAAGACTGGAAATATTCAGATCAAATCTGAAAAGGTAGAATTGATTTTAAAGATATCCATTAGAATCACATTGATCTATGATGCATTTTCTCATGCGGTTATTTGATACTAAGCACATGCTGATTTAATATGATCTATAACTTGATAACTTTTTTTTTAAAAAAACATTGCCCTTTGTCATAATATGTCTCAAGAAATAATGTATATGTATATATACATTTTTATATTTTCAGTTAATAAGAATTTTGGAGAAACTGTCTGGACATGATAATTGTAGACTGGCCAGTGTAACACTATGATGTGAAGGACATACATGTGAACTATTGTTACTGTGATAAAGTGTGTACAAGATTAACATATTTATACTAACTGAAATTTAATAGACGCTGTTGATTCTGTATTTGTTATTCATTTGTCAGATAATGTTTTCAGAATGATTTGTTTCATTATCGGTATCTTATAAACAATCAACCTATTTAGAGATATGGTGTAGGGAGGTTGCCACAACTTGTTTAGACAAAATTATGTTTTAAATCATTTCTAGTCAAAACAACTCATGAAATACTATTTTCTGTTTAATCTTCATGGAAATATTGCTGACCATGTTTGTATGAAAAAAATGAACAGGTTGATTTCCGATCTGTTGATACATGTATTGACTGATCAGTGTATTGCTGTTAATGTTAGAATTGCTTGATCAGTTTTAAACGATTTATGATAAAACATTTTAAAAAATTATCAGTACATCAGTTAATACATTCAATATTTTTGTTATACATATAACTGATTAAATGATTTGGAATGTTGCAAAATTTACAAATTTTCAGAATATTTTTTACTTTTGTTCTTGTTTTTATTACTACATATTATTGTATGTTATGAAAACTTTTGTTATGGCTTGTCTTAATGTTCAGTTATGAAATAAACAATATTTGTCTGACTGAAAATTCAGTAAGTCTTTTATATTAAGGACCGCAGTCAAGAATGAATGTGATTGGCTCATGAAGGCTTATGTCTTTAATTGGCTAATGAAAGATCATTCCTGATATTAAAAACGAAATATTTATTGTCACTGTCATCCCACCATTTAAATGATACTGTGTAAGGAATGTGCACTTGATTTGCTGGCTAATGTATGAAAACTGACTGTGGGTATTATTTTAATTATGGTGAAGGTCAGTTAAATTACACAAGAAGTAAACAAAGTTCTGAAAATGTTCTTAGTGACACATTTTGTCTGTGATGGGTCCCAGTTCATCTTAATTAATGAAATTGCTCGGAGTATTCATAGGACATTTAAGAATGTTGAATGTTTTATGCTGAAAGCAAAAATAAAAGATGTTGAAATCTGTAAGAGTGATGAAACTTTGACTTTTAGCTCACCTAATTAAGAGGTGATGATGTAGAGCTAAAGTGATCATCCTGTCCATCTTTGTGTGGTGTGTCATCAAAAATGGTTTCAAATGAAATCTCTGAGACCACCAAGTCAATATCAGACTTCACAGGAATGATTCTTTGATGGTCCTCTTGAAGATTTTTCAAATGATACCTGTGGGGTCAAACTGGCCTATTCCATCTTACATAATTATATAAGGAAATATTATAAACATTTTTTGAGCTAGAAACTGTGACCTAGATCTTAGATATCTGGAGTGTAGCATTGTCTTGTGGTCTTCTACCATTATTGTTATGCCCCTGGGGTAAAAATTTGGCCTCACCCTGTGGGTCTCTGGCTTTAAGAAGAGTATAGGGAAAGCCTTTAAATATGTTTTTGGCTAAAACCATATGTCGTACACCTTAGATATGTGGTGTGTTGCATTGTCTAGTGGTCCTCTACTAAGATTGCTAAAATTATACAGAGTCAAAATTGGTTCATTTGTTTACCAAGTTGTCAATTAATCAGGTTACTGTATGTGAAGCTGATGGTAATCTGCCCATTTTGTATGATGCTGATGGTAAACATGTACAATGTAATCATTTATTTAAGTACAATGGTAAAGGTATAACTGTATAATAAATTATGTGGATGATTAAGATATTAAAGAATTATTACATATGTTGCTAAGGTGTAACAGTAAATTTCATAGTATTCAAATTAAAATTTCTAGTTTTAAATGATCATAAAGGTAACACATGCATACACTTAAAAAAACAGAAGCATTGAACAATTTAAAGAAACATCCTATTTCTGTTACAAAAAATGTGCTTAACTAGTACACATGTTTAGATTTAGTTCATTAAAGTTATTGGGCTATAGTTAAAGGTACTGCAGACTTTTTGTGCAATTCCATTCTATGACTGTTTTTTTGTTGTTGTTTGACTAATCTGGTGTAACAATGTTACAGCATTCTAGATGAATGATAAATCATATTGGCATTTATTCTACACCCACACACTTACGGCTGTTCAGTACTTTCATGCTACTTATAATTGAATACCTATAATTATTTTATCTCCCAAATACCTGAGTTTATACTATTACAAGTGGTTTGGAAATACCAGGTCTATGACAATGCTCCAATTGAGTTGTAAATTTGTATGTTTTTATGTAGGAATTAATTGGTTGTTGTATCAATCAATTTCCAGGTATTTGAGCTTTGCATAAAGATGTGCATTGTGGTCTACACCCTTGTAACTTTCCTTTAGGCCAGCGTAAATATGAGTGCAACAGAAACACAAGAACTACTGGTAATTAATTCAAGCATAATTTATTAAGGATGGGTAACATCAATCATAACGCATGTTTCTAGAAGATAACAATGACTTATATACACACCATCATCACTATAAGAAAACAAAATTTTCATAGATTTCACCATTAAAGTAATTAAAATTACATTGTCACAAATACTCCACTTCAAAATGACAAATAAAAATGTTGAAATTGTACATTCTATTTACTTCTTTAGAACGTTCAGTAACAATTAAATCTGAATTACAATGAGAATCTAGAAACTTATTAATAAGTTGGAAATAATAAACAATACTATTACTATTTAAAAAAGTATGATAATGGAAGATATGCTTTAACAATTTATATGTAAACCAATCAATAAAAAAAAATTACCTGACACGAAAAAATTGACACGACCAGAATCATATATCAATACTACTCATGATGGTATCAATTTGATTGAAACTAAAAAGTTCTATAATGTAGAAATGGATACATAATGAACTATTATGCCATTTGGTGCTAACGCACATTTATAAATGAAATCAAAAAATGAAAAAGTCTATGCAACTAAATGCTTCAAACAAACATCATCTGTTGTCACTACCATCCTATTGTATAAAACTTGAACCATAACAAAAATACACAAAGCATATTTAACAAAAAAAGGTCTATATGGGCAATAATCAGACTTCAAACTTCGTTAATGAATGGTATAACCATCTGGTATGACTACATAATCACCACACCAGGTCAGATATTTGTCCATACGGTGTTCATAGTACAAAAACAGAATGAAACATAACAAAAATTAATATTCGGTAAACAATTTTCCAGATAAAGAGAAAACAGATACATTTATCTAAGAATCTGTGGTACTGTGGGTAGCAATGCCTTCAACACGGGGGGTTCATAAAGTAATAAAAGATATCATGACAGATGATTGCAGAGAAAATTAATAATAGCTCAATATACTGATGTAAAAACGAACCAAATACATCATAACCCATCATATTTATTGTGTAGGTACATTCCCTAGTAGGTTACTGTAAACAAATAAGACTTTTAATTAATACCCAGACATTTTCAATTAATACAGACAAGTATGAATAAGTATTAACAAGAAGGTTTGAGAACAAAAATGAAAAAAAATCAAGCAGTATTGAACAAAGACATTAGAACAACATAACTGTACAACTTTTAAAACACAATCTATGTATAAATTAGTATGCACAGTGATGATAATATAGAATGAGCCAGTAAAAAAGTAAATATGTTCAAATATTACCAACTAGTATAATAACAAGTAAACAACATAAAACCATTTGATGCAGACTGCATATGACATTGAAGGTAAAGATTCATCCACAGCAAATAATATACCTCTTCAGACATTTCTGTGATGTTTTATTGGAATCCTGCACAGCTTACAGACAATGTTTTACTAGAACTAATAAACAGATTGCCAGTGGAATACTGTATGCCAACTCTCAGGTATATAAGGATCTAGAGTAATAAATTCAGAATAATGCCATATTTTAGAAATAACCAATTTGTATGTATTGTAGTTTGTATTGTTATAACCAGTAAATTTAGAGGAGATGAATCATCAAATCCAGGTTAATATGTAGTTTATTTATATCTGCTAAAGATCGTTGTCACTAATACAGGTAGGAATTGAAATGGCAGTCATTTGAAATGGATCGAGAAATCTAAAGCCAAAATGCTAATTGCCAAACTAATAAAATTCCATACAAAACAAACAAAATATAACATTTAATAAATAAGGTTAAACTTTATTCCTTAACCTGCTAATTTACATAACTTCAATATAATCAATCATAAATCATTGATTTTTACCCACTGTTTCATACAGCATTCAGATATGGATCAATTTTGAATGTATTGGTCCACTGTGAGACTTAAGTTGATACCTCCACAAACTGATCCAAACTTATAATGTGAAATGAGCAGATTAAGGATGAAGCATGGAATGTCCAAACAATACAAAAACGTAAGAAACCACAGAGACTACAAATAAATATCAAAACACCACTATAGATTGATTCAACGGAAAAAACTATTAAATTTCTACCTCACTTTTGATCAATACTGTAGTACATAAAGTGTGTAATAAACAGAACTTCATCAGTTGTAATATATATTTTCATTTGATTTATTCACATATTACCAAGAATATCGTAAGGAAAAGTCTGTAGAAAGTAAGCAACTAGGGTAAGTAAATAGTGATCAAAATAAATTGGGTAAGTAGATGTAAGTATATACAGAGGAGAAAAGAAACAGACATAACTTAAGATTCAAACAGATTCTCGTTGTTGCTATCAAATCATTGACATAGGTGACAAAGGGTGATTTTGTGCTCAGGAGAAGGTACAGTATAAGGCCAATGGCCCGTTAATAGAGCAATGCATCTGGTGATAATCAACAAATATAAATGCAAAATTAATAGTATGTTCGTAAACATTTTAATCAGTAACAATTTAATCTATTATAGTATACTATGGCAAGAATACAGGGTAATATAGGACAAACTGCAAGAAAACTGCTTGTTAAGCATGTTTTGGGACTAACAACACCTCACTCAATAACAGAAACACCTGTAAGTGTAATTGTGTTAGTAATGAATAGTTAGAGATGACGTTTAACTACCATGATTATAACACAAGCTAAAACAGCAAACAACATGCATGCAGTCAAATTTATAGTTCACAATATCCATTGATTGATCAGGTATAATTAGGAGTATTTCTCATTAGCTGTTCACTATTACAAACTATTCATTAAATGGGATTTAACTATAGACATGTACCCTCAACAACCACTAGGTGGATATAATGTTTCTGTTATACATTGTTGTGTGAATAATGGAAGCAAGCACACATTTCGTGCATAAGGAGAAACATGCAATATCTAAATCTACTTGGTCCAATCAAGTGCGTGTGCAATTCTTGAAAAACTTGGGCCCGTGCACGAGCTAATCTCAACTGTTGTGTATATAACCTTACAGTGTTTATACCCTCGTCCTCATATACATTAAAATATAATTTATAACTTATTTTAAGCTTCAATAGATCACAATGGTCCCAAACTTGAAGGCTAACTTGATTTTTACATGATTTATCTAAACATTACATCCTATAGATCTGTTCCAAACATTTACAAAAAGTAGGTAATAAAATAAGCAATACATTAACTAGTATTACAAGCAAAAAGCATCACACAGTATTAAGTTAACAAATAATAAATATGTACAACACACAGAGAACAACTCTGTGTTCTTTTTTTACATTTGCTACAATGAAATTATTTCAATGGAACCCAAATTTTCTTAAATTTGATGAACTGAAGAATAAAAATGTTCCTGGTTTATACTACCATTATGTCAACACATGTATAGACACATTCCTACTGATATATATGTCTCCAGTTACATTGTCACGTAACATCTCAAATACATTATATACATGCATGATCTTTATCAGAAATGTACCACAAGAAAAATATCATATGATGTTCTTATATGTTTCATTACACCCCAACAAGTATGGTATCAACCCGATATAAAATGCTCATGAGTTATTAGGAGGTGAAATATTCAAGCAATGACTGACAAACTATATGTAGCAAGATTAAACACACAATATGAACAATACTAACAATATTATCACTGTCCATTTAATACATCACACAATTCGTAACAAAAAACATATTAAACTATTTTTTTTCATATATTTGAAGCTATCATACAGCATATTATTATGGGTAAGCAGGGATGTTCTTAAAATCATGAGTTTTCTTTTTTTTCTTAACTTTTGGAACACAAACATCTGACTACATTATTCATCACCTCTGTATTTTGTAATTCAATGAACACAACATTCCAGTTTTTAAATCCAACCTTACCTGTTTATCATTTGTAAATTTTAATGTATACTTTCTGATGATATTTTAATGAATCAATGTTTCAGTCAATACTTCACAGTGTGATTGATTTTAAAGAACAAATTTTAGAGTAAATGATAAGGTGAAATATTCTCGTCTCAGAATGCTTTCACTTTATCTGATTACATTACATATGTTACACAAACATGAACCAAACAAATGAAATAAAGGGTAATAATAATATTTAATGAAGATATTGTATCATGACTCAATCTTTGCCTTTTCATTAATCAACAATGTAGATAAATAAATGTATATTGATATATCAATATGGATGAGTCGAATTCACCACGCTATTCTAATAATGTAATGGAATGCTCACTCAAAGCTTAAACTATGAGGAAATAATAAACAAACATAAATGTCATGTGGAGAAAAAACAGCTTGGTCAAAAACACAGCAACATTATTATACCAATCTATTTCTGACTATCTTTACTGGACTTCACCATGTTCCAAATGATGCCAATGGCATAGCATACATACTAGCCGAGTTTTATTTATATGACATCTGTCTCACAATGCATACGCATGAAGAGCGCACAAGTCACAAGTAAATTGATATAATGTCTGAGACACTGAAGGCAAATTATAGAAGAATATTCCATAAAACACAGAAACTGCTCAATAAAAAAGTAACAACATTCCGTGAAAACTGGACCCTTATATAAATAACAAATATACAATTTATAAATACACATCATAGTTTATGTACAAGTCATAACTCCACAACTAGACTATAAATAGATATGTGATTAGATGTTTAAAACAACAGCTAAAAAATCCAAATTCAATCAGTTTATACAAAGGTAATATGAAGTTAGTCATACAGCTTAAAATACACACCTACTTTGTGCATTCTGATAGAGCTGGGTTTAGAACATCATCTATACTACATACATTATAGATGGCCACTTCAGTTAAAAAACACCAAACATTGTACAAGATATTTTCTTTACTGTTCACTGTAAGTTAGTATATTACATAATTATATCTCATCAGAGAGTGTGCGCAGAAAAGATATCAATAGTACCATATGAAATCTTTTCATACAGAACAAAGAACAGCTGTTTTGTTTGTTAAAAAGATCCAGCATATGAACACTTCTAAGGAATTCTAGTTTTGCTGTTAAAATTACTGCTATGTAACTGACTAGCTGACATTAACAAAAAAAGCTGACATATACATGGAGAACACTAGAATAATTCAAAAACTAGTTGTTTCACATATATTATATACATGATTTACTGCACCAACATAAGATGTTAGAGAACAGTAGTATTTAAAAAAAAACATCAATAAGGTGATGTTAATAGTGTATAAAACAATCCCTTCAAAAAAAGAACAGCTAAAAACTAGAACAACTCTCATGTACAATAATCTCTCTTGATAAGAAATATCTCTAACAACTCAAAATACCATATATCATCCTATAAACTATACATAGTGTTAAAACCAATATTTTCAAAGCAAGAAACTGTGTATGTCTATGTTTTGAGCCCTTCCTTGATTTGGTCCAAGTCTGAAATACTTATCAGGTACTGCATTAAGGCAGTCCTTTGGATTTTCATTGTTATATTTGTTCCCGTAGCAATAAAACATCACACATAATTCTCCATGCTTTTTCTCCTTCGAACATTTCAATTTGTTGTTGTTTCAGTTAATTTTTCCCAAGCAGACGTACAGTTCAAATCTGATGGAGTATTTAAGTCTGACTCATCAAAATTAAATAAGTCTAATACTTCTTTCTGAGTTTGTGGCGTCAATATAGGATCTGCTGGAAAACTGACTGGTGCATTAGCACTTAAAGGAGTTAAACCAGTATTTGGCATTATCACATCTAGCCAATCAGGTACATCGATTTGCATATTACTGTTCGTTTCCATATCGGCAAGTCCTAAATTAGCCAAGTCAGGTTCTGAGCCATGAACAGATCTCTGAGGAGATTTAATACTTGGTATAGATAAATAACCTTGTTCATTTGGCATCAAATCCATGGCTGAAGAAGTGTTAGTCATATCTGTTAAATCTAAGTCACCAAATGTAGGATCTGGAGTCCAGTCCATCGCATTTAAATCACTATTTATCACATCATTCAAATCAAAGAAATCGGTAGAACCTTCGGATGCACATTGCACATTTAGTGTTCCTGAATTCTGCATTTCACAAGGTTCTGTTTTGATTTCTGTTTTAATTCCACTTACAGAAGCACTAGCACTAATCAATCCTTCCATTGGCACATACACACTGTCAATATTTCCCTTCATCTCAGTTAATTCATTATTAACTGGTTGAACCACTGTTGTCATATCATGTGTTGGTTTAGAGAATGTTAAAGACTGGTTCTGGTATTGGGAGTTAGTTGTAGTAACTGTAGACTGTGAGGCAGCAACTGTAGTCACCGACTGGCTTACATTTGAAGTTGATGGTGGTTCTTGGGCTGCACTAGCAGGTAGTTCTAAAAATAGAGATTTTATTTCATAAAGCAGAAAATCATATTTTTCCTATGCTTGTGACTTTGGTTCGATTTGCAACTACCTAAAAGAAAATTCTTTTTTCAAGATTGCTACCAGTATGTATGCTTCATATGCGTTCTCAATCAAAAGGTGTACGTCCGTTTTCAGACATTGAACAGAAAACTTGGAATTCATCTAAAAACTTGTGAACTAGAGATCTGCATGTCTCTAACAATAAGTCTTATTTAACAAAATAAAAAGTAGCCCAATCTTACTAACAATGATATTTCTCTGAAGAGTGAATTACCAAAATAATACTTTTTACAAGCATGAAAGCATTGAAAAAATCTGTGCTGCTTTAAAATCAGATTAAGGATAGGGTAAGAGACTAACTTGTAAAAATTACTTACCACCAGTCCGTATAAGTATTTCTAAAACATCATCCATTGTCTGACTCTTCTCCACATTCTCACCACAACCTGTACTATCAGTACCCTGAAATAAAATATATAAATACATAGCATAAAATTACCTAAATTCTTCTAAGAAACCAGATAAAAATCATAAGAAAGTTTTCCAGTCTTTTGCACCTATTCCTGTATAAAACTAATGTCAATTTTCAATAAAATCATATTAATTTATTTGGTTTGTTTGTTTCAGACTCATGAAATAAAGACTTAATTATTATTATAAGACCCAAGGTCTTCCAATGATCTTTTAAATTTATCAAGAATTCTTAATTTGGATTCACAAAAGATGTAAATGCTTCCCAATGAGATGCAGGAGAGACAAAAATCATGTATGTTTATTTTCATCAACACACATTGGCAATTCTGTCCATTGTCTTTAGACATAATTTGAAATTTCAGTTGTAAATTAATACAATCGTAAATTAATGACATAACTAATGTCATACAAGTGGCCCCCGGGCAGGGCCAATTTTGACCCAATGAGTATAACATGAACATTATCAGTAGAGGACCATAACAAAATGCAACACACAAAATATTTTAGCAGAGGACCATATGATTTACTCTATATAATCAATGTAACCCCCCCCCCCCAACCAGGGCCAATTTTGACCCCAGGAGAATAATATGAACATTCTCATGGCTGAGTGGTTCCAGAGATCATTTCAATTGAAACAATTGTTGGTAATACACAAAGACAGACAGGGTGATCTCAAAAGTGTGATGTCCGGTTCAAGAATTAGAAGTAGTTATATTTATCTGGACTAGAAACGTGATATTTATGTGTTTATAATTTTGTGGTTTTAACATACAGGTATATAAAGATGATTGGTTTATACACTGAGTTGATATTGAATGCAGACTTCGTCTTATAGTGAGACGTCAGGTTTGTGTAAATATGTCAAGTAAGACGGATGTGTAACTGTATGTCAGCTGATAGTGCCACAAAACATACAACTTACTGCTGATGACGAAACTCAAAAAGAACGAAAGAAAATTTGTTACGTTTTGCGCGTGTGACCGTAAAGTGGGTCACTCGACTTCTGCGTCAAGTCCTCATTCATCTTACATGGAAGCTATCATCACTACGCTTGAAAATCCAAATGCTTATCCAAATAGATTTCTAAGTTCTTGCATAATGTTACATTGAGATGAAAACTATACACATAATGTATGTATTTCAATATAAAGAGGTATAATCATACACAAAGCATATGAATAAACGTGCAATATAAATGTATTAAAACTGCATCAGATAACATGATAATGCTGACTATCATCAGAAAAGCTCAGACTTCAAGAAGACTCATTTTTATCACATTCTGTAATGAGTACATTACAGTAAAATGGTAGCTATCTTTTTTACCTTTGCACAGATAATTATGACTTTTGTTAATTAACTTAGGACAGAAAATGTCTTAGTTCATTACATTTTCCACATTTATACAAATTCTATTAACATAACTCCATAAACTTCGACGACATCCCTCATACACTGCACAGTAAACTTGGATACCAAAAATGAAAGCATAACACAGCAAAACACTTAAATTATCTTAATAACAAAATATAATTGCTTTATCCCTTCAAGATACAAGAGAGCGTAAATGTCATTTTTGAGCACATTGTAATCAGAAAAAATCGCAAAATAAACTTGATGGATAAACTGTAGCTTAGCTACCACAATATCACACCAGGTTTTTGTGACTGAAAATTTCTTCCCAAGATTCAGAAGTGAAGAACAAATAATATTGAATAAAATATTGAACCTTTTAATATTTAACTTGTCAGGCAGAGGTTTTAACCTGACAAACAGTTTAATGAATAAATTCTGTAACAAAACATTTGAACGATACTGAAAGTCTCTGTATAAAAATGTACCATAATATCTAACATCAATACACACATTAACCACTGTAAGATAACAAACATGTAGGTTCACAGCATTTAGTGTCAGAAAAAATCAAACAAAACATGGAGTGTGAATGCAGACCGAAAAACACAATAAAGACTTTTCCTACATTTTTGTAAGGCTTTTGATCTCATGCCCATTAACTTGCTAACAGATCAGAAGTCATCAAGTAGACAATAAATCAGTCATGTTCTCTCAGTCATGTATAATAAGTATCATTAAAGCAAAATGGAATTCCACCATAAACATCATACGCCAGCTAATTTTCATTATCATACCTTTGCATACAATCTAAAAATTTACACATTAGGAAACAAGTAATTTTCCACAACATTTCTGACAAGCTAAAACACTTAACACAGTTACAGAAGTTATTTGTGAGTGAGTTAAGCCATCAAGTGATTTAGCAATATTCTAATAATTTCACACATATACTGGTTATTGTCAGATAATGACAGTGTAGGATGAAGTGAGACTAATAATAAGAATGCGTATTTACCTTAACTTGCTTGTTTTTAACAACCTCATCATACTTTGGAGGTTCTTTCATAGGAATAAAATAGGGATTGGATGCAGTACGGGGCACAGATCGCTGCTTACTCTCCACTGGTGATGTAGGTAGGGATGAAGTCCTGCATTAGAAAATTTTCTGTTAAAACATAGATCAAAAAAAAATTCAGTACTTACTGTGTAATGGGTTCTTTGATGTCTAACAGTTTTAGTTTCAAAGAAATTTCACAATACGAAGGCTATTAAAATCATACACACGATTAACCTGCTAGGATCATTATAAATAATACTTTAAAATAATAGAAAGTAAACATACATTTTTTGCACTGAAGGTTGAGTCAATCCATTCACAGATGCTGGACAACTTGTCTGTACACTATTTGAACTTGTTTTTGGTGCCGGTGGTGCTGTAGCAATAATGAATTGTTGAGTTCCTCCAGTAGCTGTAGATACAGATATCAGGGATCTTCCACCACCCAAATTTAATGTCTGGTTAATGGCTTGATTCTTAATGAATTCAAGATTTGGAGCTTTTGTTCTCTTTGTAGCAGTATTTGTCGTTGTCTTTGTATTTGGTGTAACAATAACTGCAGGGAATTGAGAATTCTGGAAAGCATGTAATAAATGTGCTGGTATCTGTATCTGCTTCATGTTAGGTGGTAGTGTGGCCAATGTCGGTGGTTTATTACCATTTGGTACATTAGGAACACTGAAGATTACCTGAGCAGATGTGGCTGAAGAAGGTTTATCACCGCTATGTTGTGGTGATTTCTGCTGTGATTGACTTGATGTTGGTTGTGAAGAAACAACAATTGGAGAACTCCTAGGAACTTGTCCCGCTAGAGGTGGCTGACCTTGAGCCACTGTCTGAGGTTGACCTTGTAACTTCACTTGAGCTTGACCTTGTATTGTAATTTGTTGTCCTTTTTGTGCTTGACTATGAACCGAAACTTTAGACTGACTTCGTTGTGCTTGTGGAACTTGCATTGCTACTTGCTGCTGCGCCTGTGGAGATAAACTCACTGCTGCTGGTGAATTATGAGGAGAATTTTGTTGCTTCAGTTGCTGCTGCTGTTGTTGCTGCGTAAATTGTTGTTGATGTTGTTGTTGTTGTTGCTGCTGCTGCTGCTGATGCTGCTGCTGTTGGGACACAGGGTTACAGACATTTTGTTGCTGAGCAACAGCATGTTGTTGTATGTTTTGCTGCATCTGTTGGTGTTGTTGTTGCAAGTGATTCTGAGCAGCTTGTTGTTGCAATGCTTGTTGCTGTAGCTGTTGCAGTTGTTGCTGTTGTTGTTGAAGTTGTTGATGCTGTAATTGCTGCAGCTGTAATCGTAACTGAGATTCTTCCAACTGAGCTTGCAGTTTCTCTATTTTCTCTTGTTGCTGTTTCAACAAATCTTCTTGAGACATTTGAAAACCAGATGATGCTTGCTGAAGTTGTTGCTTCTGATTTTGCTTCTGTTTCTCTTGAAGTATACGTAACTGGGCTTGAATTTGGTTCAACATCTGTTGCTGATCATCTTGCTGAGCTTTAATAGAGCTACTTTGATTTGTAGTACTCATACTTGAGAAAGTTGGTAAAGGTGGAGGAGGAGGAGGATTCTGAATCTTCATGGACACTGATGACATAGGACCACCACTTAGAGACTGATTCAAATCAAGATCTATTTCCATAGCAATGTCATGTCTATCTGGTTCTGATGGAGCCAAAGATAAGACAGAAGGAGGCCTTGACTGTTCCATGTTGGTCTGAGTATTAGATACATTTTGCAGATTAGGCATAACATTGTTACCACTTTGATTCTGGCCACCAGTTGGCTTCACAGCTCTAAGATCACTAGGTGATTGCACGTGTATTTCCATAAGATCTGGGGTTAATGGAGTCATAATATTCTCCATAAATGAAGGTGACTGAGGTGGAGAAAAAGGGTTACTTAAATCATCTGGAATCATTGTCATATTTGAAACACTTACAGCAGATTGCATCGACTGAATTGAAGCCAATGGAGAGTCAGCATTAGTAGACAAAGTTTCATCAATGACTGATCCTAATGGTGACATCACTGAGCCTGGTCTGGAGAACACTGAACTTGATGATGAACTATGGTTTACAGGCGGTGTTGTCATAGAACTAGAGTTTACAGTTTCTGAAGATTTGAGACTACCACCACTTGATTGCACAGAACTAGGTTGAGAGTATACACCTGAATAGGTAGTTATCACAACTGGAAGAGACATCGATGACCCAGCACTTGAAGAAACCACTGATGCAGGTGTGGTAATAACAACAGATTTTGATGACATCACCGAAGACTGGGGTGATGTAACAGAACCAAGTGGTGACATTACTGAGTATGCTTGTGGTGAAGTTGCTGATTTTGATGAAATCAGAGAGCCTGATGGTGACAGTATGGAACTGTTTGGAGAGGAGACACAGTTTGGGGATTTATCATTAGGACATTTTAATATGGCATCAGCATATGGCTTCAATCTTTCAATTAGAGTTGGCTTAGGCCCAGAGACAGTTAAATTCCTTTTCTTCAATTCAGCTTTTAGTTCAGCAACTTTCATTTCCTCCAGGCTTGTGTATTGTTTTGGAACTCCAACAGTCAAATTTGTATTAACTGTAGGCTTCTTTATAGCTGGTTTTGGTGTGACAGATGTCAGGTTAGCATTCATTTGTGGCTGTGGTTGGCCTAACTGAGGCTCCTGTTTTATCTGGGTCAACACTGGCGATGCGATTCGTATCTGATGAATCTGTGCAGGTGGCTGTGCATGTTGGCTGGTAGGTGTTACAGTAAATACTGTTTGTGTAGGGGCTTGTGTTGTAATTGTAATAGGAACAGAATCTACAGCACTTGTAGCTACACTGCTACCAACACTTGATGACACTGTCTGAAAACTAGACTGACCATCTTTCTGGGTAGGTACTAGTACAGTTGTCGCATTTATATTCTTCTGACTAAACTCCAGTTGCCATTGAAGAAACAATTGTTGCTGTTGTAACAATACATGATATGGAGTATCCGATGATGGAGGCTGTTGTAGAGGTGGTTGCTGCGGTAATGAACCACTGTTATTCACAATATTGTTTGCTCCTGCTATAACAGTAGCAGCTGATGTTACTGGTTGACTACTCTTCACTATATTTGGTGGACCCTTATATTCATGGAATTTTATCACCTTTGCCTTTGGCTGAGGTTTAGGTTTCGGTTTCTTTGGTCGAGATTTACTACTACTGTTTATAGTAGACACAGTAACATTACTTCTTGGTGACACAAAACTCGTAGCTGCTCCAAAGCCACCTGTACTGATGGTCTGGTGTGGAATGGTGAAAGATTGAGTAGTTAAGGGCAGCGTAACTTTGGAATCCTGATGAAACTGGATCTGGGCAGAGAATGGTAATGACTTAGTAAATGAGGTGGGAAGTTCTGGTGCTGGAGGTATAACTGGAGGACTGCTGACATCCGACAGATTAGAATCATCAGTTAGATCTGGTGAAAGAGCTTCATCACTTGATTTTCCTTCATCATAATTACTGTCATTACTACATTCTCCTTCTGCTGCCGTATCAAATGACAAAGACCCTTCTGAAAAAATAAAATAAACATACCTTTAATATCTAAAACACAGCATCAAATTTACAGGGGCACTTAAACTATTGCAAACATTTAGAGAAACTCAAGCATCACACTCAAAATGATTTAACTCAAGTCATTTGACCTTGACAACACACAGGCATGGTCATAGCATGATTTATGATCAGAGTCATTAAATGGTTCTAAAATTTAGCATGTCTAATTTTGACACAAAATTACACTGGATATCTGTTACCTAAACTCCAAGATAAAAACACACTCCTAATTTAAAACAAATACATATAATATTATATACTGTTGTGAAATTATCTAGAGGTGATTGCATCATGTATCATGCACTGAAGAATTTGTGCTGTGGTGGTATTTAAAATCTATGTAATATCATTTGTTTTTGTAACACAATGTTAATGACGTAATATATATTTATTTCTACAACAGTGTAAAAAATTAATGTTGAAATGATTTGGCATTCTTAACTTAACCAAATATTGCTAAGCATATGCAAACAGTAACCATTTGTGCTTAATTATTCTTCACACAAAGGCATACATGAATGGCACTGTGATCATTAAACAATCATATACCTTTAATAAGTTGGTGCAATTTGCCGTCTGTCTGTATAATATTGCCTTGTACCAATTCTAATACTCCAGGTCTGTGGGACAGTTTGTCATTTAAACTGTCTGCTAATCTTGCTTTCTTCAGTAATCTTTGTCTTTCATGTAGAGAAGGATCAATGTTAGTATCTGAAAAGACATCAATGATCTGGTGATTAAGTGCACACTAAGAGTGTATTCATACACAAAGTCTTTCTCCTAAGGAAGAGTAAGATTATTTCATATGCTGTTATTTCTTTTTGAAAAGTGAACAATGTCTTAGAAAGTAAAATACTGGTGAATGACTGAAAATGAACCTGCAATACCATTCACTCCGTATAATTAACACAATATACATAAATATTTCTTCACCAACATTGGATGGAGTTGACATTAATATACTGTGATTGTTGCACTGAATTTTTTGAACGCTTATATTCATCAGTCACCTATCCCCTTCCCATCATCAGATAAACATGCTTCCAAAGAATAAATACAGTGGAATTTGGTAAAAATTTACTGAAACATAAAAAATGGCTTATCAACAAGTACTGATTATATAAATCATATATCTTTCTTCCCATGTTTCTGAAAATAATCAGACAATTTTAGAGATTTTGTTAATATAAAACAAACCTCATTTTAGTCATGACTTTTTTGTACCTGTTTTACAATACCATCAATAAAACAAGCAGGTTTCTAAAGAAGCAGTAAAAAAAGTATCTAAAATGATTTTAGGATTAAAACTATGCAAATAATTCCTTGTTTTTTACCTTAATTTGATTACATAATTCATTTATTGTACAATCAGACAAAGTAAGAGAAAAATCAGAAACAATACAGGCTATTTAATAAATGAGATGACAGACAATTTTATATCATTTACAAGTCCTGTTGGGCTTAGTTCCATAGTGCTAATAGTTTAGCAATAGACTTTCAAGTGCCAACATTCATGGCTCTCTTACTTGCAAAGACAGGAGAATTATAATTTTACCACAAAGATTCTATGACTAAGCTTTATTATATTAGAAGTAAAACATCAGCCCAAACAATATAATTTCTATATAAATTCTTTACCTCAACTTATCAGGTTGGATTTAAGAACATGAAAATCAAAATTGTACAAGCCAATCTAATAATGTGTACTAATTGGCAAAAACAAAATGTATAGAATATTAATCAGATGAAATAAAAAGCATTGCTAAATATAATTCCTGCACTGTGAAGTATATATTTTCCCCTGATATGCAGTGTTTTATTTTATTGTTCTGGATATAGTAAATACAGATATACTGAAGCATTTATTCAGGTTCCAAAGATTTCACTATCACCATGCACTGGTATATTTATCTGCTGAATGTTATTTTTTCCGTGGTTTAATATTGCACCAACAAGTCATTTGATGACTTTCCCAGATTTAACTTTGGAGATACCAGTAAGCCCCCTGTAAACACCTAGGTAGAACTATCGACCTTCCATAAGCTAATGACACAGCTTCCTCAAAAGTGAAAATTTAGTCCTGGGTGGGATTCTAAATCACAGTGGTGAGGGGTTAAGGATTACAAGTCAAAGACTATAACTACTGGACCAAAAAGGACCCCTGCTGAATGTTAAATCTTGCAAATAAGAAAAATTATTCCTATGTAAAAGCAAGTTTGGTATCTATTATAAGACAATCATGCTACATGAAATTAAAAATTTACAATTAAATCTTACAATTACAGTTTCCAAATAATTAAATTCGATTCCAATGCAGAATAAGTAGTGCATTAGTATGTATTAAAAATATGTTACCTTCTAAGATATGTTGTTGAACCAGTTGTTGTCTGTCTGGTCTATGAGAGATCTTGAACCGTAATGAATCACCAATCTGGAAATAAAATTACACAAAAAATTAATTTAGGGAAAGGAGAACATGTATATACAGATGATTAACAGACTATCAAACAAACTATAACAATCATTTTTCATCATGAACCAATCAGTTTGATACAGGAACAATCCGTTTGATCAGGGGATGATCAATTTGATCAGGGGACAAAATGTTAAATCAGGGGAAATCAGTTAGACAAAAAAGAATTTGTTTAATAAAAAAAAGAATTTATCAATCAATTTGACCACAGAGTCAATCATTTTGATCACAAATGAATCAGCACTATGCCATGATTTGTAGTCAATCAGTGTGAGTTTAAACAATATAGCATTATTGAAGGAGAATTGGCATGATAAGTATAATAAACAGTCAATCAGTTTGATCATAAATCAATCAGTTTGTCTTCAAGTAAACTTCATTTCAAGTATATATTGAAATATAAACTATCAATGTGGTATAGACACAAAATATGAAGATAAGTACATCTGAAACAGTATAAAATACTCCAACCTTCATACAGGTAGACTATACTAAAATGAAAATCAAGGCTGAATCCTGAACAACCAAATTACATTTAAGCCTTAGATCACTGAACTTGAGTAGAAATGGCAGCATCACAGAACCAAGTGTTATTTCACAAAATTATCACTATGGGGTACTGCATTCCAGCATAAACTTGAGATGTATTTACATACACAGCACTTTATTACATAAGCATTATTATATAGCTATTTAAATTTTTGAATAGGCAATTATGATGAAAATATATAATTTAAATGCCATTTTAAGGTCTTTTGAGGTTCAAACTCTACACCACCGTACAGATATTAGGATTCATGTATTTATGTAACAATTCATATCTTTTTAATCTATATACTGTAATTACTTAAGTCTAGTCTGTTATAAAACAGAGGAAATCCTGGGAGTACGCTACAAATGTATAAATGAACAAGATTTTTAAGAAAAGAAAATCACAAAAACTCGAGAAGATGAAGAAATAAATGGGAAAAAAGATTTCACAATTCATACACATTATGCAAATGTGATAATGACTAAGACCATTAAATCATGACAAAAACTTTAGTATTTGGTGTAGTTTTCTAAAGCAGTGACACATATCTAATAGAGGTGAAACGATTCAAAAAATTTCGATTCCATTCGATTTCGATTTTTCATCCCACGATTCAATTTTTCGATTCGATTTTCGATTTTAAAAGGAATTAAATAGGACAAGAATAAAATAGCTATCCCACCAGTTTACGATGGAATGTATTTTCTTAAATACTGTAAACAATGGAACAAACGAAACATAAAACTTGTGAATAGGAAAAACTGAAACAGTAAAGAGCCTGACGACACGAGAAGAATGCTGATCTCGTTAGATTTCAGTCATTTTGACTCGCATACTATGGAAAATGAAAGTAGGTATTACCAAAAAAAAAATCGAATCGAAATTGCCGTCATTGAATCGAATCGAATCGAGCATGAAAAATCGCGGTTCGCAATGGATCGCGATTAATCGTTTCACCTCTAATATCTAACTTAACTCAATTCCTGTTTCTAGAATTTTGAAAATGCAAAGTAGATACATGAAAGCATTGAATTCATTCTTAGAGGAGCTAAAACAATTAGTTTTAACAATAACAGATTACACAATTATTGTGTATTGTTGTTCATTCATTTATCATATATCTATTTCTGTACAAATATGTACAAGGACACATATTTATACAAGACTACTTGTACAATATGTACATACTGATATTGTTTATAGGGAAGAAATTCATTATATCCAGATTGATCCATAATTTTAAATAAAGTATGTTCCTTATTGTACAATCGCTTAAAGGTTTTCATTGAATCAAAAATTATTTCAATGTAATTCTGAAAAGTTTCAAATTTTTATATTTTTTTTTATTTTATATTTGGGTCCAAAATAGACAGGCCTTGCATGTGAAATGACATGCACCTAACATGATAATTGGGAGAAATATGGTTCAGTAAACAGGTTTCCATATTGATTAAGAAAAGTTCAATGCATGAAATGTAGGCTGTCGGTTAGAGCTAGCTCTTCTAACTTGTATCATAAATGCTGTAAACAATACTTGGTAAGCTGGTTAGATTAACAGAATAAGTAACATTACTTCCAATGTAGTTTGGACAAAAGCCAACCATGTTCAGAATGATCCTCATGCCAAGAGACTTGTTCCAACATTTATAGAGTAAGGACTTGTAAGACTCAATTAGGCTAACCTTGTAGATTGAAATGTTAGATAAAGGTATAACTACTGACAAGACAGAGTAGTGAAAGAATACATCATCTGACATTACATCCTCAGTAAACATCTATACATGGCATCTGTGTAGGTGTACAAGATGACAATAGCAGACATACACAGAACAAAAAAAGAAACTTCTGAACACATTATTCATTGTGTTAAAGAAATCATTCCATAATGAAAGTAGATAGGTAATATTAGCCTTGACCTGTGTTATCAGGATTCATGAATTAATTTTAGTGATTATCTTTGCAAAAATAATCACTGACAACATGAAACTGGATATGCATGTACCTACATGCATTGTTCAATGCGTGATATTCAGTGAATTTGTTTTGTCCACGCTCAATTTTAGTCAATTCTACGCGCCACCAATGCACTGCCAGGGTCAACTCATGAGATACTCATTATTAAGAGTTAGTTTGGTTTCTAACCCCTATTTGGTCAAAATTTCCACCCTTTCTCTGTAAAATGGAACCAAATGATGTATTATGGAACCCTTTTTAGACACATATATAACAATGATTCGTCTGATTTGTTTTCATTGAGCTATGTTAAAGCAAACTTAGCTGAAGTTTCTTATTTTGTGCAGAATATATTCCAAATACAAATACGACCACAATGATAGCGAACGAAGAAACATTTAATTTTGTTAGTCCTCAAACCATTCATCATTCAAGCAAAAGTTTCTAAAAATAAGTATTGTCTGGAAATGTAATTTCAACAATATTCTGGTTCTTTCAGATACAGGTCATAAAATACCTTACGAAATACTTCAAGGAAAATATAAACATGCAACCTTATATTTATGAACGACTTATGTAAAACTATATAAATAATTTATACATGAAAATAACATTATCTCAACAAGTAGAAAGTAAATGTTCAGTGGATAAGAAAACAAAAGGTCAATGATGCCCCACCTCTGTTACGCAACTCAAACAAGTAAAATGAGCTTCTATGTTAACCTTAAGTTATATACAATATCCAACTTTAAGACCAAACTGTGAGTTTCCAAGTCAAATGTCATGAGAGAGTTACAACATCAAACAGTAAGTACCTAGTACAAATCTTAAGTTCATGTGAAAATATTTAGCTCAGATATAAATAGGATAAGCAACTAAATTCCTGTGAAAAAATGATTACAGAATGCAGATAGATTAAAATCTTTTAGCTAATTGTTTACATTGCATGTTCTGTTTTTCTTCTGAGCATTTGTGATGAATTAAATACAACTGAGCTATAATAATGTTAAGATAAAAAAATTTAAGACAAAAATCTGCCAAGAAGAGTCAAGCACCAGAAACAGCACAAATGGTCTAAGTTGACAGGTGGTTTTAACTAGGGGTAAAAGGGAAATATCCGTTGCCTAGTTACACTTAACAAATCCATACAATCATAAAAATTATGTATAGTTTATTTGCACATTCTGGATAGAAAGCAACAAGACAATGCAACACCCTGAATATCTGAGCTCTAGGCAAAGAAAGGTTTTCTCTAAGTCAATATAAAACAAGTGACCCCAAGGGCGGGGCAAATTTTTTTCCCATGCGGAGCATAATTTTTTTGAATTTTGGTAGCATTCTAGTAGACAAAACTACTAAACTCTTGGCCATGTGGTCTAATAAAAGAAGATTTTTAAAAAAAGTTTATGTAAAACATGTGACCCAGGGGAAGAGCCAATTTGGACCCAAGGGGCATGATTTGGACATTCTTAGTAGGGGACCATCCAAGGATTATTCCTGTGATATCATATGGAAAAATGGTTGACAATAAACACTACATGATGGACAGGGTGATCACTATCACTAAAACATGGTGGTAAATAATCATGTTTAGTAGGTGTTTGTTATTCACAAGAGTATTATATTGTAACTCATGTGGGACACAATCATAAATGCTGGGTTCACTGCAGTTTATTTGTTAAGGTATGTGAACATGAACAAAATCCAGTCACAGGTTCTCTTCTGATATGTAAGTCAATAAAAGAGCCTGTTATCTTTATCATCCTCTACATACACATATCAACAACATTAATATGAAACAAGAAGCAAAACATACATCCAATCAGTCCTATTATATTGTTATAACTATCATGTCAAATCATCAAATGAATTTGGACTTCTACTGATATAAAATAGTTTGTTTAGCAAGAAAACTGAGCCCAACAGAAACAAAAAAAAACTGGATCCTTCTCTCAATTATGAAGTACTGAATGTTGTTTATCTCTTAGGTATAAATGAACCAATGGTGAATAATGTTGAGTCATGTTTTGCAATGTTCAAGTCGACTGTATTCTCCATCAGCTGCATATCATAAGATTTACTGACTATCTATGCCACCACTTGTGGCTTCAATCAAGCTATGTATTTATATTATACCTGTTGGTGGATGGAAATTAGATCAGAATGCTGAATATATGCACCAGTTCTCTTTTATGATATATTAATTGTCAACATAATATAACAGTTTTATCCAACAAGTATACACTGACTGCAGTTATAATATACCAGTCTGCAAGTGGAACATTTGTATAAGTGTTCAATAACATAACATGATTATTCATTTGAAAATTACATATACTACTGTGTGAATTGTTACATACTAAATTTTATTCAAATGATCAGCAAGATTTGCCCACAAAGACCATATAAAATAAAAATGCATATCACAAATGTAAACTGTTTATTGATGATACACTTGTATTATACATTAAGAAACAGATATCACACTCATCACACACAAATACACATCCATTACCACAAACAAAAACACAAAATAACAAAAATTATACTGACATCATACTTCAAGTAACAAATATATTACGCCGACAAGTAAACCTAAAATTTTGTACCGAGGGACATACACAACCCTTGTCAGAAATATTTTCCTATCTGGACAAAATTCCTGCCCCAGTTTTTTGAACTAAAACAAAACCCTTGTGACGGAACTTCTACTTTAGACAAAGATTTACAGGCTGTTTTTAATATCACATGTAATTAATTTATTGTGTAACGTCTACTTACGACAAAAACAAACAAACAAACAAAAACAGCCTTATTTTCTTAATTTTCAGTAATAGCATTGAACAAACAATCAGTATAATCACAATAAACAATCACTGAGCAATTTTAAATACTGAATGAATACAATATAAATACTGCAAACTAAATAATTCCGGCATAATTTTTAACATTGATGAATCACAATAATAACAAATAGATAATTATTTGACTTTTTATTTTGTTTAACATTGAATAAAACGACAGGGAAATAAAATCCATAAAGGCTGTCATAAACATGCCGTTTTTTTCATTAAAAGGGTGAGAGGGGATTTATCCTATTTGAAAAAATGTGG
This sequence comes from Lutraria rhynchaena, assembly GCA_008271625.1. NCBI lineage: Eukaryota > Metazoa > Mollusca > Bivalvia > Venerida > Mactridae > Lutraria > Lutraria rhynchaena. Next base: position 1,441,038 of record VIBL01000092.1, read on the forward strand.
CAGGGTTTCTGTCTACACAGGAAGAAATCACTGACAAGGGCAGAGGTTGTATCCTACATTCTTTAGTGCAATCTCGTATTTATAGCTAAGTAAGATAAATGGTGAATATATATATATATATATCAGTATATTCATTTTCTAGTGAGAATTTCTTAGCAATAAAACAAATGATATCGAAACTTTAAGGTACTAGTTGATATTAAGAACCCATGATAATTTCTAACTGAAACATAAACCAGATTCATAACATCAGCTTTTACCCTAAAGCACATACTGATATAAAATCAAAAATACCTTTGCACGTTCTAAACTTTTTCTCTGTTCCATAAATGCTGGAGGTGTCTTTGGGGCTGAAATGAAAATACACAATAAATAAAATAAATAATCCTACATGAAATATATAGACAATCATACAGTATATAGAAATTATATACAGTCTTGTATGAAATATAACCAGAGAATCATACATACAATACATAAACTATCATATATAAAATATATCAAAAGAATTAAGCATGCAATATCAAGAAAATCATACAATTGTACAGTATAACATAAATAATCATGTACAAAATACATATATATAAAACCATATACAGAATATACTGAGATAATCTTATATACAAGAAAATGATATAAAAAATACATAATAAACAATTGATAATCAAATTTTAAAAATGTAGAAATCACCATGCATACAATATAAATGATATGAATTGAACAATTAAAACCAAAAAAAGTATCGAAAGATTAAAAACTATAGGCTTATATAAAATAACAAAAAACAACACCTAACAATATATTGCCTACTGCATGGAATAGATGCACTTGAATTCTAAAATTAGATAAAATTGCATCATGACAAGAGACTGGCATTTTGCTTTTAAAACATTAAGGAAGGTAATTGAAGCTAATTCAAGTTCTGTTTAAGTGTGGTTTGTTTCTCGCCTTTTCAAAGATTTAACTGCCTGCTAAGATACCTACGACTATGACATTTAACAGAAACCAAGTCTTCCACAGGTATTTTACCCACTTACCAGACAAGGTATGCTCTCATTTACAAGCCAATATACCAAGTTTTGCAACATATACCAAGAAAATACATCAAACTTTTTGTGATTGAAAACACATAACAAATGAAAGAATAGTTTGTGAGGGATACTTCTGGATCACACAAAATAATCATTTACTGTGTATTTATTGTGACATTACCGTAATGCTTTGAATCAGGTTCATGAAATACTACAGATTTCATGAGATTCTACACAGACCAACATGTATTTTATGACACATACCTGTAGAGATGAGGTGCATTACAAAACTGGTTAATATCAACACTGTGTTAAATAATAAATTACAATATCTGGATACAATGAGAAGATAAACAATTCATAAAACAAGCATTGACAGACTCAACTCAAAACCTACTGGTTTTATATGATGTAGAAATAAAGAGTTACTTTCAATGAGTTTTTTACTGCATGTTCATGTATGGAATATAGATGGATTACCACACGATAAAACTCAGATATCATACATAGTATCCAAACCACCAGGAGATTATCCTGATGGAAAGTTCACAGCAAGGAATAGCAGACATGGACATATCATTAAATACTGTGGTATCATTATGATTCTTCATGCAGCACACATCTTCACAAATTTCACAAAAATGAATTATACACTATGCTAACATGAACCATTCAGAAAAAGTCTTTATCTGAATTTGTTACATGTCTGAAACCTGTGTAAGTACAAGTGATTAACGTCATTACATAGAACTAAAATGAACATTTGTAAAAATGATTACTCAGACATCAATGCTATTCAAATACAAGATCTCCCTCACCTAAGGAACCTGATGAATTGACAACCTGGCAAACAAATGACTCCAAGGGCAAAACTAATTTTGACACAGGAACATAACTTGATCAATATTTATTCAACCACTTGACAATATTACACTCTAAATATCTAAGCTCTAAGCCATCACTTTTAAAGGTTTTCTCTCAGTAAGTCTATATAACATAAATGAACCCCAGCAGGAAGGGGCATATTTTGACCCCAGGGATATATTTTGAACAATTGTCTGCAGAGGACTACAAGACAATGCAAGGCAGCAAGTACCTTAGCTGAGAACCATACGTTTTTTGCCGGTTATTCCTATACAGGAATTATCTTCTCTGTTAAGTCAATAAAGTCTTTGGGTATATTATACCTGCAATCAGTGTTATCATTAGAGCTTCATAGAGATTATATTACATCCCAGCAAAGATTGTTGACTTCCTTAAATAGATTTGAGATTGTATTTTGTAGGAATCAGACTGAATTGTGTATTTTACATACTGCTTTGAATGGATTGCCACTCCTACATTACACATTCATGCATCAAATGTCACCAGTAGGCTACATACTGTCAGGCAAATAGTATCACTCCAAGATGGTTCTATTAATTTAGACTATCTTATATTTGAATACTTACGTGGATATATGCCTTGGTCCACCAACTCATTGAGTGATCTTCTCATCATTAATTTCCTCTTCAATGCTTTAAGTAACAAAAAATTAAATAAAACATAGAAAATTGAAGTTGCCTTGATCAGTATAATGTGTGTGAACGAGTGTATCTACATTAATAATATGAAGTGTTTACATGAGATGCACTCTCTGATATCAGAGATGAATATATGTTGATTTTTTTAATTAAGAAGTTATTCCAGACATGAGTGTGTTCATGTTTTCAATTGTACAATATCATGTCTGAAAATCATGTAACTAACAAGTGGTGAAATGCCAAAGTAATGCTCCATGAAAGCTACTTCTCTATGTTAAGTAAGCATAAATTGTCAATGATAAATAAAATCAATAGTATTCATACTTTTTAACTTTATTAACATTTACCATCATATTATGTGTGAACATTATATAACATGACAGCCCTCAGAAATAATCCTAGTAATTAACACTAAGAACCAGGTCAAGGGACAAGAATTTGTGCTCTGGATATAGAAGTTAATAATAGACAGGTAAAACTGTATAAAATGAGTACAGAGCTAAAGGGTCCTTGATAAATCTATAAGATAGGCCAGGTGCTGTTCATAATGATGCTTGTGATAACAAAGTTTTACTGTACATTAAGCAGACTCTTAAATCAACACCGTGTATATTAAACATGTTTATTTGTTTCATGTATGTAAACTACAAGTGAAGTTTTGGACAGTAAGCAGACTTATATATAAATATTTGAAGCTAAACGAATCACTGAAAAATATTCAGACAGAATAGTACAGAATAATTTCATCGTGTATCATTTGCCAGAAATGCAACAACCATAGTATCCAAAGCAAGTTATCAAACATATATATCACCAAGCAAAAAAATGTTTGGCATAAATCTAAACAAATTGGGAGATCTAGACTATATCAATATAAACATACATTCTTTGTTTTTATCCAGTGTTATCATGAGTGATGCTTCGTCTGTCATTTGTTGTGGACTCATAGGTGAAGGTGGCTCTTGTTTTACCTCAGGAAATTTTATCGGTGGATGTTCACTGACATTGGTTCCAATGTTACTCGAGTTTGTATTGTTCTCCTCCCCAGCAGCTGCCTTAGCTCTTTCTGCTGCTTGTTGGTCCATCTGACAATCTTTACAATAAAACTTGTGAATATATTGTAAAGCTTCTTGCTCTAGTTTTGAACCTGGATACAATGGTGTCCATGGGGGACTTGTACTCGTATCTGTAATCATAACAGACAGCAGTTTTATTATTTTCTATTAATTGATTAAAAATGTTAATATAAGTCAACATCTTTCATGCAAATTGTCAAGATTCATGGCATTCATATAATATAGGAATAAGATATAAAAATGTTTGATTAAACTCATCAAGTAACCATGGTGCAAGGAGGCATTGAACTCAACTTGAGTAAACTAAATTGGCAGTCACTAAGGAACACATAATGAATACCATGTGGTAACTCATGTTAAGTTGTATCCTCAAACAACAGTGGTCATTCACAAGTAACAGGTCAATGACCCTAACTCATACAGGAAAGCTCATTATGATTATGTTAACATTTCAAATGATGTACATAACAGGTGCTCTCTCACAAAGTGATGCCAAGATACAAGTATAGCTTTTGCAGATGATTAAACAAACAACAAACATGTAATACACAGTATGACAGCAAATTTTTCACTTTCAAGAAAAAAATAACAAAAACATCAAAACACCAATGTTTTAAAAGAATATCAAGCTTCTTTATCAATTAAGACAAATCAAAACTAGTCACCCAAAACAATTGTACTTTTTATGTACAATTCGCTGTTAAAGATTCTAAAATTCACAGCAACTAACACAGACCATAATTTTTATACCAAAACATTTCAAGGGTGCATAACCTGAAAAGCTTAGTTAGACTTAAAGATAAAAATACATCATACACGTTCGTGCTTCACAGAAGCGTACTCCCACAAATTTAAAAGAAATGGCCCACAGAAATAACCAGATATCGTACTAATATTGCAAAGGATGCAATTTGATAAAATTTATGACACACATTTCTGCAAAGCCAAGACAAGTCTTGATAATATAATATTCACATACATATGTCATCAAGATCAAGTGCATCCAATCAAAACTGCAAGTGTTCACTTCACAAATTTATATGCACCATTACAATTTTGACAAAATCCAAGGACAAATATCTCTACGATGCCTAGATAGATGCAGGAAAAAATAATCCCAAGCATAATTTACACAGTAGATTTATCATGTGAATGAGGTTTCATGGAAAAAGTATTAATATTATGCATGGAGTAAATGTTTATACAGAATTTCCGATGTTTAACATAAATTGCAATTATTGAACACACTGCAAAATGAACCTTGTTACATGATGCCCAGATAAAGTATTAATTAAAATATGACCGTTACATCCCAGATGGTTAATTGTTCTTCCTTGAAATACAAGGATGTATATCCAAGGGGAAAAAATGTTCTGTTCTCTGACAATATATTACACTATTTTGGATTGTCTAAGGAACTGCAAAATAAACTATTTTGTACAGCACAGAAAAGTTTTGCAATCTCATTGAGCCATAGGGCCAGATGAAATGTTTAATATTAACTGGATGCTAATAATCACAATTTTTACATTCATTGGTTGAATATTGAAGTTTTCTTGAAGTATTATGTATGTTCATGAGTAAACTAACACTAATAATATGACCTCCTTATACGAAATGCGTCCTCTGATGTCATATATGAATACATGCTAATTCTTAAAAAAATGTTATAAATCCAGACCAGTGTGTTTTTGTGTATTCAGTTAAGCAATATATCAAGCCTGAAAATTCTGTTTTGCTGAAAATTTCATTATAGTTACACTACATGAAAGTTACTTTGATCAGCGAAATATGCATGTATGGGAAAAAAATAGAATAAAATTAATAGTATGCATACTTTAATAATCATATGTAAAAAAAGTAATTACACAATGACCTCATGTTAATATCATTTGGATATAAATGAAATGCATTGTCAGGGAGTGCAATTATAATTATAGCAGTTTTAAAACAGAACATAAATACACTTGAATTTAATTAGCTGATTTTTACTTCACATCATTATATCATCATAACTATGATCATAAATTGTATGCAAACTGCTTACACTTCATATTACATGTTATTTTATTTTCGATATTCATTTTCATTGTGAGCTGGACAGCTGGACCTCACATATGAAATTTGGACAGGCGGGGTTCTCAAACTCACAGTGGTGAGGGGCTAGTGATTTCAAGTCAGGGACCATAACTACATAACCACTTGACCATGGGGGCTCCATCCACATCACTTCTCAATCAATGATTAACATATAAATAAAACTAAAAAATCTGATCCACTTTGGAAATGACATCAATATAAACATTCAGTACATCCTTAATAAATCTCATATCAATTTGAATCATCAAGATAAAAACACTATGTTCACCTTCAATCTCCACAGGTGATACATTGTTTTCCTACAGGATGCCTACTTTAATACATATGGTTTGCATTTGATTTAACAAGATGAGATTGTGACACTGGGGTCTCTATCAAGCTTGAGAAAATATGACTGTACATAGTATAATAATATTACCTAACTGACATAGGTGAAACATGGAAGATTAATTAATGTGATGATTTACATAATTTTCCACAGATAACATTACATCAGTTAAACAGGAAATCTGAAGACATATGAATAATCATGGACTTATTCAGCCATTTCAAAAGCATACCAAAATACTGAACTTGACAATAGTTTTATTGCATGATAAAGGAAATGAATACATGACATTCAGTGGTTACATAATAGACATGAAAAACAGAAGTGAAAAAAAATACGTAATTGTTAAATCAGAAACAATCACACAAAATGTACCACTGAAGATGAAAGCAAAAAGAAATAGTAGGGCAACAACTAACAAAACAAGAAGACAGAAAGTAAATTATCAGCAGAAATTGTATTTTTGTGTCCCTAATGAAGCCTCGTAATTACCGCAGTTTGCTTCCAATAACTGAGAGAGAAACGCTGACAGAGAGATAGATATACCGAAGTCTGTTTCTGTCATTACATCACATTTGTAATTGTAACTAAAAACAAAAATGTAAATCATAAAACAGACAACAACTTGTCAAAATGAGCCATAAAATCTCCAATAAAATCTTTGGAGAACTCTGGAATTAAGCACTTTAGTATATACTGAGGTGAACATAGCTAATACAGTACTAAATGTAAGTGCTTTAAAGTACATTAATACTAAGAATAAGTAGAAAGTATTTTATGTATACAATAAAGTATCTTTATACATTACTGAGACTTTTCTGTAAACATTATCACTATCTGAATGCATTATCAATTTTTTATGTACACTGTAAACATTTTATCAATAATTAACAGGTAAAAATTTTATGTACACAATGAGAGCAGTATTTTATCCATTATAAACAGCAAGTATTTCATTCGGGGAAGGTGGGATTTTTCATGTGTTTTTTTCTAGGAATCCTCTTCTTATCTATATGATACGTACATGATGAAAGTAATTCATGTATTACTAGTATCTGGAATGAGTTTTGAATAAAATGTAGGAAAAGTTGCTCTAGGGCCGCAAGTATGGGACACAACCTGTCCCTTTGAAGCTCAAAGCATTTATTGATAATCTCCATCAAAAATTGATGATAAAATATCCTTATATCCTGCGGCATTAAAATTTAGAAATAAATTGAGATTTTTGTAATACCCACAATGCATATGATTGCCACTAAGATTTATGGTAATTACTTCTATAATTAAACTATTGCCACAGAATACAAAATGATACAAATAAAATAATATAGTCTAATATTTTGTCAGCTTATAAATGCATGCATCTATGAAGACTAAAACTTTTATAATTATAACAGAAAGTAATTAACTTAGCAATGTTTAAAAATAGAACTGATGCACTTCCTAGAAAGTTCCATGATGCATTATAATCACAATTATAGACACCACATCTAAAATATGTGAACAGGCATCAAAGAAACATCATTTTCTCAAACAAAGGAAAGTAGATCAGACAACCAAGAGATGCTAAGTTTCATTGAAGTTGGCCAAATGGCTACGGAGGAGATGTCTTTTAAACAATGAATAATGGACAGGGCAACCACTATCTGTGTGTCCATACCATGTGACTTTGATGTCATTTCCTAGTAATGCAGCAAGCAGTTTGTCAAAAAATTGCTCAATCTAAAATCTTCAACTTCATGTAAGTTCTTTAATTCATTATCAAATATGAGTAAATAAAGCGGCGGCTAAGGCCAAAAGTGTGAGCTACAAGCACAAATGTAAGTTTTTTTTGATAGATGAATATGTTTTGGAAAAAAAAATGGGAAAACTGTATTTATGCCAGCAAAGATAACATGAATTATCTGTGCATGTACCTAATATTATCTCAGTACATGTATGTATAAATCATGAATGTTACAATGTCCTAATGAACTTTATGATCTCAGTAAGTATAAATTTATGTATACCAAACAAAGTTTCTATTGCATCTCATGTTATTTGTTAAAGTAATAATGAAATGCTCCGACTCATCATCACTCCCAGCAACCTGAAAGTCCAATAAAATCATAATCATACTCTGCAAATCATAATCCTTCTACATGTTAACGTTAATCATGGCAATGTAATTTTTCAACAAGATATTTATGCACCACCTCATATCACTAATGTCTGTATGCAATATTTTCAGGTTAATAACATTGATACTGAACTCTGGTCGGCTTTCACCACAGACCTCAATCCTACTGAGAAATAGTGGGATGAACTTGATAGGGGGTTACATCCACATTAAGTACACCTCAAACATTTCAACAATTCTCTGATATGCTGCATCAGGAGTTTGCCAATATCCCAATGATATTTGTAAGACATTTCATGGCCTCCACATGAGGTAGGTGTCTTGTCTTGCAGTTAACACAGAGGCGGACATACCAGATATCAAACATTTTCAGTCTCATGTGAGTTTGATTTTCTTGAGTCTGTTAAAATATCCGTTGGATTTGTTTATGTATTACTCTGATGATCTCTGATTATCTTGAAAAATTGGACAACTTTGTAACCACAAATAAACAACATAAAATATGACTAATAATGTACTTTATTCTGTCAAAGTTTTGTCCAAGTTACCTAAATGATCTCTTAGTCTGTATAAATCTGTTTGTACTATGCATTATCTATGTATTTGCTAGGTGTATTATACATGTTGGTGCCTGAAATTATCTGTAAATGTAAATATAGTTATTTGTGTACCTCAAATTATATATGTACAAATAATGATGTACATGAGATGTATTACAATTTGATCAACAAATCTATTTAGCTCATCATACAGGAATGATGATAGTCCTTACTTGGACAGGTGTAACTATTACATAATAAGCAACTAAAACCATTTTACAAAATACAAACACTTATCCATTTATATAGCCCAAAACTTAATGACACTATATTCGACTGAGCTTCACATGGTCCCTTTAAATTTTTTTAGTCAGTCAAAAACTTTGTACACATTTTAGTAAATATTTTTTGTGGAAATATACGCATCCTGATAGCTATAACAATAACCAACTATGATGCATTCCTATACCATTACTTGTACAGAAGACAATCCAGTAAGCTAAGCAATACCAGAACTCTCATCTTACAAAATAATAAAATACTCTGACATAAAATCTAGCAAACACTCCTTATTTCCCTATAATACACAGTCTATACATGACGTCTTACTCATCATTAAACCAGTATAAAAATTTAAAGAATCAATTAAAACACAATCAATCTTAAGAAAAACATGAATCACAAAAAAAACAGGCGATATACTGCCTGATTACAATACAATAAACATCATTTCTCAGCGCACAATCCAAAGTAGTACAAACTAAAGAAACTCACACAAATGATCAACAAAACATGTCTTGAAATTCAGTAGTCAACTTATGGCCAGAAACAAAACTGTAATAATTCAAGGAGTGTTTCTATGAACAACAATTCACACATAAATGATACACAAACTAAGAGATTAAGAAGAACATCAATAAGAATGTCTGTTGGTACATAAAATCAGTCCTTGTGGAGGTAACAGTCTGAGCTTACATATATAACCTAGGGTTTTCCCTATGATTTTCACCGAGGGTCCCTGGGACTCCCATCTCCAACATTTTAGGGGTCCCTTGAGATCCCTCGGCTGAATATCGCGTCTGGGATGCAAGAAACCTACGTCTGGGAAATCCCTGCAACCCTAACTAGATCTTAGTGTCCCTCAGTTGAGCAGTGTTCATAGTGAGATTAACTCCAATGGTCAACAGATTCACTATTGGACTTCCAATCATGTTGAAATAAGACAATATACTTTCTTAGAAGATATAACCACAAATCCAATGTGTATGCCTAATGAAATAAAATCAATTAAATGGTTTAAAAAATGTGATTTCTGAAAGTTGAACAGTCCTCAGACAATTCAAAGAATAAATGAAAAAGACAGGCAAGTGTCTGGTAGCATATAAAATGAACCAATATAACATTATATCTATAACAACAATGCACCTGGTAGATAATAAAGCTGAGAATTTGATGCAAGGATTCAACCACCGTATATACCAAAACTAATATGTTTGCACATTAGAAAATCTAATCAACTCATTACTATGAAACATTTACGCAGCAGCTGCACATATTTTATCCACATTAACATCTTCTCAGCAATAATAAAAGACAGGACATTTCTCAAGATAACAATGTGCAGTATTTAACAATAATTCCAACAAACAATATCGAGTGCATAATTTATGATGGCATCTTCAAGGTGTTACAGTTAAGGTGATAATTATAATACATGATCGAGTGTTTGACTTTTACACATTTGCCACTAATAAACAGGTATAATCAAACAATATTGTCAATCCTAATCAAGGATATGTCAATGTATCTGCCAGATATTTTGGATGGATTAAAACAAGCCACATCCATAAAAAAATGATACCCAACAAAAAAAGAGAAATTTCCTAATAGCTCCAATTCCATAAATTCTTGTCTTGTCAAGTATAACTGCAGTTCTTATCAACATGCCATTTCAAAAAAACAAACACAAAATATCACAGAAAACCAATCCTGCATTTTGGTGATGTTTTCAAATAAGTTGAATAACACTGGGATTCCAACAGAAGATTCAGCATGATTTCATATTTCTTGTCACTCGAATCATCTGATGGCTGATTTCCAAAACAGGAAACCTTACATGAAAAACGTAACAATGAGGCAATGATTTCCAACAGAATAATATTAGACAATACAAATATTTCACAACACCATATACAAATCAGATGATACAAATATTCCACAACGTCACACTACTAACAAGACTCAATGAGTCTGAAACTGACGGAGGGAAGCTGGGGATTCTTCTTGTCAACATGGGGGAGCAGTGCAGGATGGAACATTTAATACAGTCATATTATCAGTATGCAAACAAACATAAGAATTGTTTTTCTCACAGATACCTCAGAAGACTGTTGATAATTACGTCTCATGTTATAATTACCCGGTACAAGTGAACGTGAGTCAATAAGATCCAAAACTACAATAATAAACTTACAATACTCAGTGAACTAGATAATGTATATACTGAAGAAAGAATTTGGTAACCAATCAAAAGTTAACTTCTTAATAAAAATGGTTTATAGGTAAGACAGCTTACAATGACACAAAAAAGTGATTGCCAATTACAGCCAGTGACATTAACAAAAGTACAATATTGAATCAGGCAGTCACTGAAAATCCATCCAGCAGGAGACTAAACCATAACTAAACTAAACTAACAACCCCTGCGAAACACAGTTCTTATGATTAAGAACTGTTCATGAATTGTTCTAGAACATTAAGAACAGTTCAAGATCTGCTCTTGATGATTGTTCAAGAACATTTGTACCTGAACTGCTCAAGAACACAGTTTAAGGACAGTTCTTGAATTTTCTAAGAACTCATAAATTTCTTAATTTATCCTTGAAGTGTTCCTTGAACATTTTAGGAATCGTTCATGAAAATTGATGTTCCTAAAATATCCAACAACTGTTCTTAAATTATATTTAGAACAATTTAAGAGAAGTTCAAGAACATTTCAATTCCTTAAATGTTCTGCTGTTGGTCTTGAATTCATTTTAGAACAATTTATGAACAGTACAGGATTTCTGATGTTCTAGAAATGTTCTACAAGTGTTCTAAAATTTATCTAAGTTATTAATAAAAAGACAAATATACCAGTAAATAATAATACAAGTTCAATATCGGTTAAAACATTAATTGATATTTTTTACAATTATCCTTAGGCCAAAAGGTCTTATGGTTTACAGAGATTCCCTGTGAAATGTGGCCATGGTCAGCCATGGTCAAACCTGGAAAAGACTCAAAATGTACATGGTTGACCATGGCTTACCATGGTTCATCATGCTTTTATGTAACAGGCCATGGTAAAAAATCATCAGCCTAGGTTTAGATTTAAACCATGGTCAACCATGATTGATCTGTCATGACCATGCATGGTCCAAAGAAACAAACCATGGTCAGAAATCAGTAAAGTTCCTCATGACAAATTAAACTATAGCTGATCATGGTCTGACCTATTTCATATTATGTATAAAAATTCAGCATTTAGGTCATAACTTAATATTGATAAGAACATATTGTACTTAAATTTCTACATTTGTTGTCATAATAGACCCACAAATTTTATTTGAAAACTTATATTAAGAGACTTTCATTAATTAATTCGCACCGATTCTAATTTAATAAGATAAATGTATTGTAAAAGTAAAGAAAACATTGAATCAACAGCTAAAACTTGCTTAGAAAACTCATGTGTTTACTTCGTAGTGAGATGCGAAAATGTTTGAGTACGAAAACGAGGTGCGAAAATGCTCGAGTACGAAAACCACAACGCTATCGGCAAACTTTTGTTTACATCGTGGTGTAGTACAAAAATGCTTGATTACGAAATCGCTACTGATAAATTACTTTATCATGTACTGTATTCAAACATTCTGGGAATAAATTAGACTAGTTTTATGTTACTTCAGTAATTAAATGATTTAGACTGCCTATTCAAATGTTGGGGTTTGGATTGGGAACATAAAGGCAAACGTCTGGATGATGCAGACTTTTCAAATACAAAATGGGGATGCCGTGATCAACGGAATTTACAGTGAGTGAATTTTCCATTATAAATTCATTTTTCTCTTTTGAATTAGACCTTTGCATACTACTTTTAGAAATATTTCTTGAATAAACGTTTACACTGTACGATTTTAACTGTACAACGCAATATTGCCAACTTGTTGAACTGTTTTAAAGTCGCGAATACAGGTGACATTAATTGTACGTTGCAGTTGATATAAAAGCGCAAAATGTTACTAACAGTACTATTTGATAACAATTTCTTATAAATAATCAAACTGTGTTACAAGTCCTTAAGTGAAAATTCACTTGAACACATTTGTCAATTTCAGAGGAGAAATGTCCTAAGAACTGAAATGTTCATAGATTAGACGGTAACAGTGGCCCTAAGAGTTCAAAATTATTCGAACAATATAGAAAATGGATAAGAACCAGTCAGACTTACTACGTGGTAGATTGTTGGAATGCACCAAATGAAACTAAATTGTTGGAATGCACCAAATGAAACTAAATGAAAGGAATAAATGAGTGCTCACCAAGAGTGAACTTCTTAACTAAACTGGGGATGAGAAAATTCCTGTCTTCTGGCGAAGTTGGTGGCTATATACAGCTAGTGTCAACCCATAACTGCTGACATATTCAGGAAGTGTGACACATATAAGAAACTGACCAGGAATATTTCTTGTTTATTGGAACTGCTTTAAAGATCTTTGTTTAGCTAATAGTTTCCATTTATAGTCAATCACTCAATGCTTTTTTCTTGTTGTTGTTATTGTTTGATAATGGTAAATCAATTTCAACCTAAACTTGATTACAATTATGTTGTTTAAATAAGTTTTTAGATCACATTCTTAAATAAATTAGAGTTATATCTAGCATGGAATAGTGGGGCTGGCTGCCATGCGCTTTTTAACAATCCCACGCTGCCCTAATCACTGCCACCTAAGTCTGAATATGCAAATGGATTTTCTACTAATAAATCCGTGCAGTAATTCAGTTAATTTTCCACTTTTTTAGATTACTTAACCTGCACTATAAGCTTTAATAAAACCATTACCTAGCTGCATGTACATTATTTATGATAAGAAACAAAACCAGACTTTATAGATTTTATCAAACTTTGATTCAAAGCACACACTGCCCACATCGGCCTTTAGTGCCCTGCCCAGTATCTTGTGTGCCCTGCCCTTTTTTTCAGCCTAGATACAACACTATACATGTGAAATTTGTGCATATCAATGTATACTTAGCATTATAATTCTCTTTAGAGGCAATTTGTTAACAGTGAAGTCTATTTTGTTGACAGCAATTTTGTTTTGATGCTTTCATTAGGACGACAATACATTCTGAGGACTTACTCGGCTATTACTAGTATGGAAGATCTTTCTTGTTTTCATTGTATTATGTAAATATGCTATCCATAATTGTTATGTAAATATTTTTAATACATGATTTATACATCATTTATGTACCTAGTATGCTTTTAAAGTTCATATTTATGTATATTAATATCCTCAATAGTCCAAAGATAGATGTTCACATTGAAAAGAATTTTGGAACTTTTATTTATTGTTCTTGAAATTTTCATTGGGGAAGTATATATGGTGATTTTTTTATGATTTATTCATTTAAAAAAATGTTAAATGATACAGAACTTTCCTTTGACTGTAAGAACTACATGTATTGTTCTGGAACAGTTCTTGGGTAGTTCCTGAACTTGTGTTCAATAAATGATGTTGAATTGTACAAGAACATTTTAAGAAATGTTAAGTGAAACAGAACTTTTTTTGAACTGTTTAAGAATTACTGTACTGGAACAGTTCCTGAGTAGTTCTTGAACTTGTGTTCAAGAAACGTTCTTAAATTGTACAAGAACATTTTAAGAAATGTTAAGTGAAACAGAACTTTTTCTGAACTGTTTAAGAATTACTGTACTGGAACAGTTCCTGAGTAGTTCTTGAACTTGTGTTCAAGAAATGTTCTTAAATTGTACAAGAACATTTTAAGAAATGTTAAGTGAAACAGAACTTTTTCTGAACTGTTTAAGAATTACTGTACTGGAACAGTTCCTGAGTAGTTCTTAAGCTTTTTAAGAACATTTGTTCCAGAACTGTTCTTGAAATAAAGTTCAAGAACATTTCTTGAACTTCCTTCAAGAACAGTTAAAGAACATTATGTTCTTAAAGATTTGTTTCACTTAACATTTCTTAAAATGTACCTGAACTGTTCTGGTAATGTTCAGGGGCATTTCATGTGCTTTTGTACCTGAACAATCCTAGAATATTTCTTGAACTGTTCATGAAAATTTCGCAGGGGAAAGGCTCTGGCAAGACACGAAATTCTCTGTAAAAACGTTGACAGAAAATATTATATTATGATATTTTAACCCCTTTCTTTGGATTCACACATCAAGTGAAGAAGTTGACTGCTGTTTATTGTATGAAAGGGAATGGTTAGAAAAGTTTGACTTTCAAAGAGCACTCAGGGGTCAACCGACTTCCGTATTGTAAACAAACAGTTTTTAATTCTTCAAACTTAAAAACTAATAAGTGATATTGTACTGAAAAAAGCAACAAAAAAGACAATGACTGATCATTTGGTAAAAATATGAGAAATGTAGTGTTTACCACAAATTAGGTCTTCTTATGCTCACACAGCAATTTTCATAATGAGATCTTTCTTACAAGGCCGGTATTAAATTGGGAAAACCTCTCAATATCTAAAATTAAACCCACGAAATTAGTTAATTACTTCCTTCAGAAAATGACTTCAGGAAAACTTTGACAATTAAATATTGTCATTTAAATACAGCAATAGGTGCATATGTATTAACAACCAAAGTCTGCTACCTCACATTTCTGTTGAAATCAGGTCCTGCAAAATTTGTGAAAAGAATCAACTGTATAAGGTACAGACATACTTAACACTATCTAACACTAGATATTTGTAAATGTTTATTTGTACCCAAGTTGCTCCCAGTTGTATGTTGTATATATTAGAGTATAACTGTACCAATAGTGATAATCACTTATTATGTCACTATCAATGTAATTTTATCGAGAAGAGGTATACAAGAACTGTTACCAAGGTAATCTTGAATCTAAAAGAAAATTTATCTGTTAACATTTATGTTTTCATTCAATGTATTTATAAGAGGAGAAATGGTATCAATTCTGTAACTATATATGAAAATATAACGAAATATAACTTCAATTATCAGAAAGTATTTACATGTGTACAGAACATTACCACAATGAAGGAACTAATGGAGTATATAGAAAAAACAAGCATTACATTAATATTCTAAGAAAGAAATCTTATTAAAGAATATATCATATAAAAGATGCTTATTGAATCTTGTAATATATTATATATTACATGAAGGCACAAGTAATTTGATAAACTGATGTTGTACAGTCAATAAAATTATAATGAACAATAATTTGACTGATAATAAGCAAATTCTGGATCCAAAACGCCCACACATTACTTTTAACACTAAAATAAAACATTTAGAACAAATTGATGGACTATCTTAAAAGGTTCCACATTATTCCATTTCTTTAATATCATGGCTCTTAATTCCACTTGCTATAAAGCATGTTACTCAAAGGACTTAAGTCAGAGGATGTGACCCATCAGTTCCATTAAATAATGAAACCCATCAGTTCAGTCAAAATGATGAAACTCATCAGTTCAGTTCAGTCAAAATGATGAAACTCACCAGTTCAGTTTAATAATGAAACTCATCAGTTCAGTTTAATAATGAAACTCATCAGTTCAGTTTAATAATGAAACTCATCAGTTCAGTCAAAATGATGAAACTCATCAGTTCAGTTTAATAATGAAACTCATCAGTTCAGTCAAAATGATGAAACTCACCAGTTCAGTTTAATAATGAAACTCATCTGTTCAGTCAAGCACTGCAAACTATCAGACAAGTCAGGAAATGTGACCCATCAGTTCAGTCAATGGATGTGACTCATAAGTTCAGTCAGGAAATATAACTCATCAGTCAAGATGCAACTCATCCGCTCAGTCAAAAAAATGATTCTGGCTTAATGCATTGTGTGTAATATGATACAGAATTCACATGTGACTAAACTCTGGGAATAAGTTAAATCTTATATATAACCTCTGACATTCAGCAAATGATAATTGGTTTCATCTGAGCATCATAAAATCAAGTTTCTACTAACAGTGATTTATTAAAATGAAAATCTCCTGTTTATTATGTCCCTATCCCCTGTCATAGTGACCTTAAAACAAGAATTACAGCAGCTGAATGACCAGTCAGTCAAATGTAGACCAGAAAATGATCATTTCACAACATAGCATTTATGAGTAATCAAGAATTTCTAGAAGTGAAATTCAGCTTCTAAATTATACATTCCCAGAATAATTTCACATCATTTAAGGGCAAATCTTCAATATTTGTATCCAGCTAAAACCAATTTATCAACAGTACTTCAGTTACTAGTATTTACAGCAAGATCACAAGTATTATCCAACCAAAACTTGAACCTGCTTCCCACACATTCCTACAGTATCTGACTGCAAGTCAGTAGTGGGAGACAAATTATCTTGGATAATTTCAGTAAAATTGTCACAAAGAAACTAAACCAATATGCTTGAATACTTGATCAACAGCAGTGGGTTCCCCCATCTGAACTTCTCATATGGTACTCACTTATTTTGTGGTTGCATGCAAAACGCTTCATAAAGACTACTCAAGAAATCAGGATTCTGTTGATTTAACAATGAAAATGTTGATAGCTAAAATATTCCACCACAAGCAACATTTGGATCAGATTAAAATTACTAAAAGGCAAGAAAAATATTAATCAAAATAACACTTTCGGTTAGTCTTAATAGCATGAATAAAATTTGGATCCATACATCAGAAAACTGCAGATTCCTGACAGCAGCAAAAACAAAGACAGCAATCTTCAGAACAGACAAACACATCTTCCGGAACAAACACATGATATTCCTTCAGAACAGACAAACACATGACATTCCTTCAGAACAGACAAACACTTAACATTCCTTCAGAACAGACAAACACATAACATTCCTTCAGAACAAACAAACACTTAACATCCCTTCAGAACAGACAAACACATAACATTCCTTCAGAACAGACAAACACTTAACATTCCTTCAGAACAAACTTAACATTCCTTCAGAACAAACAAACACTAAACATTCCTTCAGAACAGACAAACACTTAACATTCCTTCAGAACAGACAAACATAAATATAAAAAATTCCTTGAGAACTTCAATTTCTATAAAGTTATAAACAGCAGCACCGTATATTTAATACACACAAAATTTCCATCAAAATACTTAAAAAAACATTACATCCAAAACAGAAAATAATCCACTTACCATGTATTCTTTGAACACGTTTATTCTTGAAATGATTTGGTGACACAAGTTTTCTCTTCTTGTTCAAATTCTCGTGGACTGGAAGATGTGCTGAAAATAGATAAGGACAAATATAGCAACGTAAATTAAAGATATCTTCGACACAATGATGCCGCAAGCAGCTGTGTACAGTATTCTATCCTCACTTAGTGTTATGGGAACAATTCCTGTCAGGAACTTACAATTATTGGTTTTTGAGTTCTTTGTGACAAATATTACCTCATCCTACATATTTTTGCTAGTTTCATAAAAAGATGTAATTATATTTCTTTTTTCATTAGTAAGATATACCAAGGGAAAAACATTAATCCACAAAAGAAATGCAAGATTATAAGGGAGAAAGTGTAAGCATGATTGGCCAAAATGTGTCAAAAAGTAATTAAGATCAGACATGGAAGTATACAAAAGCAGCTGAAACTTATTTTTAATTTTTTGACCTGGTATGACTAGCCAGTGATTTGATTAATAACATACAATTAGAGGTGCCATCATTATATACATGACTGATATTTTTGTAAAGAATGGTTTATTACCACGATATAGATGATCAGCACTGTCCTGGAAACTAGGTGCTTCTATACCTACATTTCCATCAGATGGCAAAGATTCAATACCTAATTGTAATACCATCATTAATTCATTGCTTGTATTCATTCATAGACAAGACACTATATGTATAAACAAATAAATTAAACTTATACTATCCAATATTCTGTGATATGTTACTATGGTGAACCAGTACTGTCATAATATTTCCACATGAACTTCTTAATCCAACGATAAAAAATCCACACAACAATCAATTAATAAATAATCAAGTAAAACTACAAGCACAATACCAACAGGAGTTTAATAAATAGATTGACACTTAAACAAATAAATAAAAATAATAAATACACAGCTTAACACTTAAATTAGCTCTGGAATGTACACTAATAATACAACTAACAGTACCAGAAACACCTTTATCACTACAAGGGCTTATCAGAACAGGAATCCTTGTTTACCCCCCACCAAGCCCTTACTTTCACCTTCCAGATGTTAGTACTTAGAATATATTATACAACAAAGTAATGATTCGGTAAATCAGGGATAGCATCTAATACAGAAATTGATGATAAGCATCTGGCTGCATGAAGCTTCAACCTATAATGTATAATCCATTGATAACTAGCTGCAATGATTGTGTATAAAGTATATGAAAATACAACTTTCGGATTGGAGATAAGGATACCAGACAACCAGGATTGGTCCAACAGACTTTTAAGACATATCTGAATGGTCAGAACATGTGTTCACACAGAAAACTTTTTACTAAGTTCAGCACCTTCTCTTTTTTTTAATCACAACATTTATGTAACCAGTTCAGAGCACTTTTGTATTAATCTGGATACAGGTGGTGATGTTGGGTTGTAAAACACAAAATAAATAGTATTTTAATGCAAGTATTTTAGCATCCGATATTTGGTCTTAGTAAACAGAACAGCAAAGGAATATAGTAATATATTTATAAGGCCTTTATTTTTATGGTATTTTTATAAGAACAACACTGCTTTTGGACTGAAATAAAATTTTGATCTCAATTTGATCATTTCAACATACCAGGTACAACAGAAGAAATCAAAATCAGTTTTCGAACTTTAACTACATAATTTGTAATGGTCAAACTAAGAAGACTCATGAAAGTTTAACCATTTAATAGCAGAAATTTACATAAGAAATATTTATGAAGCAATAAAAGGCTCTGCCAGTTTGCATTGTTTGATATATTTCTAAATTAAGATGTGTAGTAATTTATTTGAAAGGATTTTAGCTCAGGTATTTAAACACTCTTCAAGAATCAACTTGAAAAGATGGTGGATGAGTTTATACTGGATAAGCTGAGCTACTTGTAGTTTTTTTCTTTTTTCTTTCATAAAATGTAAAAATTAATTTATTTAATGGAAGTAAAATGTAACATCACATGTTGTTTATTTATCAATCTTAAGTCAAGTGTTTTATGTAATGCTTTCGGTTCATTCAAAATCTCCCACTTTTCCATTCAAAACTCTTACATATCCATCTAAAAAATTAGCATGTATGATGCGGACATTGTGTTTTTTTTGTTTTCTTAACCTACCAGTGAACAGTTTTCCAAAACAATTTTCACAGTCCAAGAAATAAAGGAATAATAGCCTTAAACTAGTGAATATTCTTAACTGCCTGGTACAAGATTTAAAAGACTGCCCTCTGCTGTTGGTCAACCATTATCTGTTGTAACTGTATCCCAAATACTCCCAGTAATTATGAAGAAGGGAATTCAAATATTGTTAGAGTATGTTGGTAACTAAATTGTTTTGTACATAAATTAACATTGTAACCTTCACAACATGAGGAAAAAAAGGTGCGCACCAGCATGTTAATATGAAATACGTGCGAATGTTTAGCAACACAAGACACCTTGAAATAATCAAGGTAATTAACACTTAAAAGGACAAGGGATACATCATTTGTGCTAGAGATATCAAAGTAACAATGTTCATCATAGGCAGGGAAATCTATGTATGCCTAAATACAAAAATTGATGGAACTTAATGTACTGCGTAAGTCAGGGGCTTGTGATATCATAGCTCAGAAGAACTCAGTTTTACTGTATTTTCAATGTTTTCACAGGCTTGCTTACAGGACAAATAAATTGAAGCATAATATTCAACCATTGAATGAATCATATACTGACTGATGACCATAGGAAAGAATAATGAATAGCATTCTGTAGTTTTTCTGTAAAAGTGAACCAAATAAAGGTATATGGGCATAATTATCTACAAGTAAATCATATGTGTTGTTACAATTATTGACATATTATGTACTATGAAACATCACTAAGCAACCACCTCAACAATGCAACCACTTCATTACTATGACCACTTTACTTTTGCACCAGTTTTTAACATTTCCTCTCTATTTCACCTTGATAATGAGACCATCTTGATATCAGGACCATTTTTTCAGGTCCCAAAGGTGGTCTTAATATATTAATGACAGTGGAAAAATATTATATTAAATTTGTAGAATATACATAAATAAAGTTTCCTACATTGCACACTTATATTCCTCATAATGTATGTATTGTGTGATTGGATTAAAATGTCGTTTCTGCTCTGTGACACCAGTCTCATATTACCTTTATTATAGAACCTGCATAAACACAGCTGCTCTCTTAAAAAATAGTATAAAATAAGAGTGTCAGTGAATTTTGAAATCATTGATTGAAATCATTTCTGCTCACGGAATTGTCACTTTAAGATAATTTTCCTGGTTATAAATAATTTCATTCTTGGAAAACTGATTCACTGTCGTAGTGTTGATCTGTGAAGTCTATTTGTTTGTCTGTTCATAGAAGTTAAAATGTTCATTATTAAAATACTGTGATTGTTGTCAGTACTGAATACTAGAGAATGGCAACAACAAAGTCATGTCAGAGTTTTATTTCTTTTGTAATATGATTTTTTTATCAATCAATCTTAGCATCTTTAACTCTGAAAATACATTAATTATGGCAAATTTTTTCTTGCATTCCTGCACTTAGCTGATGAAATTAAACTATAATGCTGGAAATATGTTGTACTTCTGTTAGCAACAGTAACTATAGCTAGGTAACAAAACAGACTGGTTTTGTGCAGACATCATATGAGACATAAACCCAATCCTTTAGGAGTACACAATTACTAAGTTGTTCCTTCTGTGTTCATATTTTGGTCTGTGTATTGATGAATTCATTGAATTCTGGTATGTTTAGGGCACTCCCATAATCTTCACTAGGAGAGAGCTAATGATTTCAACTTAAGTCTTGTGTTGCTCATATTATTTGAAGTTATTACAAGGGAGTCCTGATGATTAATACAGGTTAAGTATTCATAATAGAAACAACTGGAAACTCATCAACAAACTGGAAAAAACTGTCTCACCTTTGTACAGAACTACAGTTTACTTACTAGTGAGTTTTGTTCGAACAGTGTGCCTTAATCACTTGTGTATGGTCGCACATATGTATAAAATGCAGGTAAAAATCCGGTGAAATCCAGGGGAAAAACATTTTCTTGTATAAATATAATAAACATGATATTTTTAATCATGAAAATTACCAAAATGGACGTAAAAAAGCAAAGTTTGCCATTTTGTTAATTTTTCATGATTCGTATCAGAGCTATGAAAAAGTGATGATGACCAAATTAATTCGATTTACAGACAGTTTCATTTTTTTACTTGTTGCAGTAATTCTGTTGTCATAGATCATTTATAGATTACTTTGTAGACCTTGTATTTGCATAAGATTTTTTATTGATCTTGAAGTTGTTAGGTTTGTTTTGCACCATAAAGCACAAAGCAGTTTATTTTAGAGTTCTTGCATTTTCATTTTTCTTGGGCTTACATGTGAATGAATCAGTATAATGTCATGATCCTCATGTTTTTGTTGTCATTAAATGTGATAAATGCATGCAACTTTCAAGGTCACCCTTAGTGACCCTAGCATTCTGGAAAGTACATTGTTATGTTTTAAAATAATATTTAAGATTTATTTCATATCTTATTTGTTGCTTCCTTAGCCTTGATGCGTCTTTATCTTAGTTGTAAAAAGGAAAGTAATGTACTTATACTAGGTGTCAATGGATCCTTACATGATAAAAACATGCTAAGAAAAAATGTTTAGATTTTTTGGAGAGTGGTATGCTTTACAACAAAAATGTTTCTGTGTCAGAAACTGCTCCTGTTGTGAAGAGGTTTGTTTGAAACCAAACATAAGTTTCTGTGCCATTATCAATTGCTACATAATTATTTTATCTAATTAAAATAGGAGAATTTTCTCCCGTTTATTTATCTTTTATTCTGGACCTGGTTTTTCACATTCCAATTTTGATTTCAGAATGTAATCAGTTAGTCTGTTATTTATTTACAATCATGTGAAAACTCTAGTACATAACATCTATGTTCATTTGTTTACAGTTAATTTTAAAAGTCAATTAGCATACTAACTTTACTTCAATTTTAAAATATATTGAAATAGTTTCCAAAGTCATAGCCAATACTTAATTTTCTTAGGTTTATAAAGTTTCCTGTAATGTGATTGTGTAAAGTAATTTAAACTATTTACTGGATGTTGAATTTTTTGTGATAGAGTGTTTTATGTTTGTATCAACAGAGACTACACTTAAAATACTGCAACAAAATGGAATAAAAAGCTCATAATTGAAGAAAAGCACAGTCAACTCTTGTGACAGACAATACATACTCACTGGACACCATTACAGCTTAGATTCACAAAGCACTGATTTCATCAGGAACATAGTAATCATTTCAGATTTCATCCTCACAAACAGCCACTATACTAGCAGGGTTCAAAACCAGTTCATGCAGACCAAAACAAATCTTGTAAAAGTGGACTGTAACTGACTTGAACTCACAGGGACAGTGAAATCATTTGGAGTAAAGATTTCTTAATTGAAAACCATTGATATGATCAATGACAAAACTAATACGTCATTGGTTACCTTTGTGTTCTTTTAAGATACTGACATGATTATCTCTTTAAAACCAAGCCATTTGAATGCATTTTGCTAAACATGATAATAGTGAGTCAAGATGAAGTTCTGAGTGAATTTCCATTAGATTCAACATTGTTTACTGTTTATTGTAACTCCTGGGAAATCCATATTAGCCCCTGAAGCAATTGTTTTTATTTTTGTTATAGAAAATTGTTTCTTGAAGGTTTATACAGGGCTGCAACCCAAGATTCAGATACTAAAACTACTCAGTTTAAATATTCAGCAGTATTCCATAAAAAATTCCTCTTATTAATCAATTCAAAAATATGTTAATGCAAAAAGTTTACTAATTCAGGCAAGTACAATTTAAAGTTTGTTTTTTGACCCAATTAACTGAAAAAAAAACTAGAATTTCATGAAAAATCATTAGGTGTGTTTGGCATTGGAACTTGATAAAATGACCCTAGCCTGTAAATTAATCAAGAAACTTTTTCTTTGCATGCATTTCAGGTGAACAAGTCAATAAATTCAACCATATGTCCATACAGACAGCTAACATTTCACCAAGTTGTTTATTTATATAACAACCTTCTATATACACAGGATCAATGTTCATCTTGCCTTGAAGAGCAAATACCTACATACACTAAGTATGCTAAATCTCTTATTTTAAAAAAATGTACATTACGTTCGCCTTGGAAACACATTCACCTCAGAATTCCAAAAATACACAAAAAGGTATAAATAGTTTTCATCCATTTTTTTGTGTATTTTGGCCTCTCTTTACCATATACATGATACCTAATGATTGTGTAGAATAAATGATTCCTGCAGAAAAAATGTGCAGAAATTATGTAAGAAGCCACTGCCAGTGTGCCAGCATAGCATCATGTTAAAAAAACAAACATTCCTTCAGATAAAACAACATGAAATACATAAAAACATTTCTTTGTAATAAGTCTTTTTATTTATCAAATTTATCAGTGACCTTAACCTCAACTCATAAACCAGCATCATATAAATATGTAGTAAATATTTCTATACAGAACAGACAAATACCAATTAAAAAATCAAAACAAAGACAGCAACATACACAAACAGCACATTATATTGAATACAGTAAGACACAGAAGTTAGTTTACAGCTGTCAATTTGTAGATAAGAAGAATAAATACATGGATACTGTTGTTGACATTCCATTAGCTGAGACAGCAGCCATAAAAACACTTGCAGCACACTAAATTAATATATTTCACAATGTTCCATTATTTCAGAAGTTCAGAAAAAATCATGGCACCTGTTTTATTTATTCAATGTAACCAAGTTACAGTGGAACAATTTTCTACAGACCACTTGTCCATGGAACAGTTGTCTACAGACCTTGAGCCCGTTTTATCAACCTGACTTACCACATCTTGATGTATATTATTTATCACTTATTTTATGATCAAGGTGTTTTATCAACATTTGACTTCTTAGTTTTTGTTATAAATTTTAAGGCAACTTTGAGACTAAGAGAATTTTTTTCTAAAGAGAACATTTGTTCTACAGACCAGGGGCCAGAGGAAATATCCACTAATATGATGCCAGTGGAACATATACCTACCAGGAGCCATTGAAACATTCATTCAACAGACCTGGTGTCGGTGAACAATTTTCTGGAGGTGACAGTAGAAATGTTATTCCAAAGCTGACAATCAGGTGGATCTGTACCATTGCAAAAGGATAATAGGCAATCAGGTGGATCTGTACCATTGCAAAAAAATAATAAAGAAACTGAAAACAGCCAGACAAGATTCCAGCACAGCTGTAACACTACAAACTAGATGCAAGAGAAACTGTAATACTGCAATCTAGATGGCAGAGAAACCATAATATAGAATTCAGGGTGAAAGAGAAACTAAAATATTGCAACTTGATACCAGAAATCCCGTCATATGACAGGGTGGATGCCAGGAGACATGTAAATGCACAGGCTGGATGCCAAAGGATCTGGCATTCCAAGGACTGGGTGCCAATGGAACTGTCACAGTAGTTGTACCATCCCCTTGAAAGATTAAAAATCAACTTCAGTTCTGTCTGCAGATGACATGTGCAGTTAGTGTCAGTTTTACTATCCACTATTTAGACAGAGTGCCTGTTGTAATGGAATCCAAAGAATACAATCCCTGGTACAAAGTGCCTTTACAGTGAAACATTCCATACAATGATTGACTAAAGCAGGATTAATTGACTCATTTTGAAGTTTCTAACAAAGGAAATGGAAAATAAGCACAGATATGGATGAGCATTTCCAACAATAAGATAACAAGGTCAGCATCACAAGTTAGACCCGGAATCTAAACAACCACATGGATGAGAATTAAAGATCTCCATTTAACCAAAACAAACAAGATACAGATTGTTCTCAACAGGACAAGGTGGAATATATACATATTCAATTACAGACTGTTATTTACAAGCAGGGTTTTTACTAAGATTTTTCATCCAAGGGTCCCTAGGACTCCCATCTCCAACATTTTAGGGGTCCCACACAGACAATGCCAAGGGCAAATTCCGAGTCGGAAGGGGTCCTGAGGATGCGTTGGTCACTCTCAATGCGAGTCCCTCAGCTGAATATCGCTTCAGGGACGCAAGAAACCTGCGTCAGGGAAATCCCTGTACAATAGAGCTTGTCTTATGGAACACAGACAATATTAATCATATAAATGATGCAAAACTAAATCATGAGAAGACAAAGTTCCCAATGTTAACATTATACAGTGTAGCAGCCATGAAACCAGCAGAAAGTACAGTTTTAGAAAGATTCCTGTTTTCTGAACTCTTAAAGATTTGTAATATAAATGTTCAAATGAAAGGTTAGCACCTTTGTTTGGGCATCAGTTGTTACACTATGCTCATAATATGAGAATTATTTTTGTTGTTCTGCATAAAATCAAAAACAAAATACAAAAAAGATATTTTTGTAAGAAACTAAACTAATATTATAATAAATCATCCTTGTACTTATGCATCTAAACTGTATTTTACAAGTCCTCTATTACTGGCACCAAACTGAGGTTAACTGACACTTGCAAAACTGCATGACCACTATGTCAAATAATCTTTAAATTAATTATCATAAAGAAGCAAAATAATGCACACTTAAATGATACTGCAATTATATTCAATAAACCACAAATACATTTCATACAGACATCGTAAGTATTTCATTCATAATTTCGTTTATAAAATACACTCAATGTCATAGTTACTATATCATATCATCATTGTGTTTTAATTATACATGTATATATATTATCTTCATTCAATATATTTTTTATTCTAACACCTGTAAAAATAAATGAACACAGCTAATTGCTATTTGCACAGCTAACAATGACATTTTGTACAGCGCAGTTTCCGGAAGAAAAATCAAGCAAGTACAGCTTTTGTGAAAAAAGTCAAGAATTCAGAACTAAGAAGCTGTGTTAATTAAAAGTTTGATGTCTATAATAACTATATATGAGGAAAAATCATGTCATAGCAACTTGTTGATTTTATGAAAACATCGGTTTTCAGAATATCTGGTATTAGGAAGTTAATACCTGCACACCTAAGTTCAGCAATAAATCAAGTCAATCAGAGTTATCACAGAATCTGCAACCTATTCTCTCAGAATCAGAGATAAAATGTACCTGACAAAAAATATATGTTAAATATCAAAATATTCTTAATTTTGCTTGTCATAGCTTTGAAATGAACCAGATTCATGATGAATAGAACACACAATGTTCTATACATTCTCCAAAACTCATGCAAGTGCTGATAAATTATAAATGATCAAGTTAAAATACCATTCATACTGATTCAAACCTAAGTATTTCTATAAGATCACAGGAACTAACACACATGTAAAAGTTGTTTGTATAGTTGGAGGGTATTTCGTAACTACACCATATCAATGCATCATGCTGTTTTTAATCATGGTGAAAATCATCTTCCAATCAATTTTCATCTATCAGAAAAAAATACTGACATTAACTACCAACTTTTTCAAAGACAACCAGGCAAAGTTATAAAAATATCTACAACACCCCATGATGACAACATGATTTCTCTAAGATAACATCCCACATGATCCACATTTATCACCCTCAAACATTCAGTTTGTTTGTTCTCTTCAGTCGTACTTTGATACAAAGGGAAGCATACTATATTCATTTGCAGGCAATTTAACACAATCAAAATCTATCCAAAAGAGAATAATTCATGACAATGATTAGAAGATTTGATCAAATCTAGAATAAATTCAATGACACAATTCACAAGAGATCACAGGATCATTAATGATAATGTAGAAGAAACAGAAATATTTGCAGAAAAAGGTAAGATATCAGATGATTTCCAAGTTTCGTCATGGAAACAAAATTTATTCCTTTCCAAGAGCAGAAGGAACATTCCATCACAAGTATATGAAAAAAAATAAGCAGGAAATGTCATTTAAAACAACAACAAACGCCAACAAGTTATCATCAAAACAACATCAACAAGTTATCATCAAAACAGCAACAACAATTTATCATCAAAAAAGCAAGCAACAAGTCATCATAAAAACAACATCAACAAGTTATCATCAAAACAACATCAACAATTATCATCAAAACAACATCAACAAGTTATCATCTAAACAGCAACAACAAGTTATCATCAAAACAGCAAACCACAAGCTCTCATTAAAATTGCACTAATGTTTTCATCAAAATAATACATACATCAAACAAAACAACTCACCATTATTACTGGTTCCATTTTGTACAAGACAGGCCATGTCTGAATGGGGACAGTCTGGGACTAAGACAGGGTGCTGTCTGACTTCTGCCCCAATACTGATATGTTAACAGATCCAGCTCGAAAGAAATCTCATTTGTAATCCAAAGTCAAAACAAAGAATTCAAACTGAAGTTACCCGTCTATTTCTTTCACACTTCAAAAAACCTTTCAATAACTCATGATACAGTATTCCTAAATTTAAGATAATGTTGGCTTCTCAAAACATTGTATTTTTTTTATTTGTCTCTTCTAAATGATTGCATATTTAAATTACTTATGGCAGAAGTTTACTAGCTGATTATTGTTACATTGGTCCAAATCCACTTTATTTGATCCCCCAAAAAATGGCAAAAAAGCTCTTCACAAAATTCCAGCTAAGTTTCACAATGTTCTCCAGATATGTAGCTACAATGAACTGAATAGTAGGGTCCATACTTTCCACATTAAAGATGAGAATCTTTCCACATGAAAGGAAAGTCAACCATCACTATCCAGCAATACCTCTCCACAACTGATGGTCTCATTGTCATCAATAAGAAT
This sequence comes from Lutraria rhynchaena, assembly GCA_008271625.1. Classification (NCBI taxonomy): domain Eukaryota; kingdom Metazoa; phylum Mollusca; class Bivalvia; order Venerida; family Mactridae; genus Lutraria; species Lutraria rhynchaena. The sequence continues at coordinate 1,470,107 of VIBL01000092.1, forward strand.
CAGACAAACCACAGAAAGCCACCCCCACAAACCTATGCCACAGAGTTGGTACCATCAGATGAGAGTAAACACTGGCACTGTGCATAATCAGCTAATATAATCCCAACAAGTCAGCAGTTTACCTTTCCTACAGATTGTGTAGATTAAACCAGTCTGTCACTCATAGCTTTCTCCCCCAAATATCCTTCACAGGTAATATAGGTAACAAACAGTTCTATCATTGGCATTCCATCTCCCAACAATACACACATATCATCCAACAAAATCTGCAGAACAGATAGTGTTCTGCCAGCATCGAAAACATGCCTCTTTTACCTTATGTAATACATAAGTAATACCTAACCTCACTATCTTGTACAGAATACAAAATCACTGCAGAAAACTTTCCAGGCACTTCTCAAGCTATAATTAATATTATATTGGACCAAAGTTATGAAGATTTTACATATAGCAATACCATATGTAAACTCATAAAGTAATGAAGCATCACTCAAAACCAGTTAAACACTTCCAACACTCAAAACACTGGTTCTAAATCAGTAACAGCGCAACATAAAGTTGAAAACCACTTCTTTAATACTTATCAACAGTTTGACAGGTTTCATTCTCACAGCCAAATTCTTGAATTATGTAAGTTTACCCGGAATTTCTTTAACTGATAAGGAACATCCTCACTAGTAAAAAAGAGTATTTAAAGGTTTAACATATTAATGGGACCTTACAACACAAATCACTGTTTAAGAAATCAGCACTTAAGTTAGCATCAACAAATCTGCTGATACATCTGGTGATTAAAACCTTGAGGTGAATCTTAATTGAACTTAACCTATAGTTATTATCAGGCCAAAACATACAAAAGTTCATGGAACAATAGATGGAGCATGAAGTTGATGCTATAACTAATGGCATTAAAAGAACAGTTATGTTCATATTTTGGCTCTTAGGTAAATCAGAGGCCAACCATTCATACCTTACCTAGTACCGTCTATGTAAGTATAAGCCAAACAAATAAATTATTGTGTAACTCACATAATTTAGATAGAACTTATGATAGAATATATAATGATCTTCCCTTAAAAAGCTTCGATGAAATAAATACATCAACTAGTACTGAGAACTGAGACAACATTTCACACAAATATTTCTACCAAAAAGTGTTTGTGGGTATTTCTATGCACAGGGGGGGGGGGGGCTCCATGGTCAAGTTGTTATAGTCTCTGACTTGTAATCACTAGCCCCTCACCACTATGAGTTTGAATCCTCGGAGATCGGAGATCAAATTTCACATGTGAGGAAGCTGTCAAGCTAGTTTACAGAAGGTCAAAGGTTCTACCCAGGTGTAAGCCCAAGGCCTTCAGCAACTGTTAAAACTGGACAGTTGCCAAATTACTCTGGCTGTTGGTGCAATGTTAACCTCAAATGAAAAAGTATTTCTACAGGTACTTATCAGATAAAACATGAATAACGTATTTCTCCTTGTTATCCTTCCTGCTCTAATAAGAGGTTTCCCCAATCCCAAAAAGGGTCAGTAACAATTCTATTTTTGCAGACTCAAGGATGAACACGCATGTGAAGAAGTGAAGATATTGTCCTGTCAAAAAATATTAGCAATGCCAACACTCCTGTGTAGCAATGTTGTGTAGGCACTATGTACCAAATTGTACATAAAATATATGAAATGTTTGATTGCTATTTGCAAGAGAACTTTAAATAGCAACAAGAGCCATGCTGGCATGGCAAATGTCCCTGCCAAAGACTCTGTCAGTATACATAGAGGTCTAGAAGACAAAATGCTTTGAAACAAGGAAAAAAGTTTAAAATATAATACAGTAGATATGCTTTAGCATGAAATTTCTCTTATAAAAGTTGTTAGCATCTGAGAAAAAGTTAATATTATCTTTAAGATTAAACAAAGGGCAATAACAGCAATAACTTAAAATGTCATATACAGATACAAAAATGACTATCAAATATCAATAACACACTTTGCAAATTTATAAAGTAAAGGATCTATGACACTATTCATACCCCTATGAAGTGCACAGATAATTAAAACAGTATTTTAACCTTATTTGTAAAAGATTCCAATATCTAAATAGATGTACGTTACACATGTAATTATACATGCCCAGGGGCGACAATTACGAGAAATATGGTACAATAAATTCCTGTTTTTGATAAGTACTTAAACAATCCCACAATAACATTTACTGCATAAAACATTAACGAATTTACACTTCATTAAAAAGTGAGAGAACTGGGAAATAGGCTTTAAATGTATATGCTAAGTATACATGAGCAACATCTCTTCACAAAGACAATGAAAAGACAATTAATTTTTAACAGCTTTAGCATACTCCCTCTCTAAAACTGTAACTGCTTACAATTAGGCTGAAGTTATTCACCTCTGAATACCATCTCCCATGAAAACAACAGAAGTTTTAGAATATTTTAATCATTACAAAAGCAAGGTGATAATTTATCTCCACCCACAAAATATCTACAGATTCAGAGATGATCTGCATTCAACCAGAGAAAGATCATCAAGGAGAGCAAATCCACAACTGACTCTCCAGGTAACATCAAAATTCCACAATTCTGGATGAAAGTTTAATCTCAATTGGATATTGCATTTTTTCAAGCTGGAAGATGATATATTCTTCTACTACCTATAATTGTTGCTGTTATCATCAATGATTGTAATTTAGTAGCAGGCAATAAGCAAGCAAGCAACTCAAAACAGCAAAAAGTTCACTAACAGCTGTTTTTCGACAGATTGTAATAAAAAAAACCATTGGCATAAGATAAATGTACAATTTTACTAACACAGGAATTCGGTGGGGAAGATTCGGTAGCATTTATGTGATATTTGTAGCCTTCCATGACACATGTCTTTCAACAATCTGAATTTCATCATGAAAAAAATAAACCAGATCAAATCCACACATTAAATATCACAACTTACAATTAAACAAATGTACTTTTACCTGTAGTTGAATCAGATATAAGCTAGATGAGAGACCATGCTATCTAGTGTCATATGTTAGTAATTATAGATCAGTGAAACCAGCAGTCAATGAACTTTGTGTGAAGTAACAGCTATAGAATACATCCCAGAAATTATTATAACCTGATGATACAAGACCAATCAGGAAGGCAGTATATAAACTATTGTAGGTAAAACAACTTCACCTTAACACCAATCCACACAGCACAATATTAGTATCCATGATAAATCATTCATTACATGAACTAAACACCTGCTTTAAAATATAGTGTTTTCAGTTCCATTTATATAAAGACTAAAAATCAGCTCATGAATAAAAATGGACACCACTGAACATACCTAACTGTAAGGAAACAAAATTACCCAAACAATTATAAATTCTTTTAAATTACAAGGAACAAAGAAAATGAGGAAATTTATCAACTTACACAATATATGTAAATGTCTCCAAAGCTGATCTGTGAAGTAAGATTGGATATACAAGCAACTGTTTTAAACAACAACAGATTGATAATAGTATATGATATATGGCAACATATTAAATAAAAAAAATAGCTGATCATTCTGCAAAACACATGGCAGAAAAATGAAGAATCAAATCTTTCAACTTATACACTGTTAAGGAAATGATTGACTGACAATAAACTACTCAAGACAATTTTAAGGAAGTTTTACAGATCTAAATCAAATGAAACTGCTTCTATTTCAGGTCACTCAGAAAAAAAAACGTAACAGAAAGCATTGTAATGTACAATTAAGGCTAATTTTGAGATATGATAAATTAAAACATACAAAAACAATTCCTAATGAGGTCATAAGCATAAATCTTGAGACATGTAACAGCCCATCCATGATATAATATAGTATAAAGAGATCTGGTGTCACTAATTTCAACTACATCATATTTTACACACTTGGCGCAAACTGAGTATGAAAGTCCTTTGTGTGCATAAATCACACTGAAAGTTGCAAACAAGGGACAATGAAACTGTATTGGTGGTTGCACTCAAAAATGCAGTCATTGTATCAGTGAGGTACAAAATGATCTACAAGCCAGAACCCAAAGTGTGAACTATGAATAAGCCTAAATGTGCTGAGTAAGCTATCAGTGAGGTACCCAGTCATCTACAAGCCTGAAAGTCCAGAGTGAAATTATCAGTGAGGTGCCCATTCATCAACAAGACAGATAGCCCAGAGAGTGAGCCATCAGTGTGGGGTCTGTTTGCCAACAAGCTTTAGCTCTCAGCTTGGTGCAAAGGCCTATACAAGCGTAAGTGTACATTATGGAATATATGAACTCTGACTCAACAGTTTATACAGGGCTGTTTCAGAAAACACATAAATCAACAGAATATAGTACATTCTCTGTCTTGGATTGATAACAATATAAATCAGTGCCAATTGTGTGATTATCACACTCTGTTACATACATCTGATGACATTATGAGACCAAACTATATCAGAGTATTTCCATATCTCACATTAGAATTCCATATGTAATATTTAACCAAGTTTATTATTTAAAATCGGCACATAACATTGGAACACTTGTGCAGGTAAATTGATATTATAAACTGGCACAGGTAGATTGGCAGGTGATTATAACCAACTGGCAGAGATTCTTACAGACAAGGTCAAAGTCATATGCATGAGGTCCAATCTCAAAACAATACCATTGTTTTGCCAAACTTGACAAGTTTCCTGGCTAACAAATTTTTTTAGACATACAATGTGAACCAACTTTTAATATTCACAGAGTCCACTTAAACTTTCAATGTAACAGAATTTATGAATTTCAATTACTCTGATGTAGTTTTCGATACTTAATGGCAGTAATTATTTAGTATTCTACAACAATAAATTCCATAGAAGCTATTCAACATCTGCACCATAATACCTGTCTACATTTAACTTTCCTAAAAAGCATCATTATAATGATCACTTCAGCATGAATATATACAGACTATACAAATATTTCAAAACCTAATTTTCCAAGGATTTAAACTTGAAGCTAAGCCACAAAATTAACCCACTCACAAGATGTTTTTGTAAGTATGCCAAAAGCAGTTTGGTTTGATGATACTAAAGTACACATCAGACTGCAGGTAAGGAGAGAATCATTTTAACAGATATAATACATTTGGAGTATATAAATAAATCATACAGATACAATAGATGAGGTACTTCTAGAACTAAGTCATAAAGGTCAAATAAGGTAGGCTAAGCATATCAAAACATACATAACTTCTTATGAATGCAATGTCAAACACTGCAACAAGACAACCAAGAATGTCACAGTAATAGAACACAATGTTTAAAACACAATGATGTAAGAATATTACTAACAACACATCCACACTGATTTAGTGAATACCCACAGCGAAAAGCAAAAATACAAGTATTCAAATAATTGCATTTTCTCAACAGTAAATCTTCAGACAATTTGAAATTGTGATGTAATAAAAGACTGTCAGTGACTCTATACAAAAAAAATCAGTAAAAAGTAGCACTAAATTTTCTCAACAAAAAAAATGGAGATAGTAAGAACATTTTCCTTACCTATATAAATAAAAAAGGTGAATTTATCTTAATTATACCATAAATTCTTTCTAGATCAGATCCAAGATTAGATGTTTGGCATAATGACAGGTCACCCTCTGACACACTGAACAGCCATGCAGTACTCTGAAGGTCTCAATCACACAAACAGTACTATGACATGTAAGGCATATTTATGAGTAAAAAGGAAAATATAGCAGCAAAAATAAATCAAAGCACTGGCAGGCTTTACAGTATTGTAAGTTCTGTCTGAAGTTTATTATTATCCGTTCGAAGTTGACACAGGCCAAAAGACCAAATACGCAGATGGACTGTCTTAACAGATGTATCTAAACACAAATTTGAGATACAAGAATACGACATTGCTGCCTTCAATCCTTATTTATATCCTTTTACATTTCAATGTCAACACTCTAGCAAAATGAACAATGCATGTTGTACATTAGACAAGACTTGATACTAGTTTGGAGCATTGGTAATGATGGTACACACATAGTAAGCTGGCGTATCAATCGAAACTGCTACATCCTTATTTCAAACAGTCAATCAATGGACCTGTGATGATCAAATTGTAACAAACTGTGTTTAAGACACCAAAATTTAACCCAAAAAAATTACCTTAAATGAAAAATGAAAAGTCACAAAATACCACACTGTTCAACTGATATTTGTATAATTACTGGACCCGAACAATCACTGCATTTCTGGGAGGAACATTAATACAGCCTGGACTGATTTGAATACAGACTAAACTAATGTGAAAATTCAAGTTTCCTCATCAGTTCAGAAAATCACATTTCTAAAAATGGAAAATTGAAAGTGATTTATTGATAAGGGAATCACCTTTATGAGCAAGTAAGTTTATGATTTATCACCACTATGGGATTTTTATCATTAAGACTATTTCGTGTCACATTATATTCAGACACAGCAGACAAGGAAAATAATAATTGTCCTCAAATAACTTACCTGTAATCACTTACAAATCTTTTACATGAATCTTCAAATATCTTGCTCCTGCAAAAGAAAAAAGAAAAATTTGTACAATAAATTCTGTGCAAGAAATACAGCTGCATAAAATAAAAACACATTTGTGAGATATAAACAAGCAAAAATCTGATTCATTAGAATACTTGTTGAGAAACAATTAAAGCAATAGAGCTGAGGTTGATTTTTAGCTCTTTTTCCTTTAAAAAGAAAATTAGGAATCACTTAGTCAATTTGGGAATAAGCTACCTTTCACTACTTTGGATATTGCATATGGCTCATGAATCAGTCCTCTCCACACAAATTGCAAAGTACAATATTATCACAGAATAAACCCCACATATGTATGAAATGGCAAAGTATTAAGGTTTTATACCCTAATGTCCAGAATTACTATCCCAAAATGGAGTGGACAGATTTTGGGGACCTTTATCATTTTATAGGTTTCTATGATAGAAAATGATTTACCATGAGGTTTTTAAACAACAATGATAATCAGTTGAATTATTGTCCCTTTAAATTTGCATTGAAGTCGAATTTGGCAGAAGCCAATTTTTTAAAGATAAGAAAAAAGATAACCCATTTCAATGAAAACTCATGGGAAAAAATGCAAAAACACAGTATCAATCTGATTTAATAGGAAAATACAGGTCATCTTGTGATATCTTGAGAATTAATATTTTTTTCTATTTTTCAAAAAGGCCAATAACTCCTACAAAATTCTTCAAATGTGTTGTAAAATTAAGTATCTTGGATAACTATCAAAGAAATAATGATAATAGGGCAATACTATTTTCTGACATTAATATTTTTGAGCAGCCTTGAGCAGATACTAAAACAAATGTGGATATAATACCATAAGTCAATGTATTATGACTCATGTCTTAAACTGAATTCAGGTACTGCATGATTGCTAGGTACTTGTTGGTTCTGGCACAAACCTAAGATTTAACAATACAACTGAAATTAGTAATGACATCAGTAAGTATGTACAGTTGTTAGCTTTCGTACAACAACTCGCAATGAAAGAAAGCTACGCTAATAAATTGCTGCATGTTACTGTAATTATCTGGCTTTTACAGTAGTTTAACATGACTAGAAATACAATAAAAATACTGCAACCAAGGACAAGTATCAAGGATCAAAGTGTACATGTACAGCTCAATATTACTATACAATTGTCTATCACATTATGCATTCTGAAAGATATTGAAATACTTAAACTTGTTAATTTACAGATAAAAATCATATACAAGTAAATCAAATAAGTCCAGTGATTTAAATGAAGAAGAGTAAAAAATGACCAATCAAACAAAAAATAATTCAGTTATTGAGCTTAGCAGATGTCTGACTAATGCAGCATTGAAAAGTACTAAAAATGAATTACAGTGAAACCGCACTAATCCTAACTTGTTTGGACAAAAAAAAAACAAATAGGGATTAGAGGTTTTCCATTCTCAGGAACATCATTCATAAATTTGCTTGTAAATGTCAGTACTGAGTAAGGGACAGAAAACAAATTTAATAGCACAATATAGGGTTTGTTTATTGTAAACAAATATCACAATTTTGTTTAGTTTTCAGAATAAAAAGGTTCTGAGTTGCCAAGGCTAATTTCATAACAAGATTGGGGGCCATATTGGTACTTTGTTGCTCACCTGACAAACCTGATGAATTGACAACTTAGTAAACAAGAGACCCTAAGAACAGAACCAATGTATGTACCTATCACTAAGAAGATTATTAAAAGTCTTTCTGAAATAAATCGATGTAAAACTATGTTACTAGTACCCATGTGCAGGACATATTATGTCCCAAGGGTCAAAATTTGAGCCAACCTGGTAGAGGACCACAAAACATTCCAACTGGGCCAAGCCGTTTCAACCATGAAGATTTTAAAAGATTTTCCCTAAACTAGTATAACATGTGACCCAATTCTAATCCTAGGCACCTCATTGAAAGAATCTTCAGGTAAAGTACATCTAGAAAATGCTATGCACCAAATAGCTCCAGGACATGTGGATTGGACCAAGAAGATTGATCTTAATAAGTCTATGTAAACAAGTGATCTATGACGAGCCCATTTTGACACATGGGGTAAAATTTGGACAATTTTAGCAGTGGACCATCCAAGGATCATATCTGTGAAGTTAGACTGAAACTGCCCACATGGTTTCAGTGGAGATGCCTTTTGAAACAATTGTTGATGACATACAGTACACTACACATAATGATGAGCAATTGTCAGAGTGCCCACTATAGCTAACAATGAGCACTTGTGCTCAAGTAAGCTAATGAAAATATAGTAAAACACTGGTAACAGTGTACTCATTCAGTTACAAGAGGACTCTGGTATAGCAAGGGGTCAGTATTCTAGAAACCAATACTTAAATATTACCGAAAACAAATTATGACATGAAGCAGACAGAAATTCTTCATCCTGAAAAAACCTCCATAAATGAGTGTTAAAGAAATTAATAGTTACATGATAGACTTGGCAGCATTCAGACAGAGTAATTAAATCTTCAAACTGAAGTAATTAAATCCACAAATATATCCAAGAGATATTTATAGCAGTATGAAATGAATCAATGTTTGTAGAATTAAAATTCTGAAATTCCAAGAATATTAAACCCATAAATTTTCTATAATAACAAAATATAACAAAGAACAAGTTTGATTTGGTACATATTCTACAATAATCACCAATAATCTGTATACTTGGATTTCAGCAAGAGCTCAGTAACAGTTAACTTCACACAAATAGGCCAACTGGCTCTAATTCTATAACCTTAGCTTTACATCTCAGACAAACATGTCAAAAAGTTTAGGCGCAATCCCCTGAACTTAAGTGTTACAGATGGACAAAGATATGTTCCATATTCTCCCAGAGGGGAGATAAAAGTTTTATAGGATGATTACAGCAAATGCACAGCAGATATACTGCCAACACATGGTATGTTTAAAAAAATTATGAAAGTGTATTTAAGTTCTGCAAAGGCAAAAGGAGATACTAACACAGTGTAAGTGCAGAATATTTTTAAACATTCCAGCTATTATACATTTCAACTATCACCAACATTCACCTTGAGACATAGGATTCAATATGACTGCCCTTTGGGTTCAAAGACTAAACTCTTCACCCTACAATTTTGATCCCTCAAATTATAGACATTACCTGAAGGCAAACACATTGGAATTCCTTTAAAACAATTGTTTTGGATAATATTTTAGTATTTGAAAATAAAAACAATGTATTTTGAGGCAACATGGTCCCAATACATAATCAAGATCTTTTAGTCTATAGGTAAGCTGAAGAGTTATACAAGACAAAAGCCACACAGAATGTTGACTATTACAAAAGTTTAATACAGAACAAACCTTATGCTACAACAGTCATAGTTTTATTGCCCCACCCAAGCCATGAAATGCGTGCATATGCATATATTCTGCCAAACGCTTTTTCCAAACTGAAATGGTATTCAAGTACATTACTTTGTAAAGTTTCCAAACAATTCTAACTTAATGAAAACAATGCATCATTCATTGATGTACTTATGGCTACTTGTTGTCCAGAACAAGGAAAGAAGCTCATTTATCAAGTTAACAATGCACAAGTCATTTCTGGAATGCCATGGGCATCTTAGTATAAGAGCCTTTTATAATAAATGAAAGAACTGACATACCACACTGCATGACTTATACATCAGAATTTATTACAGTGCACATACAAGGTTTTTTGTGCGTTTGTACTGAGTTTAGCACAGTTTACCAATAGTATTTCAATAATGTATAGTTGTGCAGCATCAAGAATTAACTTGCTGACTTGATCTGTTTCCTCTTATTCCGTAACTGTAACTTCCTCATACACAATGTGAATTACAGACTGGAAACAAATGGCATAAAGTATCTTCAGTCACAAAGAGCAGGCCATGCAATCCAAGGCATTCCAAAAAGTGCTTATCCAACAGATCTGACCAGTAAAACTTTGGTTGGTCCAGGAAAAAATCTATTGTGACTGGTCCGAATGTCCGAAAATACTTTGAACATCTTTTTATAAAAATAATAAGTTTAAAGCACAAACAATAATGTGATACATATATATATTTTTCAATAAAAGCACAAAAATGTTGGTCATGATAATGGCTGTGGTGGTGCTTATCAACAGCATTTACAAGCATGAATATTCTTTGTTACCACATATTAATGTCAATGTTAATTGCCCCAAGGCAAGGGGGCATACAGTAATAAGCAATTTTAATCCAGTAGATTAGGACTTTGGCCAAAAAATATTAGAATGTTTTCCCAGTATAATCTATGTAAAACAATTGACCCAGGAAAGGAGACAACTTTGATTACAGAGGCATCATTTAAACAATTTCTGCAGAGGACCACAAGACAATGAGTACACACTATATATCTCAGCTCTAGGCCACGCAAGTTTGGCTAAAAAATATTTAAAGGTTTTCCCCCATTTAAAACAAGTAAACTTGGGGCTGGGCCAATCTTAACTCAAGTGGCATCATATATGATCTTTTGACAAAGGACCATCTAAGGATCACTCCTGTGAAGTTCAATTGAAATTGGCTCAGTGGTTTCAGAGTAGAGTTCATTTGAAGCAATTGTTGACAACAGGGCAATCAAATCATGTTGACATGAGCTAACAAGCCATTACCTTTTATAAGGACTTTTTACAGAATGCAATCATATATTACTAAAAGATAAAAACTTCAGCCCATGAAAAATGAATCACAAGTCAATTATTCACAGCAACATACATTCATTTTTTATTAGCCCATCATAAGCATATAAACATGTTCATTTAAATACAACATGAAGCCAAATGTTACGTGACAAGCTTAGTTAAAGGTTTATTTATTTATGATACAAAAGAATGAAAGGTATTTAAATTATAACATTATACAATGTGATACTGATAGCATGCGACATAATGTTAGATTCATATAATAATTAACTGTGGAGTCAGGAAGAACAATGTATTAAATTCTTAGGGCATCATTTTATACTCATATAACTTGTTTACATATAAAGACACTGACTAAAATCAAAACATTTTATTACTTAACAATTCAATAAACTTGTGCAATTTAATTAACTGTACATATATATATATATATATATATATATATATATATATCTTTATTTCCCCAAATACTGTTTTTTTAAGTGGAAGACATCTCATTTAAGTTTTTGAAAATCATTAAGTTTTATGCCTGTTATTTTATTTTCCATTTACATTCTGATAATTTTGCAAGTTTTCCTTGAACATCACTTCAAAAGCTTCACAACATCCAAAATAAATTCATTATTCCTCCAAAACACTTCCAGACCATGTTTTTTCTAGTACATGAACAACTAATATAAGAAGATACACTTTGTATGTTAACTGTAATAAACAGTTAACCAGACTCTACAGTTAGTTCTGCTGAGAATGGAAACCACATGAAGATCTAACAATTCATACTAGGAATTCCTCAGGTCAGAACAATTATTGATAGAAGACCATGAAATTAGTGCACCCTTAATTAAATCATTGTGGTTCACAATGTATCATAATACATTCTGTACTAAAGTGATGTTTATACATCCAACATGTTCAAGGAACAGTGTATTTTTTGTCTAAAAGGTGTCAATTCTACATGTACCTAGTCTGATATCTGTATTACACCCTTAGTAAAAGTTGTAACATCCCATTCATCGAAAGTGCATATTTCACTCATATTTTACAATTTCAAAGTTTTCAGCAAATAGGCTTAAGATGCTTATAATCTGACAGCATAGATGATACTGTGTTTCACTGTCCAATTAGCCTGTTACATGTCAATAGTTCCTGCACAGATATTCTGCACATGTTGCATGGATTCAGCGTGAGTTTTACTAACTTCAATCAAAATTGATAGATTAAATGTCTGTACACATGAAAAACAAAAAATGTAACAAATGCCTCTTGAACTTAAGTTGAAGGAAGAGGCCGTCAGGTTAGTTTGGGGATGAAAGCACTAAGGTGTCATTCTTTAACTATTACATGAATTAACTAAAATCAAAACAATTAATTCTAGACAAAATAGTAAATATTTTTATCAACATAATTTATGACAATATCCACCTTTTTACAATGAAATTTACATGTTATTTTCAAACATGGACAATGTCAATAATTTATTATTTATTTATTTTTATTTGATTTGTTTAACATCTTGATGCTATAAACCAAAGTTATTGTGTGTAAAGTGTATTATGTAGAGACAAAATGAATGACTAACTTCTCAAAAGCTAACCAGAATATTATTATATTTGTTACATGGTTTTGTTGCACATCAAACTTAAGACTCTATGATAATGTTGGTGTGCAAATATCATCAATTAATGACTCAACAAACATACCACAAATTATTGGCAAATATTAAATAATTTATGGTAAAAAGGCCAAGAAACTTTATATTGTAGAGTAATACAAAAAGTGTGTCTCATAAGAATTCTTTTTAAAACGATAATACATCTAAAAGGTAAATAAATAACTTTCCGAATTTAGTTCTGTCTGATTACAACTAACACTTCTAAATATAATCATAGATTGCAGGATAATATGTTCATAAAAAGTTTGTAGTATTTTCTCTTAACTTTTCAGAAGAAAGGATGATTCATTACTACATAGATGAATAAGCCAAGAGGAGACAATTTTTACTACTTAGTTAAATCTAATTTACACATTGATTGCCTCTCTTTACAAAATACTAATTCAACAATAGATGATAGTAAATACTATCTAAAGCACTGGAGGATTTAATTAAAGTTATTTCTCCTGAATGATCACTATTTTTTAAAGGATAGATTTTTAATTGATTTCTTTGTGATAAATCAATTGTTGGTATTATCAAAATAAAAATACAAGTATATCTAATACATTTCTTTTCTAGTTCTCAACCAATTAAGTTGTGCACTTCAATTTCAAACACAAACAAGAGGGCTATGATAGTTCTATATCACCTGAATTACCTGATAAATTGGCTATTTGGTAAACAAGTGTTGCCAAGGCAGAACCAATCTCAATTCCAGGTACAAATATGAACATTTTTAGTAGAAAACAACCTTCAAAACAAATGACCTTGTGGCAGGGCCAATTAGGATCCCAGGGGCTACTAGACAATGCTATAAACAAAATATCTAAGCTCTAGGCCATGCTGTTTGGACCAAGAATCAGGTAAAGTGAGAGACACCCAGTGTAGGCCAATTCTGACCTGAAGGGACATCATTTGAATACGCCTGGTAGAAGATAATCCAAGAAATCTGCATTTTGAAGTTCTATTAAATTGTCTAGGTGGTTAATTTTATAGTCTACACTGTCCAGAATTCCAATCAAACAAAAACATCTGGCCTGAATGTCATAAATAGAAATTTTTAGTATCATTCTGATTTCTCTCATCAATTATTTTACAGGTACATAATAATACCACAGTTAATAAAACATTTTCACCAGTGCATTGAAAGTTTATCTCTCATTATAGAATTTTTTTAAATGTTTAGATCAATGCAAACCCCTTTTAGGCATCAAACAGGGAGGTTTACAATTCGCAAGGGGAGTTTGGCTTGAAACATTACAGATTCTTAACAAAAAAGAAAACATATCTAAAACACTGTTTACTTAATTTAATCAATAAACAAACTTTATGTCACTTCTATCTTCAATTGAAGAACAACATTATTTTTTGCAATTTTTTCACTGAAGAAAACTACAAAACAATGTAATAAGACATACTGTTCAAGTGTCATTTGGAGAGTTGGCAAATATACCGACCCAGTGGGTAAGTTTAAGATCAATAACTGGGTCCTCATTCTTCAAATTTATTCTGGAATATCCCAATGACAAAAATTCTGATGATCAAACCATTTATCAAGCATATTTTAATGATACAGTTTGCCCAACGATGAACATGATTTTTTCAACAAACATACTCAAATGAATGTAGGAGCAAAATAATATTTTTACTGAACTTGATTTTTTATTGCAGCATCTTTTTCAAGGTTTTATCATTATTTCCTCTTTCTTCCCAAGAATGTTTCATAAACTTAAGCAATAGAAAAATCCATACAGTAATATAGCTTCTGTTTAGATAAAAAGTTCTAATACAAAGATCATCAATAGCATGCATGCCTTTCCTACTGTCATCTCCAAATTTGATCACACGATTGCTTTATTACATGTTGAATGTTAATACAGGATTTTTCTTAGGCCATTTTGACAACTGATATTCGGTCACGTTCCCAATGGCAAAAAGTAGGTTTTTTTCCCAATTGCAAGGCGAAAATTCCCAATTCATTGAGAAAAAAATTACAGCAGTTAAAATGTTTATTGAATTCCTAAATCATTCAAATAACAAAGTTATCAATACCTAAATAAAAAGAAACATAATACTTGTTATTTTTAGTTTTATTTGATTATTTTAAGTTATTTTCATACAGTAGGACTTTTCCCAATTTGTTAAAAATGTCGCAAAAATTCCCAATTCTGGGGGTCGGGTCATGTTCCCAAAATGCTGAGAAAAAAACCTGTAATACAAAACCCTTTAAACAATCAGGATGTCAATGTCAGTGGGCCTAGGTGAAACATTACACTTAGCAGAACAAGATAGTATTTCATAAAGGCAATCTGACAACTCTCAGAATTACTATTCAAAATCAAACTCAAGCAATTTTTGCCAGAACCATTTATCATCACCCACACTAATTCATTACCCACTTTGTTGCATTACATAGTAGATCATTAAGTTTATAGGAAGAATCTACATTTAGCCAAACAAGAATAATCATTTCAGAACACACGAGGACAATTAATTTACTAACGTCTTATACCATTTACAAGTGAAACATTTCTTATCTTGTCATTTTAAATACTATATAAGATGACATTTTTCTAATCTTGGAACAGGAAAATGGATAAAGTTCGTGGGCCATGAACCAGTCAACGATACACATACAATAACTTATCGAAAATGCCATCATTTCACAGAGAGGCATTCAATAGAATACACAAAATAACAAAAAATTAAATCCGGAAATACTGACCAACTTTTCGCTAAGAGCAGCCATTACAGGTGCCCGGATGAGGCTTCTAAATGACGTCATCTGTCAAATTGTAAAATTGGCGAATTGGGAAAATATTACATTAGTTGTTCATTAGATTGTTGATGCCGTTTCATGTTAGCGAATACATGAATACCATTTTTGCGCGTGTTTACTGACATAAAGGTATGTGTTGCTGCAAACTTGTGTAATGCAATCACGCGTGCGCAGATATTATACAGGCTTTCCGGCACCGTCAACTTTCATTTTCACCGGAACTCTACATACTCTTGTCTTACCGACTAGCAACAATCGTAATCATTTTGATTGTTGTTATCTTTTTCTGTTTGTATGTATGTCCTCGTGTTTTCTGTATGAATCACTTCTATGTCCCTGTTTTGTTCATGGTTTAGAAACTAAACCAATATTGTTGTAGTGGGTGGGGTAATTAATTAAAACATACAATTATTGCTACAGTTTGTACTTAATTTGGTATTTTTAGGTATATCCTATTGTTCAGACGTTGTATATATAACTAAACATTCATGTTTCTGCTTAGTAGGTTGCAGAATTTGTATGGCACACCAAATGTCGGGTATTTAAATATTTCTCTTTATAGTCTACATATGATTGTGTTGTTCTAAAGTAACTAAGTTCATACATTTCCACTGATAATTACAAACAATGGCTTGTATTATCTTTGAGACTTAGTTCTAGCCTTTTCTTTGAATTAAATGAGTGCAAATAAAGGTTGACCATTTTCATGTATTGGATGAGGCTTTAATTTAGTCATGTATAATAGTGATATTAATACACATATTTATATTCAATAAGTATTGAAATTATATTTTACCCTGTTTATCTGATCTTAAAGACATTTACATATCAGTTAATATGACCATAATGGATGCATTACCATGGGTGAGTGTAAAAGTAGTTTAGTGCTACACGAACTTGTGTGACATGCTTTTAAATTTACAAATTGATAAAAAATCTCAGTAACTTTCACTTTTTGTGATGAAGCACAAAGTGTTGTCTGTTTAGTTTTATAACTATGCATTTTGAATTAAATGCAGTTGTTATTAAACAAGGGATCTAATAATAATATTCATGCATGCAATTGTATAATGAATGTCATTTTATATCACTAATAAAACTAGTTTGCTGGTTGTACTACAACTATTGTCATCTGACTCATATTTCTCGTAACAATCAAAACTTAGGGAATTGTAAAACATTAAATCAGTGCTTTATTTTGCCTTTAATTACAGAGTTACCCATGAGTACAAGTTCAGAATCTGGTGTTTTAGCCAGTAGGCCAATAAAGAAAACTCCAAATGACTTTGTGTTTGGTAAAGTGATAGGGGAAGGGTCATACTCAACTGTAAGTAGCTCATAAATCATTATTCACTCACATGAGCCAATATTTTTTATGTGGGTTATATGATATATTTACAGTTCATATCATCTTTTTTATATCAACTTTAAATCCACTTCTACAGAACTAGAGTTGATCCAATCTACATTAAAATTTCACAAGGTTGATTAACACATAATTCTTTTCTCATCGATTCTTATGAAATTCATGTAGAAAAAGTATCTATAACCAATAGTGAGGAACAAAAAGGACCATTTAGTCATGTGGATTTCTAGTAAAGAATTTAAGTTTCTTAGAGGCTCATTTGGCTGCGACAATGGTCCAGCAGTTAGTGCGCTGGACATGCAACCCAGTGATCCAGGTTCAAATCCTGGTCATGGCAGGTCATACCCATCTATGGAAATTTGACAAAATGTCGATTTTCCTCCATATGTGGAGAAGTTGCCAGCTCCTTGTGGAAGGTGAAGTCAGTACTTATTAGTATGCAGTCCAAAACTGGTTAGGTGATCCGACTGCAGTATATAACTGAACAGTTATTCAAAAACAGCATCAAACTCAGTAAAAGAAAGAGGCCCATTTATTGAAAACTAGACAGTTTATGCTTCATATTTGTTTTGAGCTTTTGTTGTATATTATAGTCTTAATGTACTGATCACATTCTTCATACTAATCATGAAGTATTAAATCTATCACAACAGGTTTATCTTGCTAAAGAAGTTGGTCCCGGAACTGAGTATGCCAGTAAGTTAACATTCAGATAGTTTGATTCTTTGGTCAAAATGTTGTCCTTACTTGAACTTGACCAGTTATTTTAGTTAAACAGTACTTTTTTCCATTCCAAACAGTATTTATGAGATTCATATTTTAGTATGTTATAGTTGATATTCTCTTGCTGGTTCTACATGACCATCAGTGTAATATTAAATATGTTGTATTCAGTCCCTTCTTGTCAAGTATGCAGACACTGAAGTTAATTGATTCAAAGATCTTAAAACAAGCTTGCTTGGATGCAAGATTTGCAGATAAAAGATACATACATGTAAATGCATGCACATTCATTTTAATGTTACCTGCAAAAAATGTTTTCATCCAGTGTTACATTACAAGTCTACTTTTATATCATCAGCCATTTTGAGATCTGTAAACAGTATTGAATTTCAACTTATTGCTGTATTTATGGTAGTAATATGAGGATAATGTGTTTATTACAGTTAAAGTACTAGAGAAGAAGCATATTATGAGAGAAAGAAAAACACAATATGTGATGAGAGAAAAGGAAATACTAATGAAGATCAATCATCCATTTTTTGTTAGATTATACTACACATTTCAAGATGCTGATAGATTATGTATCCTTTCTAGCTGGCTTGCTAATGGACCTTGATATAAACATTTATATTATTAGTGTAAACTTTGATCAAAATTTATATAACTATATATTCAAATAATATTACATTCAAAGTTGAGGCCTTATTGACAAAACCAAAAGTAGACGGCAACATATTGTAGGGATGTTGAGCAGCTTTAAACCAATTCTAGTGATCAGACTAAATGTCGTTTCATATGCTTTTATATCTACATTCCAGTTTTTTATAGCATACTCAGTGGATTTTGTTTGATTTCTTGCTCTGCAGGAATATTTTCTTGTTCAGATTTCAATATTGACGGAACAAATCAAATTTAATGTTTTCTGATTATTGGATTGATGACCTGTAATTATGTGAGCAATGGTCATTCCCAATCATCCATCTCACTATTTAATAAACTAAAAGCGCGAACGATGTTATAGTGGCTGAATAATCTTTATTAGCCATATTATGATATGCTATGCCATATAATGTATTAGGTCCAAGTGTAGACTGCATGGTTGTAAGAGATGTATCATAATAGTAGGGTTTAAATTTTCTCTGCTCTGTCCAATGCAGGCTTTAATTCTTTTATCATCTGGTTGAGGAGATGTCAAAATAAAACAAACAATTTTAATTTGTATGTTTAAATCAAAATAAGAAAAATAATTTATTAGTCATTACTGTTCAGTATGCTGATCCATGCATTTTTGTGTTGCAGTTGAAATTATATATAAGTGTATGTAACTTCCAATTGCCATAATCATGAACTTAACATTTTGACAAGTTCTTCAAAGGGAAACAAGCTGAATTATGCTTACTTATCTGTAGATAAGAGGAAAAAAATCTGAATTTTTGACTTATGATTTTTTGCCATGTTGTTCTTTATTTTGTTTACAATTTTAGTTCCTCAAGTCTATTCATGATAATACAAGAGTTTGGTCAAATGCCTTAACCTCCGTTAGATTTTGTGTTGGGTTATGCAAGAAGAGGTGAATTATTAGACTACCTCCATAAATTATCTTCATTTGATGAAGACTGTTCCAGATTTTACACGGCTGAAATAGTGAAAGCATTAGAATACCTCCATGGAGCTGGGATTATACATAGGTGAGTAACAACAGTGTGAGTAACAGAATTGTCAGTAACAACACAGCCAGTAACAACATTGTCAGTTACAACACTTTCGGGAATAACACTGTCAGTAACAACACAGTCAGTAACAACACTGTCAGTTACAATACTCAGGAATACCACTGTCTGTAACAACACTGTCAGTAACAACATTGTCAGTAACAACACTGCCAGTAACAACACTGTCAGTAACAACGCAGTCAGTAACAACACTGTCAGTAACAACACTGTCAGTTACAACACTTGCAAGAATAACACTTTCAGGAATAACACTGTCAGTAACAACACAGTCAGTAACAACACTGTCAGTAACAAAATTGTCAGTAAGAACCCTTTCAGTAGCAGAATTATCAGTAACAACACTGTCAGTAACAACACAGTCAGTAACAACACTGTCAGTAACTACATTTTTCGGTACCAACACTGTCTGTAACAAAACAGTCAGTAACAACACTATATGATAATATCAACATGCTACAATGGCATGCATGGTGTAATATTATAAATTTTCTCCTTGTTGTGAAGCACTGTTCTTTAACTCTCTGTTTAGTCCATGTGTCTTTCAAGGGCAAGGGCAGAGCATGACTATTGGTGTACAACACACAGTCACAAGATTCTATCAGCATATACTCTGGTCCTTGGTCACTGTCAGTCATGTTTTGTGGTGCTGTGACATAGCAACCCAATGCACCCACCTGAACAGGCATGACGTCTGAAGCAGCAGTCCACATAAAACTCATCTTGCAATGCTGCACCTTACAATCCCTGTCCATCCATTTGTACAATATTGTCACAATTCATGTCATCTGCAGGTTTGATGGTACCATATATGCTATTGTTTTGTTCCTGTGTGTAACATTTTGCTGTCTTTCAGGGATTTGAAACCTGAGAATATTTTGCTAAATGATGAAATGCATATCCAGATTACAGACTTTGGCTCGGCTAAAATCTTTAAAGACGATGTCACCTCTGATGGTTTGTTTCTTTTATGGAATTTTTTGTTCATATAATTTTGCTTTTGTTTTGATGATGGAATAGGGACTTGGTATTGATACATGCTTTCAATATGTTAGTCATCTGTTTCATCAAGATTTCTAAAACAAAGTTGAATTTCTTTTGGGTAATTTTTTCAAATTATCGGGTTTTTCGCCTGTATTTAACAGTATTTCATTTTACTGATATTGCATTTGGAATTCATTGCTTATTACAGATAACAATACAAACCAGAGAAAGAATTCCTTTGTTGGTACTGCACAATATGTCTCCCCAGAAGTTCTCACCAGTAAAAGTGCTAGCAAAAGGTTAGTTCAATTTCTCCTTTGTCTTATCAAACATTATACTCTCATTAAATTGTGTTATTGTGAATGTGCATGCTAGATGAACAACTGGTTTAACTGAGTAATTACATATTTTTTTATTCACCATTAAAATCTATTATGGTATTATATGTACAATAATAAATGCATAATACAGTTCAAATTTATGATATTATCTATATATGTATCTATCATATATTTTACAGTTCAGATTTGTGGGCCTTAGGATGTATACTGTATCAATTTTTGTCTGGTGAACCTCCATTTCGAGGAGGGTAAGTAAATTAGTTCCTGTGTTTCATTTTATGAGTTTAATAACAACAATTCTACAGTGTCCCTTTTGTTTTCATCATCAGTTCCATCCATCCGGTGGAAATGTTGTCAGTTGCTTTACAGATGTGGAAGCATGAGTTGTTACTGTAACTTACACTGTTGTACATTACATAAATATTATTTATGATTTTACTTCAAATCCTTAAAATGCAGACAAGTGGAACATTTACTTGATTTAACTGTAAAACCCTCTAAACAAGTTAGCTCTTGGATAAAACCATTTGGCTGGTTTGAGGAGAAGCCAGTTTAGTGAGGTTTTGTGTCCAGTCAATGCACATGCATATATCCAGTTTGTCCTGCCAGCAGCAGCTACCATTGTTGCTGTGTAGGCGTTATTAATGAATTATGGAATAGAAGTTTGAAATATAGTTGATAGCCTGATAGTTATTTTGCATTGTTAAAGAATTTCAGAAATGCTACAATTAGAAAACAACCAGTACCAGAATAGATTTGTAACTATTTACTGTATAGTTACATGACTTCATACAGAACTATATACAAGTGGTTATTTGTGTATACTTTTATCAATGCTTTTATCAATTGTATTGTTTCAGCCATGAGTACCAAATATTCCAGAAAATCACAAAATTAGAGTACGAGTTCCCTGATGGTTTCAATCCAACTGCCAAAGATTTAGTACAAAAATTATTGGTTTGTAGTTAACCTTTGTTCTGTTGATTTAGTGTATATATAATGCAGGGCCGTAGTCCAGTGGTTAGTGCACTGGACTTGTAACCCAGAGATCCGGGTTCGAATCCCAGTCATGGCAGGTCATACCCTTCTATGAAAATTTGACAAAAAATGTTGATTTTCTTCCATATGTGGAGAAGTTGCCGGTTCCTTGTGGGAAGGTAAGTTAGTACTGGTTAGTATACAGTCCAGGAAAACTGGTTAGGTGAACCGGTCGCTGTATATAACTGAAAAATGTTGTCAAGAGAAATACTTCTAGTATTGTGAACTTTTCCAGCTTAATTGAAAATCTTCTATTTATATCATGCCCGTTGTAAGATCATTCTATTTATAAGGTACCTGCCTATTGGCATATCTTGTCAGCTTGTAATTTTATCTTCACTTGTGTAATATTTCTCTGTATAGGTGTTAGAGCCAGATAAAAGACTAGGCTGTGATGAGTTGGGCGGATTCAAGAAATTAAAGTCACATGAATTCTTTAATGGTATTAACTGGGACCACATTGAAGAAACAAAACCTCCAGAACTTGTTCCTTATCTTCCCGCAACATCTAGTAATCCTGAACAATGTTGGAGTACAATGAAGGTGAGCATCTCTCTGTGCTATCAAAATGTACAGGAAAACTCTGTGAGCACCATGAGCACCTGGCCTATCTCGAGGAGTGTTTTGATGTTGCATTAATTTTGGTTCTAAGTTGTGGAATTATTTTTCAAGTCAGTTGTGACCATCATTATTTAGAGCACAGTTGTTGGTCCACTGGCTAAGTTTTAAATTAAAATACCCAGCTATTCTGTAGGGCTGTAATGTTGTATAACATTCAAACCTGATACAATGATAAATTTAAGGGTCAGTGCTGTCTGTGTTTTCCACCTTTAGGTAACCTTTACCGAACAAAAGAATGAACATTTAATTGAGGGCCTTGTATTCATATGTCATTGTTTAACATTGTTTTACCATATAAATTGTGTAATGCGAGTTTGCATTCAATTTTTAAGATCAAAGACGAGTGTTTTAAAAAAATGTGAGAATTTATTTATCTGAATTAATATAACTAATAATCCTGCCTATTAAAATCATTTGTAATTCATGTGCTATTTTTAGAATGATTGTATTTATAGCTGTTCACCCTGATGCTTCTTGTCACTTAAGTCACAAAAGTAACACAAGTATACAGTGTCTGTTTTTATAGCATGTATATATAACTGAAGAAGTCTGAATACTATTGATTTTTTCTTTTTTCTTCCATACATACTCCACATAAAGCAACTTTCATGCCACGTATCTAAGACAAATTACATGTCAGTAGTTTGCTTTTCAAATACTGTACTATTGAAAACACAAAACACTCTTGTCTGGATAAATACCTTTATTTCAACAATCAACAATCTTTATGGCACCAGAGAATGTATTAGTATTAATATAAATATGCTTGTATATGCACATGATACAAAAACTATAAAAACTTCAATTTTCAATCAATTATTCACTTATATTGTGGGGACAATGCTTTCCTTCATGGTCTTTATAAAGAATTAGTTTTTATACCTCCAAAGGTTGTTCATGTGTCCTGCTGCATGTATTTGATCAAGTAATAATTCATAATTACCTGTTTGCTTTGAATCTTGTGCTCCGTCAACAAACTTAAAGTATATGGGGTTGTAACTACAAACTTGTCTGTAAACATAAAAATTCCATATTGTTCTTTGTGTATAATGTGTTTCACTTGCAGGCATACTTAATTTTTCACTAGCATAGAATAAATAAAAAAAAGTCTCTCTGCTTTAGCTGTTGCCATGTGTTATTAATTAGTTACAGTGTTAATTTTATAAATATTCAGTACTATCTTATTTTATAGCCTGGATTGACTGACAAAAGAATTGGAGAGATATTAACAGCAAATCTGTAAGTTTTGAATTAATGTTCATAATGTTTTACATTGAAAGTATTAAGAGTATTTTAAACATTAAAATGTTGGACTTCTTTGATGTTAACAAATTCTGTGTTAAGTTGATGTAAGGGGCCTCGGTGGTCGAGAGGTAATGATCTCTGACTTGTAATCACTAGCTCCTCGCCATGATGAGTTCGAATCCCACCCAGTACAAATTTTACTTGTGAGGAAGCTGTCCAGCAAGCTTACGGAAGGTCTGTGGTTCTACCCAGTTGTAAGCCTGGGGTCTTCCTCCCTCATTAAAGCTGGAAAGTCGTCAAATGACCCAAGCTGTTGGTATGATGTTAAACCCTAGTGAAAGAAAATATTGATGTAAATGTAATGTACATGTTATATGTTAGTATTATATCCTGTCCTTACAGTATTACTGAACAAGAGAGAAAGGAAAGATTAGAAGAACAAGCAAAGTCTAATGAGTATCACAGATTTGCTGATGGGCATCTTATACTAAAACAAGGATTTATTGATAAGCGAAAGGTATTTATGAATATTAATCGTCCTACCCTTTATCATACCTTGTAAAAAATCTGCTGATCTAATGAAATGAGTGTATGTATTATGATGAATTTGTACTTTCTCTTAATTAATTTTGTTGTTTTCGTGTGATTTTTCCCTGTGGTTATTATGTGACTTTTTCTTGGATATTGTGTTTTGTTTAGGGTTTATTTGCCAGAAGAAGAATGTTTTTGTTGACTGAAGGACCTCATCTGTTCTATGTGGACCCTGTAAATAAAGTTTTGAAAGGCCAAATACCATGGTAAGTATTTCCGATGTACAGCTGGAATATTTAGATTTGTCATATGCTTATAAGTACAGAAATAAACTGAGCTTGATCCAGTGCCTGTAAAGAATTAAAGACCTATGAAATGTTGAGAATATGTGTCAGTATCAGTCTTCTACTTGTGTATTGCTGGTGAGCACTTATGGCTGCCTCTGTTGCATCAACATTTACCCTGACATGGATGTTACTTGTTTTATTCAGAATTATGTTGAAAAATTATTTAAAATCTTTTTGACCAAAAACTGCATGACTTAGAGCTTAGATAATTAGTGTTTTGCATTATCTAATGGTTTTATATATACAGTGTTAAAATTATATTCCTAGCATCAAAATTAGCCTCATTTCAGTCATTTAATTTACATAGATTATATGGATAAAAATTAAAATCTCCTTTGCTATAAGCACATTGAGCTTAAATATTTAGTGTGTATCATTGCCCAGTTGTCCTCTAATATGATTGTTCAAATTATGCTCCTTTGGTCTATATTGGTTCTGCCCTTAGAGTCACTTGCTTAACAAGTTGTCAGGTTATCAGGTCATTCAGATGAGTGATATTGGACCATCATGGCACTATTGTTTACATTTTTACACTCGACAATGATGTTAAATTTGCAAGGTATGTTTATTATTTTCTGAAGTCATTCTGACATATACCATACTTACCTCGCTAGATTCATTCAGATTAAAGAATATTTTTTTCCTTGTATTACTATTACACTACATGTGTTCTATGTTCTTCTGTTTTTTTGCAGGTCTAAGGAACTAAAAACTGAACAGAAGAATTTCAAGATATTTTTTGTACATACCGTAAGTATATAAGATGTTTCAAAGAGATGTGTTATAAGCTTTTTCTTGTTATCATGTAGGATTATGTAAAACTATGAGAGTGATGTGCAACAGATGTCACTTGCATGACACACAGGATTTGTAAAAACATATTAATCATATTAATTTAGATGTCTATGTAATACTTTCATAAAGGTTAACTACATTTCATCATCATGATGCTATGTACACTTGTTCTGATAATATCTTTTTCAGAAGAATCTCCTTGTCTATTGTCTGAATGGGTTAATGCTATCAAAGTAAACCCTGTGGACTGTATTGGTATTAAATGAGTATGCACTGTTTAGTGTTTGTACATTTCAAATGGACTTCATTTAGTAAATTTTCAATTTCAGCCAAATCGAACTTATTATCTTGAAGAACCCCAGAAACGAGCTGAAGATTGGGTGAAAGAGATCGATAAAGTATATGAAATGTATTATAAAACAGACTAGTACAGACAAACCATTATATAAGGTGTATAAGTTGATCACAATTCTATAAAACCAGTATAGAGTAAATTTTTTTATTAGTTGACTGCAATACATGGTTCACAATTTTGTGATTGTTTCTCATTTGTTAACACAGCAGTAAGAGATAGGGTGTTCAACATCAATGTACATGTAATTTGTCAACATGTAGCTGATCTTACAATAACTTATTCATTACATCAATATTTTTATGTGGAACCAGTGAACTGATCTAATGAATTTAAATCAATTATTATTCACTATGACCCTTGTGAAATCATGATCAGTTTGAAAAACATGATATCTTATGATATGTTACACATTCTAAGTTTAGCTATCCTTGACATTGTGTCGTTATGCTGCATGAAAGATTCAAATTGTGAGGTTCAGCTATACTCAACATTACACACTGTGAGGTTCAGCTATACTCAACATAACACATTGTGAGGTTCAGCTATACTCAACATTACACACTGTGAGGTTCAGCCATACTCAACATAACACATTGTGAGGTTCAGCTATACTTAACATTACACACTGTGAGGTTCAGCCATACTCAACATTACACATTGTGAGGTTCAGCTATACTTAACATTACACACTGTGAGGTTCAGCTATACTTAACGTTACACACTGTGAGGTTCAGCTATACTTAACATTACACATTGTGAGGTTCAGCCATACTCAACATTACACATTGTGAGGTTCAGCTATACTTAACATTACACATTGTGAGGTTCAGCTATACACAACATTACAAATTGTCAGGAGGTATTTGTTCTGTCACCTTGTACAATATTTCATCTAAATAGTTAGTATGTCACCTTGAGGGACGTCATGAAAATCTCTATGAGGGATGCCCCGATTGTCGGGTGTGAGGGATGGCCAGTATGTTATTGTGTTTTATAAGATTATGTCTCTGTGAAGTATTTCAAGTATTTCTGTAAGAGGTGTCCAATGTGTTACCATGAGGACTATCTTGTACATCACCATGACATTGTTCATTGGGTTTTTACATGGGTACAT
The DNA here is from genome assembly GCA_008271625.1 of Lutraria rhynchaena. Taxonomy (NCBI): domain Eukaryota; kingdom Metazoa; phylum Mollusca; class Bivalvia; order Venerida; family Mactridae; genus Lutraria; species Lutraria rhynchaena. The sequence continues at coordinate 1,496,988 of VIBL01000092.1, forward strand.
GGGCTAGGGATTTCTTTCATTTCATAACTCCATAACTCCAGCTACACATGACTCTTTGTCTTAATTGAAAGTGATCCCAACACATTTCAATGCAATTTCCATTTTCAAAAACCTCAAGGTGACTTCACCTATATAATGATCACAAACACTGAAGGACAAAGTAGTATGTATGATCTTGTTCACACTATGATCATTGTGAAAAATTCAGTTACAAACTAACACAATAATATGAACATGATATCACAATGCTCACATAAACTGGCATTTGTATACTTAATGACTTGAGTATGTTTTAAATATGTCAGTCTGTTATGTTAGTTGTTTCTCTGTGATAACAATTGATTGATTCATATGGACAAACATTGTAAACATGTTGATTTTACATTTGTTGTATAGGAACATACCTAATGAAACGTTAATTGATACCAAATTCTTTTTATTTAGGAGTGAAATTCATCCCTAAAGCCCCTGTCATACTGCGCCGAGTCAGAGTTACAATTTATGGCCAGTTACAAGTCTTGTATCAGTATGGAAGAAAACTCTAATAAATGTTTTCTAATGTTGCCAACATTAGAAACCACGACCAACTCATGAAAATTTTGGCAAGTAATTACTTGCCAGCTGTCATAAAAACTCAGAGCTCAAACTCTGCACTGTATGACAGGGCTTTAAGATTATTTTGTTATTTCTAGTGACAGAATGTTATATTTTCAAATTATGATAACCCTTAAGATTGTTTGTTGAAAAACAATTGATTAATGTTGTAATTTTTAGGAAATATACTTTTGTTACATCATATGATGAAGTAGAAGTTATTATGATCTTACTTACTATTGTTGAAAGAATTTGTGATACTTTGTTGAATGGTCATGGTATACATTATATTTCTTTTATAGTTGAAAGTTAATGTGATTGGACATTACACTACGTATTGTTTTAACTTGTGGAGATAACTTATGTGATGTATTTTTCATGTTCCAGTTTGTTTGCATAGCTAAACAATAGTGTTCATGTAAATTTGAAATTGTTAATGTGTAAAGTTCTATTCATTTTGTTTTAGTTTACTGTCGCACAAAGTGCTCATGGTGAGTTATAGTGAATGCCAAACTAGTGTATTATCAACAATTGTTTGAAATGACATCTCTGAAACTGTTGGGCCAATTTCAATCAAACTTCACTGAAATGATCCTTGGATGGTACTAGGATTGTTCAAATTATGCCCCTAGTGTCAAAATTGGCCCCACACCAGGGATCACATGTTTTACACAGACTTTCTTAAAAAAAATCTTGGCCAATACTGCATGGGTTTAACATAGTCCTCTACTAAGATTGTCCAAACTATGTTCAATATTGGCCCCACCCTTTGGCCGTTTCCTAGTATTGTCTAGTTTGAATTGTCCTCTTTTAAGAGTGTTCAAAACAGTTTCTGCCATTGGAGTCAATTGTTTACCAAATTGTCAATTCATCAGGTCACTCAATGAGTTATACAGGGCTATTGTGGCCTTTTTATTCATGTTTATTAGTGAAATATAGCTGATGCATCTGTTTGTATAAAAATGATTTTCAATTGTACACAAATATTCAGTGTAATTTTGCTACGATATTGTTGTTATTTTACTGCTGTGTTTATGTAAACCAAAATATAACCTGAAATATAGCTACTAAATTAACTTTTAAACAACATATATATGTTACTGGATTCTATTTGTATATGTTACTACATTCTTCTTGTTTATGCTACTGGATTTTACATAATTATGTTTATAGATTCTATGTGTATGTGTTACTGAATTCTGCATGTAAATGTTGCAGGATTCTACTTATATATGTTACTAGATTCTGCACATATGTGTCACTAGGTTACTAGATTCCGCCAATATGTGTTACTAGGTTACTACATTCAACACATATGTGTTACTAGGTTACTAGATTCCACCAATATGTGTTGCTAGGTTACTATATTCCACACATATGTGTTGCTAGGTAACAAGGTTCCCCACGTTTGTGTTACTAGGTTACGAGGTTCCCCATGTTTGTGTTACTGGGTTGCGAGGTTCCCCATGTTTGTGTTACTATATTCTATTTGGATATATTACTTAAACATTATCTTGTTTCATTCTGTTGCATGATATAGGTACAACCATTTTTATGGATCATTAGTATTTGTTATAGCTATTTTTCGATCAGTCTGTGTTTTCTATAGGGGCAAACATTGTTTCACTATAATATACATATGGCAAGGATCAATAAATGGTATTAACCTTAACCATTGTCTTAGTTTTTATTTACAGAAAATAGAGCCACACATAAGATTGCTCATGCTTTGGCAACAAACATTTTATAATTAGTTTTTGTGTGTACATTTTAATTTATTTGGTTTATCAATTCAGTCATATGACCAGTGCATTGTTGTTGGTATGGTAGAAATTATGTTGGAAATTATTTTGTCACAATCTATCCAGTATTCCATAATGAATGTGTAGGATTTGCCATCTAGTACAATCGAGATTTTTTCCTCTTATAGCATCCAAGTCGCTGTCTCTCCTTTCGTTTCTTTGCCATCCTAGAAAAGTAGACGGATATAAATATTTCAATACAATGATGAGGCAAATTCAGTCCTACCTGAAGATTGCCACAAACACTAGAGAGAAATACATAAACACCTTACAATCAGCTAACTGTGTTTATCATACAACATATATATAATACACCAAATAAATATTTCTTAGAACAATAGTGAGTGCATTATTGTATTAAACTTACACTTCACATGTCAAATATTTTTTCGTACATTTACATCTCACGCATCCATCAGGAGTGGAAAACTTGGACCCTGGTAAAACTTCAAATCCATCAAAATAGCAATATTTCATTTTACGTTCGGTGTACTCTGAAAGTATCAATATTTCATTTTACGTTCTGTGTACTCTGAAAGTATAAATATTTTATTTTGCGTTCTGTGTACTCTGAAAGTATCAATATTTCATTTTACGTTCTTTGTACTCAGAAAGTATCAATATTTTATTTTACGTTCTGTGTACTCTAAAAGTATCAATATTTCATTTTACGTTCTGTGTACTCAATTTTACGTTCTGTGTATCAATCAAAATAATTTGGAATTCTAAAAGTTGTTTGGTAGACTTCCTCTTGAATTTCTGTTACCCAGTTACATCCATACAAGGAAAATAACTAGGGTAAGGAAGTGTTACGTCGACATATACGTAATTATTATCTCTCTAGCACCAATGCGTCATCGTCCTATGTGAATGTACGATACATTTATAAATTTATTTTCGCATATAAAATAGCATTGGGAATGGTATGAAAACTCAGAAATTATTTGGCTTGTTTACAGTCCACTAAGCAGAAGAACACAGAATTGTTAAGTATTATTAACGATATATTATTATCTTAATATCTAGTTTTTGAGTGAGGTTTAAGGTAAAAAACTGGATTAGCGAAAAACAAAGGACAAAATATTACATGTACATAAGAAATTTTATTTTCCAAGCAGCAAAAGAAACAAAACTAGGAAAATTCGGCTAATGTGGCCGTTTTTTCAATAAATACCAGAATGTATGGTTGTTTATTAACTCACATTTTCCAGAAGTGTCAAAATCAACTTAAAATCACATTATGAACGGTCGACAATATCGTACATGTACATTTCGACGGAATATTTATACCAGTGCATGTATGTCTAATTACGTTGATGATGTATACTTAGATATGAGAACAATGGTAATCAGATGAATACTGAACTTGAATCAGGTATCTGCCGTTAGGAAACAGCAAAGCTTTAATTAAAGTTAAACATGGAACTTCATAGCGTATCTGGCTCTTAAATCTCGTTTAATGCGTCAAACTTTATAAAAAAAATAGTAGTGATTGTAATCTTACTTGTTATATACGTCCTGGCCTTAGTTTTTGTTTTCTTTGATTCCACCATCCATATAGCAGATAGTAAAACAAGCAGTAGTACTATATTCATGTAACTCATTGCCATCGTCAGCAGAGATCGCTGTTGTGACCGCCCGTTTGTCTCCTGAATTTGTCCAGATATCACAGCTCCCTGATTCAGCATACAGTCAATGTACACTGAACCATATGTTGCACAGGCGTTTTGTTTATGTCGAGGATTGTTGCGGAAAAAAACACAAATAAAAACCACTAACCTATAAAAATCATGGACAAAAATACACAAGAACGTGGTACAATTGTCACTGGATGGTTTGCTATTCACAATCCATTTTAAAATACACTATGATTTAATATACATGTAGCATCGTATAAGTATTATTAAGTTTACGTGAAGGAGCAAGTACAATCCATTACAACACACAAATGTTTCTTAGGTAAACATTTTGAAAGTAATTACGCTTGTTTAAGTTTTGTATGATACATGTATATTAATTATCCGTAAATGCTGTACCTAAAGTTGATTTTTTCAGAAGACAAACATATAGTTTATCTACGTGATTGATCAACGTCATAGTTAACAAATTCTAGAAACTTGTATGGACAAATTGAACATTTATTTGGACACACTACACAATGTGTACTGTATGAGTTTGCAGGCAGTTTATTCGTGCCTTCATGACGCACAAATATGAAGAAATAACGAACATTTGCAACATCAAGAGGACATTCAACGTACATTATAACAGCTTGGAATCCGATTAATGTTGTCACATCTGTAAAACTCCATCAGAGGCGTACCCAACTCCATATCTTCTTATGTACTTTTATTTTGAACAAGAACAGAGACCCCTTCTGATATGTCGTACCGGAACAGAGACCCTTCTGTTGGTTTCCTAAAAAATCTTGAATTATGTTGATATATGAATTAGCCTGCCTAAGACTCACGAATACATCCTCTTTCACGCTCGTCCAAATACTTGGACATTAACAGTTTTAAGACGCGTTCAAAATAGTACAGTTTTCAGATTGCTTGAAGAGAGAGTTATCATAAAAATATGAAATAAAAAATGACGTAAAAAGCAAAACTTACAAGAATGCATGGATATCAGACCATTGTGTTGAAACAATAAACATTTTACATTTTACTTTCACTTATGCTTACATTATTATCCGTGCGGCCCGTTCCGTATCGTTACAACATTATGCTCATGAATGTGTAGTTTTGCAGAAATGATTAACGGAATATATCAACATTATCGAACATAATATCAAGTTTACATGATTTTCATTAAGCCTTCAATCATTCCGTCCCTATGAGGTACATTATTACGTCTCAAATATTTCTACAAAAATAAATAAAACCACTTGAAAATGTATGGAAAAATCATGACATGTTAGTAAATAGCATTTAAAAAAAGGACAGAAATAGTTGTGTAAGTAAGTATGCATGTACTATTACGTGTTATTCAGGAGAAGCCCTGTATAACATTCGAGCGTCCGGATCCAATCCTAAAATATGCCACATTATAAATTGTCACATGATTATTGGATATAAGTATGTTTAAACTAAACGACTCCAAATACCGAGTAAATCAATTCAAACATTCATTTATAATATAACTTTATTGTTTTATGGGTCAACCTGAGGATAAGAACTCAGTTGTAAGTTTCAGATTTTATGACAAGCCATAGATTTGTGTTCATAAATAGAGAAATGACTGCTTACGATATTATTGTTTGAATAGAAACAAAATAAATACAAAATGTAATATTCCTATCTTGGAGTCACCGATGTTTTCAAATCAGATTTTGGACTACGTAAAACATAACGTAACATAAATTCTGTAAAAATAATGATGCCATTTGAAAGGTTGTAAAAACAATTTAGATTTGGTCAGCTACGCCGATGAAAAGCATGCAAGTGTCCATGAGGTAAATAAAACGGTAAATTGTGAAACATTCAACATAAGCAATAGGCCTATCTGGCAAACAAAACATAGAAGAGATGAAATGTTTCATCCAAATTATATCAATTCTTGCAGTGTCTGTCTGTATTCCATCATGTCTGTGTGGAATGTATTGGGGAGACTTGATCACGGAAAGTAACGGTATGTACTTCATGCTTGCTAAATTTTTTAACCTAAGCTAAAATAATGTAATAAAATCGACTGGGTACCAGCCTGGTAAATTCATTTTTTTTTCAACTTGAGCTAAAATAATAAAAAAATCGGCTAGGTACCAGCCTGGTATAAATACTTGCCTCAAAACTTCGGATTCACCAGCGGATTTATGGTTGAAATGGTGAGATATGACCGTACGCTCAGGACGTTTTGCATTATGCATTCTAGTTGCTGCATTATGTGAGGTATTGATTATGGAGAAGTGGATATATTGGAATAAACTGACAAAATACGGATGATATTGATTGATTCGTGGACATACGATTTCGAATTTGTTCTGTAACCTTTTGAATCATAGAAAAAAATACGGCAGATATGTTTAATTCAACTTCATTTACCATTCATAGCATATGACAATAAATACTACACAACGTGAACATTTTAATTAAAGCTGATCATTATTAATAGTATTGTAACGGATTAATGCACTAACGTCAGTCAAAATGCATCCGTATGAGTACCGATTTTCTTTGTTTGTTGGTGTATCTTTCTACGAATCTTTCGTCTCTTTACAAATACTAGTGTACAGCTATATCTGAGAAAGCTTCTTATGAAGATACATTTTATCATTGTTTTACTTGCAGGTCGGGGAAAACCCCGCAAGTACTGTAAAACCGAGGAAGGTCTGAAAATATTTAGAGGTTCAGTTGTGACGTTCAAAGACAGTTGTTTTACATGCACATGTGATAAGAATGGGCTACTCTGTAAACAGTAAGTATACATGTATATATATACACTGATTCTACAACTACCATGCACGTGACGCATATAAAATCGCACCATTTAGGTAAAGTTAATTTGATGATTATATATTATATTAGTTTCGCATTGGTTCTATTGCACAGAAATTTACTGTATTTATACCTTGTTGTAGAGAGGTTAGACATTTACTGCATCTTTTTATTTTTCAGTTCACATAATATTCTATTACTGAAGCCAGCAGGATGTACGAGGGTTCTTGACGGTTGTGAACCACTACTTGTAGACTCTCAAAATGAATTTCTAAGGTGCATATCTCGCACACCAACCAACCAGGAAGAAACTAGAGTTCGCTTCATATTAAGTTGAATAATTGAAAAAAAAGATAAAGAAATTATATACTGCATCGTCTTGGTTTATCATTCCTCCACGATCTGGCGATCACGTTCAAGACACATCAACACAGACTTACAGTATAAAAAGTATTACCTCTGACATCGGCACCCATACACTGGGTCCGAGATCCACCCAAAATATATATATATATATACACCGGGTCCGAGATCCATCCAATATATATATATGTATATACACCGGGTCCGAGATCCACCCAATATATATATATACCGGATCCGCGATCCATCCAATATATATATATATATATACACCGGGTCCGAGATCCACCCAATATATATATATATATACATCGGGTCCGAGATCCACCCAATATATATATATATACACCGGGTCTGAGATCCACCCGAAATATATAAATACACCGGGTCCGAGATCCATCCAATATATATATATATATACACCGGGTCCGAGATCCACCCAATATATATATATACACCGGGTCCGAGATCCATCCAATATATATATATACACCGGGTCTGAGATCCACCCAATATATATATATATACACCGGGTCCGAGATCCATCCAATATATATATATACACCGGGTCCGAGATCCACCCAATATATATATATACACCGGGTCCGAGATCCATCCAATATATATATATACACCGGGTCCGAGATCCACCCAATATATATATACACTGGGTCCGAGATCCACCCAATATATATATATACACTGGGTCCGAGATCCACCCAATATATATATATATATACACCGGGTCCGAGATCCATCCAATATATATATATACACCGGGTCCGAGATCCACCCAATATATATATACACTGGGTCCGAGATCCACCCAATATATATAAATAACGGTTAAACAAACAAATATATATATATATATATATATTATGTCACATACGAATGCCACTATGTAGTAACGAACAGATCGCAGACCGGTTTGTTTAACCCCAGTAAAGAAGGAAAAACATGTGTGGTGACACATCGTTATTATTCTTTGCTTACGTTAAAGTTGTTTCCTATATACTTTGTTCTTACTTCTTCCTGTTTCCGGCTTATTAATAAAGAAAGTATTATTTAAACACATATGTAAGCTTTCATTATGTATCATCATTGACACAACATATCTCGGAACTCTGTTTAAATAAGGAGTGTCTTAAAGATTCATTCATCAAGATTAAAGTGACAAAATTAATGCTCTTGGGGTCAAATGACAATAAATTTTCGTGCAGTTTAACTAAACCACTGTTGTTTTTCTTTAAACAAACAACAACTAACAACAAACACTGCCTTCAACAGCTACTTAACCACAAACCAGAACGTCACAAAAATCAACTGTTTCCGAGGGTATCGCTTTGGTGCAGGTTTGTAACTGAAATCCGCAGTACTAGTATCAATCATCGTGACTTCTTAAATTCATACCAGTTATGAACGGAAACTGTCTCATTTCACTCTTTTTTCACATCTTTCACAAATAGTCAACGAACTATTTCGATCTTTTCAGTCATAGTCTACCATTTACTTTCCAATTTAAATCACAAACATTGGCAGGTAGAGATAATATCTGTTGGATAAATACATCATATTCGTTTATAGCTTGATAAGTTAACGACAGGTTGTAATTTTTTATGGCATGCACTTATAATTCAGAAATATGTTCAAAAATAAATAAACGTGTGAATTTTTATTTTATGGCAAAGCAATAATTTGCCGACTCACAAGATTTATTTAACTAATGTTGTAATATTATGATAAGTAGTGAAAGTAGACTTACGTAAAGATTAAATACTAATACAGGCTGGATCTGGAGTCGACTAGAACTGAGCTTAACTCATTAACTACAGGCTGGATCTGGAGTCGACTAGAACTGAGCTTAACTCATTAACTACAGGCTGGATCTAAAGTCGACTGGAACTGAGCTTAACTCATTAACTACAGGCTGGATCTAAAGTCGACAAGAACTGAGATTAACTCAATAACTACAGACTGGATCTACAGTCGACTAGAACTGAGCTTAACTCATTAACTACAGGCTGGATCTAAAGTCGACTAGAACTGAGCTTAACTCAATAACTACAGGCTGGATCTAAAGTCGACTAGGACTGAGATTAACTCATTAACTACAGGCTGGATCTACAGTCGACTAGAACTGAGCTTAACTCAATAACTACAGGCTGGATCTAAAGTCGACTAGGACTGAGATTAACTCATTAACTACAGGCTGGATCTAAAGTCGACTAGAACTGAGCTTAACTGAAAAATTACAGGCTGGATCTAAAGTCGACTAGGACTGAGCTTAACTCACTAATTACAGGCTGGATCTAAAGTCGACTAGAACTGAGCTTAACTGAAAAATTACAGGCTGGATCTAAAGTCGACTAGGACTGAGCTTAACTCACTAATTACAGGCTGGATCTAAAGTCGACTAGAACTGAGATTAACTCATTAACTACAGGCTGGATCTAAAGTCGACTAGAACTGAGCTTAACTCATTAACTACAGGCTGGATCTAAAGTCGACTAGAACTGAGCTTAACTCACTAATTACAGGCTGGATCTAAAGTCGACTAGAGCTGTGATTAACTCACTAATTACAGGCTGGATCTAAAGTCGACTAGAACTAAGCTTAACTCACTAATTACAGGCTGGATCTAAAGTCGACTAGAGCTGTGATTAACTCACTAATTACAGGCTTGATCTAAAGTCGACTAGAACTAAGCTTAACTCACTAATTACAGGCTGGATCTAAAGTCGACTAGAGCTGTGATTAACTCACTAATTACAGGCTGGATCTAAAGTCGACTAGAACTAAGCTTAACTCACTAATTACAGGCTGGATCTAAAGTCGACTAGAGCTGAGATTAACTCACTAACTACCGCTGGGCGATCTGAGACCTTCAGGTGGACCAACAAGATACGTAAGTTAGAATATCGCCTAGGGATGAAACTACTCCGGGATCACATTACATAATAATCTGTACACCCTATCTTCAGAATCCACTTGTCTGTTCGCCTAATATCCGGTGTTGGTAGATTTCTAAATCAGTAGTAGTAATCTGCTTGTAATACTCTATAAATACTGTTTTCATTACCCTAAGACAGGGACTCTACATTACATTGGTGCCTCTACTTTAGTGGTGATTTCATGTAATGTAGAATCTATGCCTGGCAATGAACTATTAAACATCATACCATTTATTCCACAAGAACCCATCTAGCATTTGAACGTATTAAGTATCAAATCGAACGGCAGATATAAAGTATCCTAATATTTATAGTTCAAATAATGTTCGGGCGTATTTCATATTAAATGTATACGTAAAATCAGAGCAGTAGGTGTTACAATTACCGGTTCTCAGGTTGTTTACCAATGTTGTGTATTGTTTTTAGTAAATAAATTTTACAGAATTGTAAATCAAAGTATGACTTGTATAGATAACATAAAGCTATACTTCAAACATTATGACGGCCGTTTCATATATTGTCGCGTCAAAATTTAAATATCCATGAAATTTCGTTCAGTATATACGGCGCACAGAGCAACAATTCAACGATTCATACAATGAGATCGTCTTAACTAATGCATGAACGCGGTTGGGCAGATTGTACAGATAATGGAACGTCCCAACTGGTTTAGTTGTCAAATATGTCACATAATACCGAGACTGATTTAATTGTAAACTGAAACTATTCGATATAATGTTTAACTAATACTAAAACAGGTGTGTCTGTCATATTCAAAGTTAAGTTAAAACCTACGAGTGAAGCAATAAGTAGATATTGATCTACATATTCTATATATAAATCGATAGTGGTTGTTGTGAAATTATATTCTTTTAAGTCAAATAATAATTTATTGTGGAGCTAAAGTGAACGTACTGTATATTAAAATGGATAAAAATACGTGTTCACTATGTGGAAAGCCTGTATATTTTGGTGAGATGTTTTCTATTTATCTATTACGAAGATCTATGTGTGTAGTGGATTTTGTATCTTGTAGGTTTTTCAAGTGTTTGTTTTGAAGTACTTATACATTGTGTATCAAATATTATGTATAGTTCGAAGGCCTGGCTTATGAAATATAAAATACACTGGTAGTTAAGTCTTTAAGTAGATAGATTTCAGATAAGTGTGATTATCCTATTAAGCATTTTTAACTTAGTTCTGAATATTTTTTTATAAAATTTCTATAGTAAGGTGTGTATAAAAACATACTGACTTAGTACCCTGACGGCGTTAGTGTATTATATAATGTAATTATAGAATATTATTGATTTATTTAGTTTGCATTTTGTACAAATCTGTTATTTGATCCTAGATTATTATTACTACATTTTTTCACTTGGTCTTAAAATGTGCAGAATTTTGAAAGTTGCCCTTGAGTTAATAGCTATGGTCTTCATTAAAATTCTGTTAGAAAATGGATAAATCTCTCAATTTTATGTATATAGAACTAACAGTGAAGAGAATTGATTCTCATCACACAGTAGAGGGAATTGATTCTCATCACACAGTACAGAGAATTGATTCTCATCACACAGTACAGAGAATTGATTCTCATCACACAGTACAGAGAATTGATTCTCATCACACAGTACAGAGAATTGGCTCTCATCACACAGTAGAGAGAATTGATTCTCATCACGCAGTACAGAGAATTGACTCTCATCACACAGTACAGAGAATTGACTCTCATCACACAGTACAGAGAATTGACTCTCATCACACAGTACAGAGAATTGATTCTCATCACACAGTAGAGAGAATTGATTTTCATCACACAGTACAGAGAATTGACTCTCATCACACAGTACAGAGAATTGACTCTCATCACACAGTACAGAGAATTGACTCTCACCACACAGTACAGAGATTTGATTCTCATCACACAGTACAGAGAATTGACTCTCATCACGCAGTAGAGAGAATTGACTTTCATCACACAGTACAGAGAATTGACTCTCATCGCACGGTACAGAGAATTGACTCTCATCACATGGTACAGAGAATTGACTCTCATCACACAGTAGAGAGAATTGACTCTCATCACACAGTACAGAGAATTGACTCTCATCGCACAGTACAGAGAATTGACTCTCATCACATGGTACAGAGAATTGACTCTCATCACACAGTACAGGGCATTGACTCTCATCACACAGTAGAAAGAATTGACACTCATCATACTGTAGAAACAGATGACTCCCATCATACTTGGAGAGCACCTTCCAAACAGTGATGACGAACACTTCCTTAACTTTGAACAAATTGAAGACTGACACTGTTTCATGGTACAGACATGGTCTAGCTTGAAACTTGGAATATGATTAAACTGAAACTGTTAACCTTCTTCATTTCATATTTATGATCATGCTTCACATCTTAGATCAATGTAGCATGAAACTGGTTCATAATGTCCCTCAATATGTTGATGTTATACATGAATTACATGTAACCAAGTTTGTTGTTAAGGATTGATGTGTGCTTGTGTTATGTATTGTTTATCAACAGTATTGGATTAGGTTCAGTGCTCTGTGAACTACAGTAAAACTTCACATAGCAACCACTCCTGTATTTAGATCTCATTATAACAATTTTTTAACCATTTATACTTTGATTGGTTTTCATCTATACTATAACTTGATAATGAAGCCATCTCAATATTAAACGTTTTTATTCTGGTCTGACATGTGGTCCTTATAACGAGGTTTTAAAGTAAATGCAGCTCCCGAATTACTTACCAAACAAACTTTGTCTAATAAATATACCTGTAGCTATTAATCTTTAAACACTGATCTGTTACAGATCAATTCTTTTGACAACATAATGTATGGATAACATTAATACTGTTTTATCATAATTTAGTTAAAAAAATCAAAACACAAAATATGAGATTCAAGCTGAGAGAATAATCTCAAGTTTTATAACCACAGACCCAGGGCTCACTTGACTGAGTTGTTATGGCTATGCACTGTATAGTCTAAAATTGTAGATGCATATTAAACATATATGCTATCAGGATAGAATTGATCAGACGCTAATATCTTTGCAGATGATTTCTATAAACAACCACTCTGTTCTGCTGAATCCAGTTGATACATAAAGATTTACGTATAAGTATATAAGTATACAATTGCAAACTGCTTCGTACTTTACGCATAAATAGTTGTTTGCTTCTGGTTACCTAACCTACCCCAATTTTTCCCCATGATCCTACACTTTTTATCAGGCTCAAGGAAAGTACATTCTCTGTCTCACGTTTTTACCTTTCCACTCAAAAATAATCTCTATGTGTACAGTGGCTTTCAAAAATGATAAAAAAAATGTCAAAAAAAAATTTCCTGCCCAACCTACCCTATTTTTTATAAGCATACAACCAGAAACAACTGTTTTTTACACTTTAATGTAAATATGGCATAAAATTATAAATTTATATCACTAGGTATCAGTTTACAATTCGAAAACTTAAAATGTAGAAGTATTTTATGTTCTCCATACTTTTAAGTGTTGATGGTGAGTACATTGTGACATTGTACATATCAAGTTACAAACATCATTTTGCAATAAAATATTTTGATCATAAAACCTACAGGTTTTAAGGATGAACCGATGATTCTTCTATAAATAGTGATTTATGAAAGATTTCTGTGTAGTTCATGTTGTATGGTGATACATTTGTAGTCAGTTCTATATTTTAGTATATTTTAGTTTGTGTCAGGGTTTTTACCAGACGTCAGAAGTTGAGGGTCAAAAATGACCCTTAGCTGATGATAATTTGAAGTCAACAAAATTTCCTTCTAATTTTATTATAAATTTGACCCTTTCATACAAATTCTCAATAGTCCAAAGCTTTATTTTTACTGATTTCTAGAGTCAAAATACTGTTTTAAGGGTCAAATGAAAGCCCTGTTATATGTTGAGTGGTTATAGTCCATTAAGTATTAATTTATCTTATATAGACATAGTAATCCCAAACTAAGCAAAGTTGTTACATTATAACTTAAACTGTTATAATATGTAACCCAGTATCTCATCCATATAATATGTAACCCTATACTAGTATTTCATCTTTATTGTATAATATATAACCTTTGGTATCTTGTAATACGTAACCTTACTTGTCATCCTTAAGCCTGATCCACAACAATTGTGCCACAGGCAACCACCATATGTATTACTGAATACAGAACAGTGAAGAATAAAGAAATCTTTTGTTACATGTTTTTATGTGTTAAAACAGGATTAGATGTTACTGCTTATTGTCAATTTGATACACTTGTAAAACATCATTAATCTATAGTATACTAAACATTCTCCTTATGTTTGAAGTACTGAGCAACTGTTTGCTTTACGCTATTGATAATGTTTAATTATGTTCGTGATAAATCTTAGTTCTATATTTGTATGTACATTTGTATTTGAAGATTTAAATATTACATTCTGTTATCATTATCCGCTAGTTTAATGGCAGAAATTTAATATTGATAGCAAATCATTAAGAGAAAATAAACAAATACAATACAACCTCAAATTGTGACTACATCAACATTGTTATTATGACCACTTATTTTCTGACTGGCTTTCAATAACTTTCCTATAATTCAGCTTGATTATGAGACCACTCAATATTAAGATCAATTTTTCGGGTCCTGAAAGTGGTCTCATTATTAAGGGTTTACTGTAGTTCAACTACTGAAAGAACATAATTGATTTTAGGGTATGAAAGGCTTCCAACCTGTGTTTTGTATTTAATGAATCTTTTCATTGTCATGCAATATTCTCAAGATGTGTTTAACTGTATTTAATGGAATTATTCTAATGTTTCAATAAAATTTGAAACATCACTTATGCGCTAAGTCATTCTGGTGTTTAATACAGTAGCCCAAGAGATATGTTAGTTGTTATTTATTACATTAGAAACATTTAATTCTATAAATGTGTAACTTCTATTGCTAGGAACATTGTATCACAGAACACTTCCGATCTTACATTCCAATCTAAAAGCTTTAATTGTCATTGTAATATGTTAAATCATACTTCATGCTTTTAAATACTCAAATACACTGTGGAATAATTCAATACAAGCTACAAGATATACAATGGTAGATACTACGGTCCTCAGGACAAAAATTCAGTTTGCCAGCTATGTGAGCTCATCCCAGTAAAATCTAGTCCCAGTCCCCACAAAGTTGCTTGATTAACATCAGTTCATAGACTTAAATAAAAAAGCAGCTTGACCTCATTGTTCACATGTACTGATGTGAATATTTATGAGTGATTTAAAATTTGGGAGTGTGGTTCTTTCATTACTTACTTTTTCTTGGAACTGATTAGACTTCTTTCTTGTACAATACTTCACAAATCCACAGTGATTTTACTGTCTTCTGTTATTTTATTGTGCACAATTAATTTTACTGCCAACTATGATTGTCACCGTTTTTATTTGCCATAGGTGATATATGTGTAGTCAATTTACAAGATTGTTGTATTTTCATAAACTGTAAAACATAGTATAGCCCTTATTTATTCAAGTGTGTACAAAGTGCATGTGTATAAAATTCAGTATGATGTCACTTTATATCATTATAATAGACTTGTTTGTCAATAAAGTTCAAATTAAAACCTGTCAGCTGGTGTAGATAAGTCTTAAAGATGACTGAAATGCTGTAAGAGATGATAAACTACTCTTAAAAAGTTATTTAATTACAGGAAAAATCTTATAATGGCTTTCTAAATGAGGTAATGTTTACCTTGTTTATCATGAAGATATGCCTGTATCTTGTATCATAAAAAAATGGACATACTTTTTACTCACATTTCAATGAATGTTTCATGAGGAAATAACCAACTTCATGTTGATGTTTTACTTTCTACAGCATGATTTATTTATTGGACT
Organism: Lutraria rhynchaena; assembly: GCA_008271625.1. Taxonomy (NCBI): domain Eukaryota; kingdom Metazoa; phylum Mollusca; class Bivalvia; order Venerida; family Mactridae; genus Lutraria; species Lutraria rhynchaena. Next base: position 1,513,069 of record VIBL01000092.1, read on the forward strand.
TGCTGTACTTGCATTTGAAACACTTTTATCTGAGTCATCTTTTCATCTTTCCTCTCTGGTATCACTACAACCCATCTTTACACATCTCTTATAAGTCCTAAAGTAATAAATGATTTTGTTTATTCTTATCATTGTATGTTAAGTTCATTATGTTGTGAGCTGATAAATTATGCCTAATTATATCAGATGTTGTAATGATCTACCACTTGATTGCCAATGAGGTTTCTTTCATTTCTGAAGAATCCAAAAATAATATGCTAGCTAGTACATTGTATTAGTCAACTTAAAAAGTCATCATTTGGAGATGATAAGATTACCTTTGTGATGAAAGTAAAGAGGTGGTCTCATTATCAAGCAGAATTATAAAGAAAATATTGAGAACCAGTCTGAAAGAGGAAGTCATAACAATGAACTGGTCTAAATTTTGAAGTGGTTGTCAAGTGAAGTTTAACTGTACAGTGTACAAGTGAAATACTGGCAAAAACGCCTTTAGAAATTTTCATATACTACCAGAATCAACTTGTACCTCAGTCACTGATTATCCTTGTACAGGTATAATATTACTATTTATTATCCAGCATATAATGTAACACTTATTCTAAAGATTGAAGGATAAAACTTAAATGAAGATCATGAAAAGAAATAGTTGTACCTGTGAACACTTCTAGTATTACAGTATTGTGGTATTTTGCATAAATTGTACACAAGGGTCAGACAATATATAATGCAAACTGTCAAATACTTGAGTGAGTTTACTGCTACCGGTAATCATTTTGAAACTGCATAAATGTGTAATAATTGCAACTAATACATGTTTCATGGTATCACAGTATATGGCATCATTAGCAAATGTTGTTTTGTAATGCATTGTAAGTATCATGGCTGCATTTACATCACAAGATCAGCAGTATTACATTAAAGGCTTGCAATGGTTGAGCTCTATCATATTCAATCAAAAATAAAAATGCCAATGATTTTTGCTTACAATATTCAGGGTGTTCTCACTACCCACTATGTTTCAACAGGTAAAACTGTCAATAGTAAATACTGTTAAAAAATGCCTTAGACCAGCAACTCATAAAAAGCATCCTGAACCTTTGGCTCAGGGTCAAATTCTACATAACAAAGCCACACCCTGCAGATTGCTAGTGGTGATATGCAATTAATAAGGTGTATAAGTGCTTATTCTATGAACATTAGTCCCTGTGACTTTGACCTATTTACAAAACTGCAAGAAAATTGAGAGGAGTTCATTATGAGGATCTGAAGGAGCTCAAAGCAACCATTGCTAAACAGGTGATGGTATATGAGCACAGTTACCTAGCAATGGGAACAGAACACTTGTCGAAATTTTTCACATTGGTTGTAGGCCACAAGGGTTATCACTTTGGAGGAATATGATGAGGGGAGAATATTTACTGAAATTCTTCTGTTGTCAGTTAGTAATTCACATGCTGAATAATATTATCATATTTGTATTTTTCAGCTGAAAGGAAGACCTCACTGGGTAGAGACTGGCACCCAAATTGTTTGCGTTGCTTAAAATGTAATAAAATTTTAACCCCTGGTCAGCATGCGGAGGTAATTTTAGTTTGTTTCTTTGTTCTATGTAAGTTTATATACACCTTTTTGATGTCCACCTCTGATACAGCAGATTAATGGTTTCAGCCTGTTTGCAGCAAACTTAAGTCTGATGTCTGGTAATGTGAAAACACCCAGCATAAATGGTCACTGGTCTCTACTTTTGCGTTTTGTCAAGACTTAAATCAACAGGTGTTTTCTATTGGCCAATTTTATCATTGAAGGGATTTTAGGAATATGTTTATCAATAAGCTTGCAATAGTGCATAGCCAGCACTATTATTTCTTGGCAATTAGGCATCAAGTATTAAGCCCAGTTACTAAATTTATTAGATACATGATTTAGTCACCAAGAATTCAGCTACTAGTATATAGCAATCATTAAATATTTAGTATAACCCTAAAGGGTGGTAAATTGTTACTACAATGTTGCATCATAATGTTCAGAGATATAATTATTATAAACACTATATTTATGTGTCTCTACCTCAAAAAAACAGGAGTTTAGGTGTAGCTGTGGTATTTCTTTATCAATGTTAAAATCATAGAAATAATTTAATAGTTTCAGATTTAACCTTCAGATAATTTACTTATCTAAATTAAATCTGGGTCATCTACTTGGACTGATAACGTTTTTATTAAAGATATTTTTATTAGCTCACCTGAACATGAAGTGCTCATACAGAGCTTTAGTGATCACCCTGTCCACCATCCATCCATGTCAAAGCGATCAAGTTGCCCTAAATGGGTTGGTCATACATAATCCTCATGTTTCATATATGACATGGTCAAATTTCCCTTGACAGAATTGTCAGGGTGGTCGTTTTCCCTTTTACTTAAATTCTTCTAGTAAAAAGTTTGACTGGTTGTAGATGGACCATTTTGTGTCTTACCTTGTTTACTTGAGAATAAAGTGCCCTGTAGACATTAGTTTCAAGGAACATTTACTGACTTGAACTATCTGTATAAACACTTTACCATACAATAACACCATCACACCATGCCATTTTACCAGACATTCATGTATCTGAGGAAACCAGAAGACTACAAAATTTCTTTCATATTTATTTAACAATTCATAATTAAATTTAATACATCACTGTAAAACATTTAAGGGCCGTGGGCTGGACTTGTGACCTGGCAATCCTGGTTCAAGTTCCAGTCGTGGCATGTCATATTCTATGAAAAATTGACAAAAATGTTTAAACATACAATGGACATAAAATAAGACCTTATTTATACACACAGGATGTCCTGGTTCTACATCTCCTGTTTTACATATTACAATGCTGATTGTTGTATGTAAAGTGGATTAAACTACTTAAGTCATAAATTCACTAAAGAAAGTACAAAACAATACAGCAAGCATGTCTACATCAGACAAACTAATAACATGAAAATTGTTTGAAGTCGATACATTTTATTGAACAATTAACTTCACCATGTTAAACTTAAATATACTAAGTCACACAAGAAACGATACATAGATATGGAAAATCATAAATTTGTCATAAATTAATTTCATATACATGGAGAAAACTTGAAAATCCGATGTCATTGTAAAACATTTCATCATGATAACAAACTTTATTGTTGCTAGCTGACATCAATTTAAGTTATCGTAGCGAGGTCACTGTATAAAGAATCAGAGTCTGAAGACGCTGATCTTGATTCAGTCTTTGCATCTCAGCAAGTAAGCTTTTGCACTATAATAGGAGGCAGAAAATAATGTTCCCAATGCTGGGCTCGAACCTGCAACCTTCTGTTTGCATGTCAGCTGCTAAGCTAATCAGGCAGACGGGCATACAAGTTACTGAAAATGCATACATATATATACAACACTGTTACAGCACAAACTGATGTTTTTGTTGTTTTGGGGTATGTTGTTTCTAACCCACTGACTATTTTGGAGAGTGTTCCTATCATGCTGTCCTTGAATATCAGTGAAATTGATACACTGATATTTTGGCTGATTGCACATGGTTCAAAAATGGACGAAATCTCGTGAGATGATTTAAACATTTGCCTTGAGATGGAATAAGTACACTAGCATCTGCTTTTAAAATTGATATACAATAGGTATTGTTTTATCAGTTAGTAAGTTACATGCTATTGTTATTACTATTAACATGCTGTTTCATATGATAAAATCTACATTTAATATTAAACCTGTAAGTGCTGAAAACATGTACCTCCCTATATTTAATTTACCCTGTATTATTATGTATTGCCACAAGGCGCTCCAAAATTGTGATGACTATAGTAAGTGTAATATTACAAATATTTATATATTTTTCTCTCTCACGTAACATGACATATTAAAACACCTTTAATAATATTTACTGTATATTTATAATAAAATTGTAAACAAGAATCTGGCTGATACTGACCCCTATCAGTTCACTGCTAAATTTTCATACTATGTTGCTGGGGTTAGAAATGTTTTCGTGTAGCCAGGACGCTACTCTACGTAGAAGGAGAGTCTGGGGGTTCAATGCAGTATTGTGTCCGTTGTTTCAGAAAAAGTAGCTGGCGTGATGTTCAAATATTTGATTGACCAGTTGATTTTTCTGGCTTCCAGCTCATTTCTACACCCCTGATGTTTAGGTATAGTATTGAAGAATGGGGCTAATCATACCATATGAATGCAGCACTATGTCTGTCATATTGTATTTAAGCAGGTTGATCCTGTATCTACAAATACAATACTGCATCAGTCATTCTGTATTAAGGTGTGTATTGAAAGATCTGGCTGATCTTGACTTGATGTTTGCCAATAAAATGTTTTATGTTGTTTTTTGTGGCACAATTGATTTGTTGATTACTAGTAACTGGATGCTGTCCTGTCTCTTGGCTGACATGTAGTTCAGTATGACTTCAGTGTTATTTTTTATTAATCAAGTGAGAGCTTTTATAGGTCTATTAATCAATATATGGGTATATATTGTTGAAACCAATTATTGATGGAAAATTACTGAAAATAGTAAATGTATCTTTTTTCTTCTGTCTACTTGATAGGAGTTAAACTTGAGTAGCATTTTATGAGTGCTGAAAGGTATTTTGGTGCTTTGAAAAGTTGATATGATCGTAATCAAAGTAATATATATTTTGTCTTAAATCTTTTGTTGAAATATAACAATTTGAATTTAATGTACAGGTATATTACAGTCCATCAATCATGGTTATTGCCATTATGTTAAAATCTTAAAGAGACCTTTTAGTGTAAAACAAATTAATTCAAAATATGCAAATATACTTTTATGTTCTGATGGATAATTATGTGTCCTGTGTTAAGCATGTTAAATGAAGCTTAAAACTCAATGAAAAATTAATGTATAGAAATGGTTTGATTGTATAAAAATACAGCAAATGTTCAGACAAATGTATGATAGGACATCATTTTTAGACTTTAAAATATCAATACTTTGAAAATTAAGCAAATACATTAAAATTATGTCAAACATTTACTTTCATGTTAAAATATCTGACAGGAAACAACAATGATAAATTTGGGAAAGGATATTCTCCAACTTTAAGCTCTTAATGCAGTGCATATATACCGTATATTATGTAGTAATTATATTTCTTCACTATTACCTGATACAACAAATATCTTAAATGTCTTGTTTACATATTTATTTTATTTCTCATAATGAGGTGTTTAGAACATATCTGTATATCATAACTTTCACAAATCATAAAAACATTTGTCTAACAGATCTTTCTTTATTTTTTTCAGAGAAAGGGAATGCCATATTGTCACAAGCCATGTTATGGGGCCCTGTTTGGACCACAGATGTTCGGGTATGGTTCAAATGTGACATCACCTGCAAACTTTCGTAAGTCAGGTGATCCTAGTATTGAATCACATGACAGTAGCTTTGATGACGATAAATCGGACAGACTAAAATGTGTCTTTAAATCTATGAATACGAGTCCTGGACCCCTAAAACCTCTGACTAATAATAATAATAATAATAATAATGCGGAATCACCCTCAAAGTTAAGTCATAAAAGAAATAGTGCAAGTGTTCTGGATTCTTCTTCTAGTAGCAGTGGATATAGCAGCAATAGCAGTACAGGAAATAGTGTTGATTTAAAGTCTGTTGTTGATAGTACCAATGACTCTGGATTAAAATGTGTATATCAGTCCAATGCATCAAAACAACCGGCAAAGAAGACGGAACCAGTCAAATTAGTGCCACTAAATCCAGCAAAATTAAGGTAAAAACTTTTTTTATTGTTTTATTCCATGTACCAGAATCTAGGTAACTGATCTATATACAAATCACCTCAAACTGGAGATCTACCTTTGTTACCTAGGTAACATATGCTCTTCTAGAATTCTTCTTCCTCAAATTTTGTCATTACTTCATTGTATGCCTGTTTTTCTTACACGTCTATCCTATTAAATTTCCAGGAAATGATATGATACCAGCTATATTTGGTAAATTTTAACAGGGACTATATACATGTGTAATGAGAAAAATGTAAAACCCTTGATTTTAAACATGCCCTTTTACTGTCACATTTTCATATTTAAAAAAAAAATATGAGACTTCCTATCAAATTTTCTGTTATTCTTGCTATGTCCTCAAATTTGGATGGCTGGAAATATAAATAACATATCATTATATAACATAACATAAAATAACATATAAGCAATATGCTTGTGTTTCATCTAAAATAAACCCTTATACTGCTTGTTGATTGACATGCTGGGTTGTCATTGAGCCAAATATGCAAAACATTCCAAACATTTCTTTGATATTCCACTGACTTTAGCAATGATTATGGTCATAGGCTGACATGATAATACACTCTGTATTAGGCATAGATTTGTTTCCAAACCCGTGATGTTATTATATTAAGCACATTAGAGCATGCGGTGTATTAAAAAGCATTCTGTACGAATAAACAAAACTAATTGTATGAATGTCAAATGTCCATAATCAGTCATTTTTTTATACTATACAAATGTTTTACTGAGACTTGCATGTTTGATAGTATTTAGTTCATAAGTTGATCCTATAACCCAGTCTCTAACTCATAATTTAAGGGGAATACTTCCCTCTGATCTATTGAAATAAAGATAAATTTATCTCTGAAACAAATGTTCTTTCTTGCTTTTCAATTCCATGATATGGCAAAAAGTAATCATTGTCATCATGAAGATTTAACAGTTATAAGCTGTTACTAAGAATGTTCACAGGTTGTTGCTTTTTTCTCTGTGATAATGATAGTCAAGGGAAGTAACTATAGTTGGGTTATATGATTGTCTTAAAAAGATTAACTTCCCTTAAAATGCTGCTTAACTCCCCTGTTTTGCACATTGTGAGTTATTATGATAGGTGGCAGCACTTTTGATGTACAAATTATCACACATGGACTAGGGGATTACTGTCACTCAAAATGGCTAACTCTAGATTTCCAAGGTGAGATGTTGATACTGTCAAGTAATCTGTATCTGACTCATTGTTTTGTTTACCTGAAGTAATTAACATGATGTTAATTGTATTCAATTCAAGCCAATTAAGGTTACTTAAGTCTTAACTTGCATCAATGAATAAATGATGTATTTGTTCTGATGTGATAACTTCCTATTTTAAAGTTTATTTTTAATGAATGCAAAAAAATGCAGTCCATGAGATATGGAAAATGTTTTAAATTTAGCAGAATAAATCTTTAATCACTGCTGGTATAGATTAGGATATATTAGTTTGTAACATCATCATGTTTACTGTATATGCATCTGGTGGAAGATACCCTCATCTTTAAACATCAAGTAATTAGGAGTTTTATCTGTTCTGGAGCTGTTTGACTTTGCTTTGATCAGTTTTGAATGGTTTTAAACTACACTTTGTAGATTTAATTTTACTTGTTATTCAATTGGACATCAATTATTACAAATTAAACATGCAGCATCTTTCATGACTATAATACTGATTTAGACATTCATGTACTACCCACTACTACTAGATATTAAATCATGTAATGACATAGCTGAATGCTTGCTGTGTGTGTTTTTGTTTCATTTTGATTACAGATAACCTCATTATGACGGCTTTCGTTTGACCCTTAAAACAGCATTTTAACTTTTGAAATCAGTAAAATACACCTTTTAACTTTTATGAAGTTGTACCAAAGGGTCAAATTCACAATAGAATTAGAAGGAAATTTTATTGACTCTTTGAATTGTCATCAGCCAAGGTTCATTTTTGACCCTCGAGTTTTGATGTCCAGTGAAAACCCTTCTTATGAATTTCTTATTCTTAGATTAATTGATGTTCTAGATCTTGGGGATTTCAAATTTTCTGCGATCTACAAATATATACTGGTATAGATGGTAACTGACCATAGACATATGTAGATGTTAAATGGTTCTCAGGTGGTGGTTTGACAAGTCTTACTGTAACCTACTGCATTGAATTAGTCACGATAGGGAAAGTAACCAATAAAATACAGGGTTTATTTTGGGCTGTTTTGACGACTGATATTCGGTCGCATTCCCAATTGCAATAAGTATGGTTGTTTTCCCAATTGCAAGGCAAAAATTCCCAAATCAAATGAGAAAATAAAATGAAAAAAAAAATTACAGCTGGTCAAATGTTTATTAAATTTCTAAATCATTTAAATGAAGTTATCAATATCAAAAAAAATAATAAACATAATATTTGTCAGTTTTAGTTTTATTTGATTATTTTAAGTTATTTTTATACAGTGTGACTTTTTCTCTATTTTGTGCAAAATGTGGTGAAAATTCCCAATTCGGGGGTAGGGTCAGGTTTCTAAAATGCCGATAAAAATCCTGTAATACATGTATAAATAAGTAATTTGTTCAACTATCATGAAATAATTTGATCTCTTTGTACATTAAGTTCTGCTACTTATGTAACAGATATAAATCGATCTAACAGTATGTGTGTTATCATGAATATAAACATTCTCTATTAACACCCATATTGCCAAGTAAAACTTTAACATTAAACTGCCAGCTGTATAGATAACCTACATAGAAGATTATATATGTAATTATTTTCAGAGGACAGTATTTCAAAACTCTTTAAATCAATTTTCATGTTTTTTATTATATTGGAGTTTTGTTTTTGGACATTAATTCAAACAGTCTTCTGTATTTTTGTAGCAGTATGTATGTATGTTAATATGACCGAGTGTTAATTTATATAGCACATACTTTTATACAATACAATACAATTTATTCGCTCATTACTTGTAAATATGCACAAATGAGTTGACAGGGAAGCAATATTTATGAGGCTTGACTTTACAATGTATAACATTAATTGGCAGCTTAATTTCCACAGTGAATATTGTTATATGAAGGTGTGTCGAGGAAAAAAATAATTTTAGTGTACATAAGATCTTATTGCACACATTCTGTATTCATGGACAACAATAATGAATGCTTTATGCATTTTTACACTTTTTTAAACAAGAAGTTTTTCCTTAAGTATTCAGTTAGATATCAACTATTTGATCTGTAGGGGTTTTTCATATGATATTGTAGAATTTACTGAAGAAAATAAGATTTATTATAGAAAACAAGTACCACAAACAGTATGTTTAAGCATAGAAATTTAAATAGCCTTTCTAATGTCAATAGTATCTGACTGTATGGTTGTGTATATATATTCTGATTATATGGTACAACACATATATTGTGTATGTATTCTGATTATATGGTACAACACATATATTGTGTATATATTCTGATTATATGGTACAACACATATATTGTGTATATATTCTGATTATATGGTACAACACATATATTGTGTATATATTCTGATTATATGGTACAACACATATATTGTGTATATATTCTGATTATATGAAGCTAAAGAAAGTTCTTTACTTATGCTAATTTTGTTCAAACTTTGTTAAATGTTATGAAACTTTTACTGGATGTTTACCATACAAGGAAAAAGGGAACATGTCAATTTCATGATTTGCATATGTTTTTGCACATGCACCTTGTTATGCAACTCTAGTACAATGGGGCCTGTAAATTAAAAAATGCAGCAAGAAAAGAAACTGTGGGGCAAGAAAGTGCACGAAATGACTATCACATAAAACATGTGTTTGCAAAGCAACTAAAGCTTGTATTAATGCATTCTCATATAACTGACAAAATTTACATAAAAGCTTGTACCCCTAATCAGGAGTTTTTTTCCTGCAGCATGGTGCTACCCCACATACAGCTACCAAAACACAGAAGTGGTTGACAGATTAAGTTCAATATCTTCATTAACTTAATAAGTAAGGAGGACTACCTTTGTAATTCACCAAATCTAAATTTTATTGAAAATCTTTGGAGCATTCTGGGTACAGAGGTGTATGAATACTCACCTCTTTGTACAATGATACTGTTACGATGATACTGTATACAACATTGATTACTTTATACCTGATGTAACATGTTGTAAAATCACCACACGTCATTAATTCATTCAATCCCAATAGGTTAAAAAATGTTAACTTAACAAAAGTGGTCAGTTAGGATATTGAATACAAAATTTCATTAAAATCAATCAAATTTTTGTTTGTTTAGTTGCCGTTTATTAATATGAACAATCTTTCTTTATGCTCTTATTATCATGTACGTTTCAATATTTCATTTAAATTAAGTGGCTAGAAAAGTTGATGTTGAATAATAAAGGAATAAAATTTTGATCAAGTTTAGTAAATTCGAAAAAGAAATTAAAAAAGTTGATGAAATGATGGAGTGTGCAGAATTAACTACTTTTATATGTATTTGACTTTATACAGTTTGTGTAATGTATTCAACTATTGTGTTATAGTGTCGGAAATCCCCATCAACAGTTAGTGAATGTTTTCTTATGCAAAAGTGGACATCAAAGAGCCAGTGGTATTATGTAAAGTATACATACGTCTGTAGATTTATGTTGAACACTGCTTGTCAAGTTGGTTACAATTTAATTCAGAGTATCAACTATGTATAACTTTGTTTACATACTTTTTCCTATCTGTGGTAGGTTAGTTGTGTAGTCTACCTCTGAACATACGTACAAACACTTCATAAGTGAGTCCCTAAGTTTATATTTCCTGTATATTATGTCAATATGACTATCATTACTTTACTCTTAATATTGTTCTGAATGTATGTAACTATGCTTAAAATTTTCATTTTTTGTACAAATTATCAAATAGTTTAATGTCTCACACAGAAATTAAAGAGGTATGAATGTATTCTAATTGATTTCTAGGGTTTTACCCTAAGATTTTTCACCCGAGGATCCTGGGACTCCCATCTTCAACATTTTAGGGGTCCTTTGAGATTTTTGGGGATCCCACACAGAAAATGCCAAGAGCAAATTCTGAGTCAGAGGGGGTCCCGAGGATGCAATGGTCTCTCTCAATGCGAGTCCTTCTGCTGAATATCGCATCAGTGATTCAAGAAACCTGCATCAGAGAAATCCCTGATTTCTTAATAAGTTGTGTGTTATGTATGTTAGTGTTAATGTTTGATTTAATGTATTGAGAACATAATTCTGATCATTTTAGAACAAATGTCAATGGTCAGTGTATGATACTGAACACCTCAAGTTACAGTCATTGTTGGTACATGTATATTCGAGTCATTGTAGGTATATTTAGGTCACAGAATTTGTGCTTATATTGTACTTTATAGTTAAAGTCAGTGTTTATTTATTTAGTAAGAGTCAGTGAATGTACTTCAAAGTTAGAGTCATTGTATGTATGTTGAAATTACTGTCCGTGTTGTTACACTAAAGATAGTCAGTGAATGTTGAGTCAATGAGGTCAAATAGGGAGTGAAGTATAAGGCAACCTGCTATTGTGGTCAGATATCAGATTATGTATAAATCATTAAGGTCATTATTAAAACATGTCTGGGTCTTTCTTATGAACACATTTATTTCCTGGTCATATAAAGCTGCTAGAAACTGGACTTTATTGTTTTCCTTGTTTCAAGGTGTTTATTACTAAGTTTACCTTATTGTCTTGACACTAGGATTACTCCAGGATAATGTACACATTATATATACATAATGACGCACATTTGGTTGATCTTTAAATGTTAAAAAGACATCATGTCTAAAGCCATTTCTCCTCCACTGCTGGTTACAGGAGTGATTCATGTGGAGAAGTTGGCAGTTACTTGTGGAGAACAAGGTTAGCACTGGTACAGAATCTATTACTGGATAGGTTAACATCCCACAGAAATATTGTTAAAAACTTATGTACCCCTCTACAAAAAGAAATATATAAATTTAACCTGTATTACTATTAGTGAAATATGTATGCAGATACTGACATTATTTGTGCAGTGTTTCCTAGGAACTCAATATGTTATAATACATTACAATACAGTATATCTTGTATTCCCACAAAGCACTGAGGTTCCTGGTGACTTTCAGATCTGATAGTTCATATCCTGGCTATAAGTAAAGTAGCCCTCATACAAACACTAAATATGTCATTCTGTGTTATGTTATTAAATCAATATTCTGAACTGATGATATTTGAGAAATTCAATGTCTTCACCTTTTTGATGTACTGTAATTGTATATGTCTTGTTTAGGATATTTGTGTGACCCAGTTGAATTAATTATTTGACTTTTACTTTCATTATGAGATTATACAAGGTCTGCTAGTACTGTTTGTTATTTGTAGGGGAGGACAGTATATTAAACATATGACTGCTCCTTATTGTTACCAACAGCAAGCATTAATATGATTAAATACATTTTATATCATGTTAATTTTCTCCCTCTTGTTTACATGTACAAAGATGATAAAATAAATTAAATCAATTTTTAGCCATTATTAACCCCCTGCGAATGAAGTTTTGGTGGTGTACTGGAGCCACCCTGCTTGTTGGTTGGTTGATCGGTCGGTCGCGCAGTCTGTCCCCACTTTGTGGGCGTATTTAATCACAATTTAGTGATAGGTGTAGTTAACAAAACCACAAAATCCAAGTTGAAACATTTAAGATTCTTAGACATTTATGTAATATTTATGTTACATAAATATGGAACTGGTATATGGACATGCTGCATGTTCCTTACGCTGCCCGAGTTTGGTTATAAACAGATTACTGATCAAAATATTACCTATCTGTTAATTCTGAATATTCAAATAACATTTCGCGCATGTTATATTTATCATTAGATGTCTGTTAAATCATTTATCAATATGGCTTACATTCATTTTGGTCTGAACTTGAAGTAAGATCACATGGTTTGTTTATCTGAGTTCAGATTATACACTACTTGTTGTTGATAAAATCAGCCAGTGGCTTATCAGACACAGACTGTTCCACCACCTAATGTTAAACATTAAGGAAAGAATTTAGAAATAACCAAAAAATAATTTATGCCAGAAATTGTAAATTATTCAGACATATTTTGCAGGTGTTACTTTGTATACAAAATATTTCTATTGTAACAAGTCAGACAGAATTACTTTTGTTCAAAAATCACTTCTTTTTTGGTGTGGTCCTTTGATGGAAAAAGATAGTGTTGCGAAGAAAAAAATTAATGTGGCAAAGAATATGTCTTCTCCAATATTTAGTAGCATTTAGGTGTAGTGCTGGCTTTCAGTTTTTCTTGTGCACAATTTTGTTTTATAGTGAAAACATGGTAACAACAAAGTCACCAAACACTTTACTTCGCTCAGTTGACAAGATATTTTTTTAAAATTGTGTTTAGGTAATCTAGATGAATTAAGAGAAACTATACTTTCCTGTAACAAGCTTTGAAACAAGTTCTGTGGTTGAAATAGGGGTACTTTATACTGCACCAATTTAACACAAATTAAAATTCAGTGAGAGGGTTTTTTCTTAGAAGAACAGAAAACATACTTTAAAAGAGGGGAATGGAGCCATTTCCGAACCCCAAGTCAGGCACAAAGAAGACATTGACATCATTGGTTTAACTGTTAATAAATCATACCATATAATCACTATTGTACTGGGTTACTATTATTATGCCAGGGCTCTTATTTGACTCTTAAAATGACATTTTGACACTTGGAATAGTAAAATTATGCTTTTGACTCTTGAGAATTGGTTCTAAAAGGTAAAATTTACTATAATATTAGAAGGATATTTTGTTGACCCTTCTAATTATTGTCAGCCAAGGATCATTTTGACCCTCAACTTATGACATCTAGTGAACACTGTGTATACTATTGTAACACGTCAGACTGGGTTATTAAGATTTACACTTAAAAGATTTACCTGGCTATGAATACATCTGTTTTAGCTGCCTTGGGAATCTCTCTATCAACATCTCCTGTTTGTATATGTTTTGATACCTGATTTCTGTTCTAGTGTGTACTGGAACATTCTATACCTCTGGAACTATGTAAACATGTTGGCATTATTTCTTGTTATATCTTACTATGTTCTAGTTTCTAGATTTAGGAAAAGGTTGGTTTTATCATTTTCTTACTTTATGTCAGAGTTACTGTAGTTAGGTTTTTTATAGAATCAAATTCAGACCATTATATGTCTGTTAAAGTAATAAGTGCAGTACCCTAGTAGATTTGCGCATGATCTGTTGGATTTGAACATGGTATTGATAAAATGTTGATGGTTTAACAGTGATCTCATAATATGGATCACTTCAGGAATATTTGTTCATGTTACAAAGTTCAGGATCTTTACTTGTCTAGATAGTGACTGATGCCGATTATTTCAAATTTTCTTACAACGGACAGTTTTTTAGAATTTTATACAGATTTATGTCTGGTTTCCCAGGATCCTTTCTGTTCAGTTTCATGATGAGGTAAAGTTTATTTTTATCAGTTCTTGATCTGTTGTATTTCATTCTTACTTATTTCATACTAATAATCCTTCCCTGTTGATTTTGTTAAATTTCCAACTTTTCTCTACTTTCAGAGGTGCTGAGTTGTTTAAACGTGTACAGTCCTACAATGACCATCATCAAAACAAAAGGGGTCAAACCTTATCCTTTATTGAAGTATGTAAATGTTCATTACATTCATACGGTCTAATTTGTGTATTAATGCATTTTTCATTTTAAAATTTCTGTATACATTAACATGGTATTTTACTATGATAATTTTTGTGCTTATAAGTCTTCAGAATTTCTTCAGTTGCCTCCATAAACAATTAATTATCATTTATCTAGTAATTACTGTGTACATAAATTTGTGTTTATGCTCATATACTTAAAATTGCATGGTTCTGTCTGTTAGACTATAACATATGTGATATTATTGTTATGCTACCAGAATGATGGAAATGTTGGTATATCTGGACCACTGAGGATTTACTGGGGTCTAAAGAAACCTATAATACTGAAACAGTATGATGAGGTCCCTACAATACCCTTACCTAAGAAACGATACAGTGTTATCACCGATAATAGGGACCTCAAGCCACTCCCAGAAATGGTAAGTTCTGTTGTGTACATAACTTCTGATTCATATTCTGACAATTAATTACCATCTGAGCTGTTCATTTAAGCATGACTCTTGATGGAACACCATCATCTAGATTATTGGTTGTTTTAGTTCTTTGATAGCGTATATTAATACACATTTCTTGACGCTTTATGATTGCTCCATAAACAAGCACATGTCTGAATTCTTTACATCTAATTATTGTTACAGGCTCAGTTAGTTCCAGACTAAATTAGATTTAACTCTATTTCTGTATTGTACTTACTGCAGTCATTTATAAGCTATTTCTGGACCATCTTAGGAGATAAGTTAAACTTGACATGATTTTGAATTTATACTTAGCCACTTATGTATCATTTTTTATTGAACTTGCATAAAAAAATAAAAACATGGTAAAACTTGTTGAATATTTTTAATAATTGACTGTGGTCAGGCATGCCGTAAGCTGGTCAGTTTGCCTTAAAATCCTTATTTTGTGCAAAATGACCATAATTAAGATTCAGAGAAATCTAAGATTTAATCCCACAGTAAAACACTGTGATAAAATACTTAAAATGTAACAATAAGAGGACTTTTAATCTTTATCTGGTTGTATTGATATACATATTTTGTACGGAAGTTAATATCAATTATGTAGGATTCAAGTAAAGATAGTCCATCGTCACAACTTAAAACTCGAGGTCATGTTGGTGTAGATGATAGCATACTATCCTCTCCTTCATCTGATGTCGTTATGAGAAGAACAAATATAAAAAAATCAAACACAGTAGCGTACAGGGGAGATAAACCAAATCGATGGAAACGAGCTTCAATTAATGGACATATTTACAATTATGATGTAAGAATTTCTTTTTTTCACTTCATGTTGCATGTGTAGTTTTTCTTTTCTTAGTACTACAGTATATTTTTATCATGTTTTCTGTGTCATGTAATTTTACTGTCTATATGTTGTACTATGTTAGTAAGAATGGTAATATATCATATTTAATCAGTTTAGATCAACTAAATATCTATGTTTGGAATCTGTGCACGATATTCTCTTATAGAATTTCTTGCAAAAAGAGGTTAATTTACTTTTTTTTGTACAGAAGCAGGAGAATTATTTTTACATGTTTTAACACAGTATTAGTGTGTTTTGATGGACAGAAGGGTGAATTAATGATGTTCATTTATAAATAATTACAAACGATTGAATCAGTCATACTGCTGATAACTTCCTGTCCTGTATATACAGATTTTATGGAAGATGCATGCTTGTGATGTCATTTGTGTATGACCTGGTTTATTATACAAGAATATTTACTTCATGCATTTACAGACAATTATTAAATTATCAAGAAGTCAAGACTGTTTGTTTTTGTGCTGATGATATAAGAATGTTTTTATTTAATGTGTATCTATAGTAACTCATGTTGGACTTAACTTTGTAACATGATTATTTGATAAAAGTTCTAGGCAAGAACCTAGATTATTTAGTGGCTGAGGTAAAAATCCTCTCAGAAGACTCGTGAATAAAATAATAAAATAATAACATACATGTATTTTGACTAAAATTGTTTGGATTTGGTAACAATTAATGCTTATAACATTTGTTCATTAGATTCTATTATTAAAAAAACACAGCACGGATGCTCTTTTTTATTTTAAATTGATTATTCAATGTACATGGAATATACTACTTTATACGTGAGATAAGTAAATCCTGTTATATTGTTTCAGTTGGATAGTGATGATGATGATGATAGTTATGCATTGGTAAACTTATTTGTTAATTGTCATGTTCAATTATGTCTACATGTATCTGTTCCTAGTTATCTTTATACTCCACAATAAATGAACAACATGAATCATCACTATGACAAGTATTATGTCATATATATTTGAGTATAGATATTCACAGATCAAATACATATCCTGGTGATGGCAGAGATCTATGTTATATTGACATTTGCTTGGTTCTTAATGTTAGCTTATGTACTGTTTTACAATTATTGTTAAACAATTTAACGACAAAAACCATGTGTGGTTTATGTTGTGTTTTGTGTATAAATAAGTTCATAACCTGGAGCTAATACAACATTAAATCTTAATACAACATTGAATCCCAACACAACATGGATACAGTACTAATTAAACACTTCATCCTATTACAACATGGATACAGTACTAATTAAACACTTCATCCTATTACAACATGGATACAGTACTAATTAAACACTTCATCCTATTACAACATGAATACAGTACTAATTAAACACTTCATCCTATTGAAACATGGATACAGTACTAATACAACGCTGAATCCTAACACAACACTGATACAACACTAATACAACACTGAACACTGATATAACACATAATGCTGATACTTCAATCTATGGTTATTGTAACATGCACTTATGTGTCATCTATTTTATTTCCCCTGATATTTCTGACATGTTTGACTGCTAAGAATGTTCTAATTCTGACAATGTGTGGTTTGATCTGTTTGTCTGTCTTAACACCATGTATTATACGTAAACTGCTTATGCATGTTAACATTATTTAATTTCCACTGAATGGATGTTCTGGATATGTAGCTGGTAGCTGTGGTGGTGAGATATTGTTGTCCTTATTTCTAAAGTGACTGAGCTCTGAACATACATGGTGGTGTTTGCTTTGCTTGGATTTGTTGAACTAAGATGTACTTACCAATCTCTAGGTTGAACATTCATAGTTTTAATTCACTCTTTGTAGTCTTTAAACATTGTGTATAATTCCTGGAGTAATAAAATGTTAGTGGATGTCATTGACTTGCTATTAATATAATGATATTACTCTAAAATGTTGATATTAGATATGGACGTTTTGTCATAATTCTTTCACTAATACATGTTGGCTGTTGGTGTTACTCTAAACCATAGAGAAATAAGTTATTATGTACCCATAGTTTTATAACAGTTAAAATATGGGTTGTCTTTCAGCAACAATTCATTAAATCACTCTTGCTATGCTTTAGTGGTTTAGTTTTTGAGTCAAGCACCTGCCCTTATTTTTTCAATATGGGTATTGATATACATGTATAATATATAATAGTATAATATATAATAATATTCCTTAAATCTTAATAATAATTTCACAACACCACATGCCCTTGGTTTTGTGTGAAAGAAGTTTTATGAAAATCAGTGTGTGAAAATTGCACCAAGCGTCAGTTTATTAAAAAGAGATATGATTGAAGATATTTAATTGATGTCATTATTGGTAAAAACAGGACCTGGTTTATCATTGTTGGTAGGTGACCACTTTTTTCAGATTATTTGTTTTATGACTGCTTTGAACCAGAGATGGTGTTCTGTGTTCATGTCACTGAACTGGTTGATGGAACTGTGGAAAAAAAATATTGCAGTCTGACTATAAACGAGAGACTGTTTGTGTCTATAACATCAAGCACCATTTTGTTGTATTTTCTACCCTTGTAGTATTAGGAAGAAGTATAAAATGATAAATTATTTATGCATTACAAACAATTTGTTTTATGTAACATTATTTCTTGTTTGTTCCAGACTAGTGTGTTTACTCCTGTCCTGGGAAGTTGTACAAGTGTAACAGTTGATAATAAAATGACAGTGTTACAAGTTATCAAAACTTTGCTGGAGAAATTTAAAGTGAGTAGAAAATGCCTTTTGTAAACTTAATATATACATAATACCCAGGTGTAGGTCACACTATAATAATATACTGTAGGAATTTGATTTGTAGAAATACAATATATGTAGTCTACTGAAACGCAGGTAATTTTTATTAGTTTGTGGTTTAGTAAACATGTGGCCCTAACTTAATTGTTTCACAGGTATTATGCTTGTATTTTATATTCTGTATTGCTTAACAAACAAATTTTACCACGAGTATAGATAAATTAGGAAATCAACCTTTATGATAAATTTATGTTTCAGGTGGAAAATGAAGCTGAAGAATACAATTTATGTATTATAACAGAACAGGAAGGTACGTGTTTTATGTTTTCTGGGTGCCAGTTTTAATCAGTTATACTTAGAGCTTTGACTGGTTAATATGTCTGTAGTTTAAATATTTCGTGGTACAGCTGACTCCCATGTGCTGGAAAAAACACATTAGTTGACTTGAAATCACTTTCAAGTCTCAGTTATATTCCTCACATGTTTGTTTTGTTCAACTTCAGTTGTTTTAAACAGTTTAGCCTTGATCTCTTACACAATTGTCTCGTCCTTTGCTCATAAAATGTGATGTACTTTACACCTCATTTTTTAAGGTTATTTTTGTAACAGGACATGCAATTGACATTTATGACAATTGAGATAAAAAACAGGATTACTCAAATGGTTGTAGCAAATTATTTTGTCATTGTTTGTTATTGTAATAAAGCATTGAATGTGTTACCAGAAGCTGGTACAGTAGACTAAATCTCTATCACAAGTCTTACACTTGTGTCACATGTTGGTATTGTTACATTCATTAATGCAGTTATTTATTATCAAATTATCCGGAGACTGTAGTCATTGACATTGTTAGCAACATTTTATGTATAACTTAACAGTGTATGCCTTTTAGAATAATGTACTGAAGAAACAGGTGAAAAAACACTCCATGTTTTGTTTCTGTCTGTTGGTTTTTATAATTTTGTGTCATAGATTGGAATAATAAATGAAAATAGAATAATTTATAAGACAAATTCTATTTTGATTTTTAATTTTGTGATCATCCCTACTTAGTTATCTACATAAACATTATATAACATTAATACAAGTTCAGAAACGCACATATTGCCAAGGGACATAAATTCACATTGTGTATTAGACCATCCAACATTGCCTAACTCAGGTTGACTAAACTTTTGTTTAAATATAATTAATTTCACCTGTCTTGGTGTGTATTTTGTAATTTTCAACATTTTGATGAAGTTATACTTCATTGTATTTAACAGGTGAAAGGTTGCTGAAAGATTCAGACATTCCATTATTAGAAAGATTAATGTTAGGTCCAACAGACTCTGTGAAAATATTTATACGTGATCATACCGAATCTTCTCCTGTTGCTAACCCCGCCCACATTCCAGATGGCTCTTCCCCTACCATGGAAACTCCGCCTCAAGAGACACCACTTCCAGAAGAGGTAAGATTTCTGTGTTTAAGCTAAATAATATATGATAGTAAGGCATTTAAATTGTAATTTTGTTAGTTTTGAAAATGTTACCTCAAAAGTGATTTTTGAAAATTCTATGCTATTGAGGAGTATATTTGGCCAGTCTGGGAAAACCAATCCTCCTATTATACATTGCAGTATTGTTTGAAGTGAAATTTTCTAGTGTACAAAATTATGCATTTAAGTATTGTAAATGTATAGCATTAGTGTTAAATAAGAAAATGTTTTTCAGGTTGAACAATTAATGAATATACCAGAACCTGTTCTACGTGGATTGTTAGATAAATTTCAGCAGGATGAAGAGCAGGCAGTGAGACGATTAAAAGCCAAGTATGTTTATCCTGTAGTCATATGTGTATTTGTATGTATGCTGTTCAATGAAATATTTCAGTCTTAGTTGTATTCCATTGTATCATTGTGTGGATTATAGTGTGTCCTGAAATACTAGTTGTTTCCTGTTTGATTCAGTCACAAAATGCATTCTGGGTAACCTTGTTCTCATCCAGTAGAGGATCTTACTGTTCAGTGGCCCTGGAGAAATTAAATGCAGGTGTTTGTTTGTTACTCAGGTGGAAGTCATTTACTTTGTTGACACTAATTGTTCAAACTTACTTTGTTACCAATATCAAATGAATAAGATCAGATTTAACTACATGTCGCACCTAATTTATTTTAAATGTCTTACATTTTAGATATGAGCGAATAAGACGGAGAGTGCAACAGATTATTGAAGATAAAAAATCTAATTCAACAAGATGTTGAAATAAATAATAAAGTAGTGATTGTAGTATGTGTGTGAAGATCAACTAGTCACCTTGATAGTTGCTAGACTCATGATAGTGGTTAATTCCTCCTGCAGCATTTTGAACAAACATACTGGATACATGTGTATATAAATGACTGGAATTAGTGAACTGCTGATGTATGTCAACATTTACAATAATGTGTTCTATGTATTCTCACCAGCATTAATCTACAACAATGTCAATATAACTGTTTGACTGAGTGGTTATATACAACAATGTCTGTGTAACATTGTAACTGATTGGTTATATACAACAATGTCTGTGTAACAATGTAACTGATTGGTTATATACAACAATGTCTGTGTAACATTGTAACGACTGGTTATACGCAACTGTGTCAATATGACTAACTCTGGTTTTAAACAACAATATCTGTATTACACTGTGACTGACTCTGGTTATATTGAGTGAAGTTAGTATTACACAGTGATTGACTGAAGTACAAGTGATTTACATACTTACTTGTAAATGGACAATCAAAAGGAATCATTACTGGTATTAGTAGATATAGTACCTGCTGGATATCTGTAGTAGATAAATTATAGGAAACCAGACCAATTCCATCATGCCTGCTGGTATCATATGTACCAATATATCATGCCTTTGTACTACTTAAGTTTTAACTCATATCTACTTAATACTGTATGACATATACTGGTACTTAGTACAAAGTATCTGTGGTGTGGATAACTGATAAATTCATGTATATACAAGACATTACTTCTTGTTTACCAGGTACTTGTTACTCCTATAGTTTGCTTTGCTGTTTAATCTTACATTATTGTTCGCAATTGTTTGCAATGTTTTGTTGATTATAAATATTTTTATACATGTTTAAAGGTTTATTCATCTGAATTGTCTTATGTCTGGTATATGATAATACATGAATATTAAACCAATTTGTCTATATATCTGTCTGATACTGTCCTAGATCTGCTTGCTTATATCCTATTGTACTATTGTAATGTCTGTCTTATTGGAGACACTTAGGCTTACACTCCGTATCATAGATAGGCTTATTGTACTCATTTCTCATTGCATCCATGTCCCTCCTACATATGTGTGCTTTCTTATGATGCTGAATTAATGTTGATAGGTAGCCATTTTCTTATTAGTAAGGCTTTGTTGCTCACTTATCTTTGTTGAGGTATTGTCAAATATTTTTAGTTAAAGCAAATATTTTCTCATCTAAACTTGGTGCCTGAGAAGGGTCTTTAATTACACAAATATGACAGTATTCAGTCAAGCAGTCTACATAATGGCCTGGAGGAATTTATCCTACACATCCTAGGCTTATATTTCATTGCCTTATGTGCGTTTGCTGTGCAAATGCTGGCATTTTACTTTCATTTTTATGTTTTAATTCATCTATTTACAAACTTTTGCATTTTTTTGGTTCAGTAAATTACTAAACCATGTAATGATTTGCTTTTACTTAAATAAATTCTTCATGTGTCATATTAAATACACAAATCATTTCATGTTAATTTTATTTGACTTGACTTTACAACTAGCTGGTTAGTCTGATCTGATATGTACTTTATATTTTATGATTGGACCATTCTTCTATTCACTTTAAGCTTCTAATCAGGGTATAGGGACAAAAATTTTCACCCTCAATATTTACCACACATTTCATAGTTTTTTTTCTTCAAGTGATAAATCATTAGTGCTTCCTGGCCTGTATATTTAGTTTAATGTTTTATATTCTGCTTACAATATGCTATGCAATTAATTTTTTTACTTTTTGTATCAATTGGAAGTAGATGTTTATTTTATCATTAAGTACAAAAGTTACAAATATTGTGTAGATGAGATTTCTGTGTTTGTATTAATTTGTATCATAAGTTTACTCATGGCTAAATGGTTTTTCATTTCTCTTGTGGACTCAATCAGTGAAATAAAATCAGGAAGTTGCTACAACTTTAGTCCCTAGATCTGCTTACACATAGATGAAATCAGCGTCTAGAAGTAGTTCCTATTTTATGTTAAATTTTTCAGGAACAAGATAAAGTATTACTGGTCAACATTTTTATTTTGTTTGTGTTTATCAAAATCTCAGATACATGTACAATGCAACCTCTCCAAAGCAGCACCCTTTAGGAGAAGCAAAGTTATGTTGGTTGAGAGTTTGTTGCTCTTGAGATAATTTAACAATTAATTTGTACTGGGGGGAAATCATGCTGTTGTTGAAGGGAGGTTGTTGCTCAAGAGAGTGCCACTCTGGAGAGGTTGCACTGTGGTATTTATTGTATGTACATGTTCTTCCCTCCAGCCATGTTAAAATAATACTCCTCATGGAAAATTGGTTCGACTTTTCCTGTTATAATCAGTGGATTGATATCATTTCAAGTTTCACATATCAGCTATCCTTGTCCGATTTCCCTCATCTTATGGATGTACTGTTAGATACTCAACTTTGCGTGTCAATTACATTTTGGTAACTGGAACAATATTCAACTTTTCTCTTGAGGAAACTACTGAATATATGAAGTTTTCTATGAGAAATGTAAAATTTGTTGATACTGTAGGACGTTATACTTTTAGCTCAGGTTTAACTGGTTATATATTGCAAGTTTATTCATTCCATGGAGTATACAACATCGTATCTTATCATTTCATCATTCTAAATGTTCAAATTCTACATTATCCATTAATGCTTTGACACTTCATTCTTATATCAATCAGGAAGGCCCATCTGAGCATACATGTATACAAGGATATTTATTGTCTTGGTATTAAATTTTGTACAGAGTTCTATGAATCTTGCTGTACTGTATGCAAGTTTGGATTAACTCACTTCAAGTTTTGTGGAGACCAACACTATGGTTATAAATATATTGTAGATTTGTGGTATACAGTAGATTATTATGTAAGAAGCAAGTGTTGGTGCTATATGACTGTACATGAATGCACTGTATTGTATATTCATCATATGGAATATGTGTAAACTTAGCAAAATACTGCATTGAAACAACATAGAAAACACTGAACTGAGGTCTCTTACAGGTCTGAATACTAATTAGCTTATTTTGCCTTTATAATATTGGTAAGCAATATTGATGTATTGGATTAAGTTTAAGAAAACTTCAATTTTGTTGTTGTTGCTATGGTAACAGACTTGTTTGTGTTATAATGTTATTCTTAATTATGATGTGATTTGATAAATTATTGTTTTTGAATAAAATCTCTGACAACATAATAAACAATGAGTTATGTTTGATTCTATATGTGTAACATTTTGTTTGCACTGAACAAACTCTCGACTCCACTCAAAATAATGCTCATACAGCTAAAACACCACACCACTAAAGATAATGTCTTCACTGAACACACAAAGTCAAATAAATATTTACCATTTTATATTTTTAGTATTATATTGCACAGAACAGACATTCAAAACTGAATATGAAATTATATTGCACTTAGCAACGAAATATGAATATGGTCAATAATATGATGCTAAAATTGATCACATCCAAAACAAAGCAGATGTGGTTCATTATGATAAATGTGATTTGTATAACATTATAAGTATCATGAAAACATAGCACTACATATGGTATCTACTTGATAATTTATAGATGTATATACAAATTGATTAGAGGACAGTGATGCAAAATTTATGCCATGCTGATTTGGAATGTTTTAACGCAACAAGTTGCTTTTCCAGCACACTATTCTAAACATCACTTCCTGTATGGTCATTCAATCACATTGTGTTTGTTCACACAATCAATTTGATCAGCTCATTTCTCATGCTGCTGTATCAAAGAATCCATTAATCATCACCTGAACATCTTCCACACTGTACTTAATGTATTTGTCGACATTCTTCGTGAAGTTCATTTTCTTGTACTTGTCCAGGAAAATTTTGTACGCTGGTACAATAAATTCTATATTGTCTTTTTTCAGAGAAGACCTCAATTCTTGATCAGGTATAGCATAACCTTTCTGGGTCCTCATAATCTCCTCCAATTCCTTATTAAAACCCTGAAATGAAACACAAAATAGTGTCCAGTACATTTATGCTATACATGTTTTTAAAAACAAAATTGAAGAAGTTTCTCCCTGTAAAGAATGGATTATTTAATGACAAAAATGAAGAAGTTTTTGAGCTCTGTGACCTTGAACCTGAGAAAAAAGTTAGTCAAAAGTTTGGGAGGATGACTTGGATGGAATGGTCAACTACTAATTTCCAAATATGAAGCATAAAACAATTTACCTGCTATGCAGATACGAAAACACAATAAGCAATAATAACTTACTGCACTATGCACAAAAAACACATTTCTCTAATGTGAAATAGAAGCAACTGATATGCATGCACTGGTGGAAGATCTCATTTTAGACAAAATATTTATTCTTAACAAAGATTTTCCAAATTTGAAGCAAAAATATGGAATAGTTCAAAAGTTACACCCCAGACTATATTTGACTGAAGAAGAAATAACATTCGTGCGAAAACTGACAAAAACAATATGTCTCTCTTCATTGATGAGGAGACATAATGGCAGACATTTTGATATCAGGGTTGAAGAAAGAGACATACTGACAATAAACATAATATTGGTTAAGTAAGACATGTTTATTTGCATATATATGGAACTGTCCCTTTCATTTAAATATGGTATTACATGATCTCACAGAACTTACTGTAAACTTATCTTTGATGTTTTGTTTCTCTTTTTCCTTCAGCTGAAATAAACATAAAACAATAATTAAAACACTAACATTGTAAATAATACAAGTAGGTAAAAGGGTATACAAGAAAAGAATGATGATTAAGACAAAGAATCTATTAATTAATGATGTGCTTAGATCATGCCAGTGATAGTTTAAGAACTTTCAACAATGATTTTACTTGTTTGTTGGTAAAACATAAATATAAAGATACTGTACTAAGATGATGAATTTGTAGACAATTAAGAATTACCTTGGCTTCAGGATTAGTCATTCTCTGTGAAGACATTGGTTCATTCATCTCCAAAATGTAATGCATAACACGACTCCAACTGTAATAATCACAAAATATGTTTATACCTGATATTGATATGATTTAAAACATGTATGTGACCAGGCCAAATCAATTACATAGCAACTCTTAATGACTTATGGTGCAGTCCTGTTGTAACAATTGTTACCTCACCAAATCAATCATAGTATCTATGCCTAAGGGTATAAAAGAGGTGGTGAATTCAAGATGCAGCACTTGAATGGCAGCCATCAGTAGTGGTTCATTAGTCAACCATAAGTCATCCGTGAAGGTCCGTTATTTCACCCTAAGTGGCAGTAATCTGTTAGTCAATTGTCAGTCATAAATCTGTCATATGTGATGGTCTGTTAAAAATGCATCATTCATTTGTCCCCAGTTATGACAGCAGCAGATTGTTAACCTTGTTATCAAATGATGTTTTGATAACTTTAAGTGTGTTATAAAATTGTAGAGAAGGCATTTACTTTACGCAGTAACTAACAACAACTTATTTATAAATGAAATGACACTAAATGCCTCTAACATATGTGTGCCATAAAATTTCAACATTTCATAGTTCTTTTGCTAAGTCAATATCAAGTACTTCAAATTCTACTAAGTGCCAACTTACAAAACATGACACTCAGTATGTATGTTGCTACATCACTGGTAATATGACTTTAATATATTCAAAGTCAATTCTTTATGAAATTTGGAGCTTTCCAATCATGATATAGTGTGGTGCTGTTAAAGATTAGTTTAGTTTGCACAATTATGATAATCCCGATACAACAACATGCTGTACAAACCTTTGTGAATAGTTCTTTTTCTCCTCTACAATCTTATCTTCATAAAAACTTTGTACATCTTTATGCCAGGAATGAATTAAATCAATCAGTCCAGATCTACAATAACATTCAAACATATATGAGGTAAAAGACAGGTAACATATCTTAACATGTTGCAGAACAAACAAACATCATCTGTTTATATTGCTAATCCCAGTTAATAATTTAAAGCCACAATCTATCTCACAAAATATTTCTATTTTTGAAAATCTTAGTTATCTAAATAATTAAGCCAGATTCAACTATACCCTAAAACTACAGGCCATACTTAAGTGTTGGAATTTTCATGATAATTACATCCAGTATGATCACCTAGTATGCTCTATTACCTAATGTGTCACAGAATGCTCCTTATATAAATACATAAAACTTAAGAACACTTAAATGCATCAAAAATATTTCTCATCTTGTGACAAGTTATTTAACTCAGTTTTCATTGTTTTATTTACATTTGCTGTCAGCTGATTTTCCAAATTACTAAAATTTTATATCAGCGAAATGTCCAATGGTAATACTTGTGTATGAATAATATCAAATAAAATGAAAATGTTCTGATATGACAACATAAATAGTTATAGTCTTTTATACACATGTATATATATATATATATATATATATATATAACAAACTATTGTAGTGAGTACCTTTTCAATGATTTGAGAATATAGTTGAAGTTATTCAACATGAAGATAGGTTTCAGGAACGGGTCACTGTATGTCTCAGCTTTATTACTCAGGTTTAATCCTAAAGCTGACAAGACCTTTGCTGAAAAAATAAAAGTAGATAAAACATGAAAGAAAAGATGAAACAAACATAAAACTAGATGTCAGTACAAAGGTTGATCATAGACCTATAACCTGACAAGAAATTTATCAGACAAACCTGGCAGGCATGTTTCAATAATGAGATTTTATTCAGGAAACTTAAAAGAAGGACATTACTTAGAAATACAAGGAAATATAAGGATAGGAATAATAAAATATCAAGAGATTCAATTTTTTACTCACTGCAGTAATCTGCCAGTTTGAGACGACTTTTTCTGTCATCTACAGCCTCACTGGGTGCAGCTTGTTCACCTGCAGTAATTAATAATGTTATATACACGAACATGTAAACATGTACATATTTATAATTCACATACATGTATAAATGCTTATCTGATATAAATACTGAAACAGAATAAGCTTCAAAATATAAGGAATGAGAAAATTTCTTTACATCACGGTAAGTCAAAATGCTGGTAAACAATTTATTGAAATATTATCATTCTGATGATTCCTTTACCAACATTTTGTGAACAGATTGGTGAAAAATACCACATATATGATCAACTAAAGTCTGTGGGATAAAAAATGACATACAAAATACAAGGAAACGATTATCAAGTTTTTACAATAAACACAATGTATTATGTAACTTATACTTAGCTAATTTTTATGAGATATACAGTTCATACAGAGGTATACATGGATGGATTATTGGTAAATCAGAAACATGCCATTGACTCAAAATATGGACAGAAATATCATTAATTTTAATGAATATATATATATAACAATTTGTTTTCAAATATAAAGAAAGAAACATGCAATGACAAATCAGAAAAACAGGGTCATGATGACACTGTTAATTTACCTCAGAAAACTTAAAATGACCATCATTACAACAAACATTCTGACAATTTTTCTTGAGCATCAAATTTAATGTGAAATAAACTGATTGATTAAAAACACCACAAAAACAGAAATCAGACATTTTGTTTCCAAGGTTTTTACATATGGCTCTAGCTCTCCATTTCTGTTTTTACCCAATACTGATTTGTAGTCTCCCCTTTTTTCAACTTTACAGTTTAGTACATTTTTTTAAGTCCCAGAGATCTAAGTAGGAAGACACAGTATTGTGGAAGGTATTTACTAGCACAAAGGATGTGTAACATGGATAATGGGAATTTTCATACATGTGCAATTATTGCACACAGTATTAAAACAAGATCATACATTATAACTGAAGCTGGATCCAGTAACAAATACAGTAAAAATTATCAAATCATGATGTTACTGTGAAAAATATTCATGTGATGTCATTATGTAAATTTTTCACTATAATGTTTAGTTAATTTAATAAGCTCCAAAACTGTTTCCTTTCAAATATGAGAAATGAGAATGTGTAAAATTTTATTTAATTGTGAGGTTTGAAGATATACTCTATATACAGAAGAATCAAGTTGTCATGTCAGCAGTAAATGAGTAATATGTATAAAATGTAGCCAAATTAAGATACTATACACATCATTATATTAAAACAAAGCAAGCACAAAGACAATAAATAACAATAATCAATAGTGTATATATTGTCTGCTGCTTTAATAATCCAACAGACTTATTTCCCAAGGGTTTCAGAAGTTGCAAAGATGATAAGACACTAAAACAAGCCAACATGAGAGACTTAGATACTGGTAAATTTCAAGCAATACATTTATGGAAGTGCTATATTTTATGAACAGAAACATAATAAACAATGACCATGATAACAAGGAATGAAAACGTTGTTACCAAATGACTGTTCAAATAATAGTCCAAAATTGAAAACTAGGGCTTGAATATTCTTGCTATTATGGCCTTCAAAAAATCAACAAATGATTCATCAGCAATATGAATAATGTTCAAAATTAACAAAATCTCTAACTTAACTGAATAGAAGAAAACCAAACAGTTTAAAAACAGAAACAAATATAAAATATAAGCCTGGTCATGTTGTTTGGTTAAACTGTTTTCATTTTAATACAATCTACAATGTATATGAAAATAAAAGAATAAAGACAGTAAGCAAAGACCCTATGGATCAGATTCCCTACACCTAAATCTGTACACAGATATTCAACTACATCACTGAAAGGGAAATCTTGCATCAAACCTGATGAAAGAGCAATTTATGCCTACAGTAGTCACTACTAAGATTTACATTACAATGATGCATCCATATTATGGAACAAGTAGAAAATGTATGTCAATATTAAAATGGCTATAACAGTAAGCTAAACAAACCAAGTGTATTGATATTCCCTGAGTGGTAGGAGGGTCTTTATATAAAAAGTATGCACAATAAAGGTGATTAATATATTGTGGTTGATAACCTTGAGGATTCAAAGGTCTTGTTCTGTCATGCTTTAATTTTCATGAATCATTTTGCTAGTAGCTACCTTCAAAGGTCAGTCTTTTTACAATATTTCATATTGGACTTTCTGCTAAATGCAAATATCAGACTTCCTATTAATTCCAGATGCTGTAAATTTTCTACCAAGTTCAAATATAAGTTTTCTTCCATTTTAAATTAACAGGCTTTCTATAAAGTTCATATATCAGCTATGATTGTTGAACTGATTTAAGTGATTATAGTAACATTAGATTACTGATATCAGACCTTACAGATTGTTTATATACTATGGGACTTGTGCATAGAAATAGTGTAAGCTAAGAAAATATGGGTCAGGATGATGGTTTTATGATATATAATGTATTCAGGGTCATAGCTTCAAGGTCAAGGACATATTCTATAATGGGACCTTACCACGACTTTTAGTAAGCTGGTTTAATGCTTTTGTTAAAAGAAATCAATCAGATGAAATATAGGAAAATTTCACACATAAAAGATACATAACAAGTGTATCAACAGACACCAACACAACAATATATGATAGAAACAAAAAGTAAAATTAACTTTAAAGGGTGTAACAATAAAACATAAAATATACAACACTGGATTGAACTACTCAATTCATGTAAATGTTTCATTAAGAAATCAGAACAACTGAAGAAGCATTGCGTAAAAATAATCAACAATGATAACGTAACTTGTCCCTAATTAATTCAAATAATACTGTAAAATTATGGAGATACATACCATGCATCAGTAACATAGCACCTGCAGTCTCTACATAATCTTGTAGTTGTTCCATAAATACCATTGTCTGTGAATCAAAAAAAACAATTTGAAGTCTTGCTTTTGTTATAAATGTAATAACAATTCTATCTTACAAGTGAAAGCTTCCTATGGAAACTTATAACAATAATAATCACGTACTACACAATAATTCTATCAATGAATAACAAAAATTTGATATACTCACAATATCAGACTTCCATTATATATTCAATTCAGTCATATCCATAAAACTAATGAGACGCTAGTTTGTACATCGTATAAGCTTATACTTTCATTTCTCAGATTAAACAACATTAAACTTTTTATTACGGTTATCTGTACAGAATAATTAAGTTGGGAGGAAATATATCTGTAGCACTTACATGATTAGTGAGTTCATGAACTGTACCATCTCTAGGCATGTTAGAAGCTTTATCTGGATCATTCTTTATGTTATCAATAAACTCCTCTAATGCTTTAGCACCCTGAAAACACACCATAATTACAGTGTGAAGAGATTAATCTTTACATAAATTCTAATGTATTACAACTAAAATATTAGTACTGCTATAAATAAATTGACAACTTAATGAATTCTTACAAAGCATAAAATCTGAATAATTCTAATCCACTTTAATCCCCCTTGTAAGATGTATTCGGGATTTTTGACAACAGCAATATAGAAGGTGGATGCTAAATGTCGGCTCATTCAGAATGTGAGCAGACTTAATAATGTACATAATGTATGTGTACTTACTGTACTTCCGAGTGTAGATAACAGGGAGGCAAGTTTGGCTCTAGTTGGTGCTTGACAGCCCTAACAGTAAGACAAAAACTATGTTTACTTAAAGATCATACCAGAAAACTTTTAATTTCAACCATTTTATTGTTAATCCTCATTTTTTCAAATACAGAATCAAACAGGTAATATACTTATCTAATCATCATCATAATTATCATGCAAACTTTCCAGCTCAGATTTCAACTCTTTGATTAATACAGTATCTTATTAGTATGAAAATATTGTCTCAGGTAATAAATTAACAGAAATTAATTCAAACATTAATACAAATGGCCATTACAACTGGTCCTACCACCCAAATTTTGTTGAATTTCTCACTATGGTCCTGGAGAAGCCATTAATAGAAAATAATATTATAAGACATAAAATCACAACAGTTTACTTACAGTCCATTGGACAAATGAACAATAAAAATAACTAAAACACTGACAACATGGACAATGCTGATAATATACTTTAGATAACATACCTCTAAATTACGATCAAACTCTGGCTTGATGGACCGTAGATGCTTCACAACAGGAAATATTGAAAGAACTAAGCTGAATTCACGCCTACCTATACTTTTACGAGAATATGCCGCTAGTGTCTACAAAAAGAAAATAATGTCTTCAAGATGAAAAAAACTTTTTTGGTAATTATCTCCTCATCAGTGACCAGAATAAAAATTAGAAATAAAAAGTACAACATAGTATTTGCTATATCTTAAACATTGATTTTTTGAATTAGTTGGACAAAAAAATTATAATTAGTATGCCTGTCTGCATCATTCTATTGACACTGAGGTATAATAAGTCCAGCATGTCATGATGGCAACATGTTTGTACAATGTTCTACATACAGTAGATGAGCTAGCTGGACAAGCTAGTAAATTAAGCTATTAAACAGTCAAAATTAATCAATAGATATAATCATTTACAAATATGCATGCATCCACTAAATAAGTAATAAGTGGAGAAGTACAAAAATGTATAAGACATTCATCAAGATGGATAACATTAAGTATCAATCATGGGTTCAACAAATTTGGTGGTAACTAAATTTGTCAACAGATTAAATCTAAACAATATTGCAAACACAAAAATGAAACTCTCATTTTCAGTAAAACATTCAAAATAAATAAGTAGTACCTCTCCTTCATTACAAACTGACTCCAACCCAGGCTGTACAATATTGTCATAAACAGACCTTTGATACTTCTCAGGTACGATCTGAATTAACAACTGTAATTCACTCTGAAACAAATGTATAGTAATCCTTTAAATATATTCACCAATTATAATGGCCCCCTATATGCCTCAGCTCC
This sequence comes from Lutraria rhynchaena, assembly GCA_008271625.1. Lineage (NCBI taxonomy): Eukaryota > Metazoa > Mollusca > Bivalvia > Venerida > Mactridae > Lutraria > Lutraria rhynchaena. The sequence goes on from VIBL01000092.1 coordinate 1,545,901, forward strand.
ATGTTTGGGTCAGTCAGTGACTGAAGTTTTCTCAAAAGATCTTACATATTCTATTGTTACTTACAAACAATGGTCTGTGTATTGCTCCCTGAATATTTCAACAAAATTATGATATCAAACGTCTAAACCTTTTAGCTTGCATTCTGTACTATTTATCAGTAGAATCTGAACTAGAATTATCAAACATTATCAAAATGTTCACAGAACTTACAGGCTATATCACGATTAATGTGAATAACAATTTACAAAACAATGTGGAGTCCAAAATTTAGACAATAATTTAACAGCGAGCAATGATGGTAATAACAACGCATTGTAGAGCTGAATTATAAGAAAAAAATCATATGACATAATAACTTGTGTTTAATGACAACCCATGTGTTCAATAACAATCTATCAACAGTTTTAATGTATGCAAACAACCAGAGAATATAATCACTGACAAAACTAAGCATTTTAAAACATACCTGCATCAATTTTAAAAGAGCGGTAAGTTCTGTTATGTAAACATCAATATCAACATCACACTGCTCTTCCTTAGCAGTTTCTGCAGATGATCCAGTTCTTCTATGTCCTACAAATGTACAGATAATATCACTTCATGACTTACAGTATGTGCAGATTGTTCTCAATGGTAAAGTTAGGTTAATTTGCAAAGAAAATCAGATTAAAAGTAGGATGAGATAATAACCATCTTGTAACTTTCTAAACCCATTATACTCATCACTAGCTTACATGCAACAAGTATTGAAAACTCATAAAATATCCACTATAATCATTCCATAAGTGATATTATTTTGACTGATATAAACAAAAAGGTTACATATCACAATCAAATGTTCACAGACTAGGATTGAATACTTCCAAATCAAGGTTAAATGTTAACTTACCAGGACGAAATGTTAACTTACCAGAATGAAATGTTAACTTACCAGGACGAAATGTTAACTTACCAGAATGAAATGTTAACTTACCAGAATGAAATGTTAACTTACCAGAATGAAATGTTAACTTACCAGGACAAAATGTTAACTTACCAGGACGAAATGTTAACTTACCAGGATGAAATGTTAACTTACCAGGACGAAATGTTAACTTACCAGAATGAAATGTTAACTTACCAGAATGAAATGTTAACTTACCAGGATGAAATGTTAACTTACCAGGACGAAATGTTAACTTACCAGGATTAAATGTTAACTTACCAGGATGAAATGTTAACTTACCAGAATGAAGTGTTAACTTACCAGGATGAAATGTTAACTTACCAGGATCAAAAGGTGATTTCAGCAATGCTGTAGAAGCTTTCCTTGAAAAATGTCTGAAATGTTAATATCTATCTAAATTTATTATAATAAAACAATATAAATGTAATATAATATGGCACACAATTAATTATCAAATGTGTAAACATGTCACATTAATTAGATAAAGGATGAATCACAACTGAACATGACATTAAATCACTCAAATACCATGAATGATTTAGATATCATCCACATATACTAATAATCTCTGACATAACAACTAAACTACAACATATTTTCATATCAGTGATGTAAAGGCAAAATTTTTAAGAGAATGCACATTAAACTTGTACAATGTACTAATATTCAGAGATTGCTTTTTATATTTATGACAAAAAAAACAAATATAAAATGACATACAACACAAACAAAATATACAACTTACGCAAATTTCTTAATGCTTTTTCTCCCTGGAGTGTCTTTGTTACGATTAAACTTAGCACCCTGTCATAACATAGAAACAAAATTAAATTACTGACAAAACACACAACAAATCTCAAAATACCATAATGATTACAGATCAAAGAAAAAGCTGTAAATCAAAGCAAAAACACAATTTCTTTCTCTAATTAATACCGCAAAGAAAACTAATGACACTAATAATTAATAGTGTCAATTACATTTACTTAGCACACGTTTTTATGGGAAAACTTTAATTTATATCAGAATAAATATTTGTACCATGGTCTCATTCATACATGCAAGACAAAATAACAAATGTGAAATAGGTCAAAGCTAACCTTCTATCATTTAACACTAAATACTGCAGTATATATGACTACAACACCTAAAAACAGCTTAGTAATGATATAAACAGGCACAAACCAAAGCAGGAGAATGTGGAGCAGTCAGTGTCATACTCGATCCACCGCTTGATGTTTTCAGATGTTCCTTTAATCTATATACAACAAATTGAAAGTCCAGCATATAGATTTATACAATTCACACTGTTACATCGTGGATGTGCATGCTTTAAACCATATGTCAATGAATATGCAGAAAATTCATGTAAAAATTATATGATTTATACTAGTATTTCAATCACAAAACTAAATATTGTAATCAAGGCTGTTTCTGAGAGAGTGGAACAGGTCAGTGACCTCATACCTCATTCAAATTTGCATTCATGACATTGAAACTTAAAACATAAAATTGTAATTTCAAATGACAAATACCAAGAAGGCATTAAACAAAACATGCAATGATGAATAAAAACTCCATCCCCTAAACCTTAGCAAGCCATGGCCGTGGTCCAGTGGTTAATACGCTGGACTTGTAACCCAGAGATCCGAGTTCGAATCCCAGTCGCAGCAGGTCATACCCTTCTATGAAAATTCGACAAAAAATGTTGATATTCCTCCATATGTTGAGAAGTTGCCGGCTCCTTGTGGAAGGGTAAGTTAGTACTGGTTAGAATACAGTCCAGGAAAACTGGTTAGGTGAACCGGTTGCCGTATATAACTGAAAAATTGTTGAAAAATGGCATTAAACCCCAGTGACAATATGTCACATAAAAACAAACAAACAATAAACCTTAGCACTGGATCTACCCATTGATGTACTACAACGTACCCTATCAATGATTTGATGAGCATACTAGATCTGGTAGTTATATAATCTTTAAGGAAGTCTGTATTGTTTCCATTACTTGTTAACCACTTGCTGATATCACTTAAATCATCAATAATCTTCTCAGGTAAATGTTGCATCTGAACTTCAGGATCACTTTGTATTTCTATCAAAGAGAAATGTAGTCAAATAGAAATCACAAAACCAAAACATCAGCCAACATTGCATGCCAACAGAAACTACTATAAAATACAAAAACTATCATATAAAAACCTATATCAAATATGAATATTTCAAACATTAGTTTTTGAACAAATTGGTCCAAAAGGTAATTTGTATATAAATTCAAACAGATGTTAAGACAATTTTGCACTTTTAAAATCCATTCTCATTTACACTATGGTTCAGACATGACTATATACATTATAAATTAAATAATATTGTATAATATACTATAAACATAAAACGATCAATATAATTCATTAATTCACCCACCATCCTCTGCGTTGATGAGATCCAGGATTAGTACAGCTGGTACTGGTCGTCCATGGCGGGATAACAATGTATGAAACTCTACATGTAAACAATCTTTCCCTTGTTCAAATAAGGCGGCCTAAAAATAATTGAATGTCTGGTACAGCAGATTTTATGATACAAGTCAGTTGTAAGTACCAGTACTTGTGTTTTTCAATTTTTATGAAGAATGTTTCATAGTCAACAGTTAACACAAATTATATTTAGTAATGATAGCTTGCAATTAAATGAGCAGTTGACAGAATAAACAATTACACATCATCACACAAGTCCAGTGTATTCTGATAAGAACGAACTCAATCAGAACAAATATTTATGACAACAGCACACATCTCCAGTGGACAGAATCTGGATTTAATGAAAACATCAGCTAGGATGTTAAAGTGGTTGTTCCTATATTCATCTACTTTGGTTGTGACAATTTTAACTTATAGCATTTTAAACTGCCTTTCAGCCCATTTCCTTATTTAGCAAGCACTGGCAAAGTGCAGGTGTTCTACATCCTTATAATTGCATACAAAAAACAATTACATACCACATCTCTCAATTCCACTGTGTTCTGATTATGTTGTTTAAAATAATTGAGAGCTTCAAGAATTTTATCCATTTGTTGTAGATATCTGTCCAAGCCATGCATATCAGGACTAAAATATACAAACATGCAATGGATACAATAACAAACCAGTTTAGTATCATATAATCTGCTTATACAACTTTTACAGGGACTGAAATACTTTCAAACTAGCTCTACACCAATGGTACAGCATATAATATATCTGCACATGTCCAGCTTATCTAATGATTCTAATCCCTGATAAGAACTTTGAGTAAAAATCAATGACAACATTCAGTTGCCACCTTAGTGGAATCATGTAAGCAAATATATGCAATTGTGTTCATTTGCAAATTGGACACAATGATGCCTTAAGTTTTTTTTGTAAATTATGGTCAGTAAATGCTTTTAGGGTGTACTTGGTAATGAGAAAGAAATTTGCTGGTCAGACACTTCAATGAAACTGCAGCACAGTATGTAATATACAATACACATTGGCCTAATGATTTATACAATTCCCTCAAACATGCATTTCCATTTTACTTATAAAACACAATGCATTTTATCTACATGTTTACTTTTTATCAGGAATGCACATGACTTTTTTATATTGAAGTATTATTAACTATCAAGTTAAAACATAAATCGACAAGAAACTAAGTTCAATTCAAGTACAATGTATAATAAAGTAGTATAATGCACTTGACTGATTATATGTCTCATATTTATATACTGACTTAACTACAGGATTATACTTACCCGTCTTTGATCATCATTTCAGCATCTTGTGAAATATGGTAGTATCCTAATACATGATCAAGTGTTGTCATCATTTTGTCAATATCTATCATAAGATTAAGGAATCTAAAAAACTTGTGTCTCTCATTTTGTTACCACAAGTTCTTCTACACATTCATAACCTGACTTCTTCAGGGGTGAAGTAACTCATACTATTCTGTTCATAAATACTATACAGTCAATGAAGAAAAAATTACGATCCCTAGATATTTAAAAGCTCGTTTTTTTTTTTTTGTATCCAGTAATACGATAATAAAACAGTAAATTTTAGTTCTTGCCTGGATTTCAAACCTATAACCTCTTGATCAAGTCTTGAATTCTGATGACTGAACTTGTAAGTTGAAACCCAATAATTCATACAATCATCTTGGTGGATTTTGGTGTAAACAAATGTCATAATCATATATAAACAACAACAGAATTTAATTAAATCAACATGTCAAGGATACTTTCCTGTCTTCTTCTCAGGTTTTCTGTCTCATTATAAACTGGCACAATTGTACTCTCCAGTTTTCTGAGTCGACTTTCAAAACTTGACAGAATTCCAAGCATATTTTCTGTATTTGTGTTGCTTTTTCTCAATGCATCTTTCAGTAGAGTCAAGTTGCTCATCTCCTGTAGAAACAAAATTGGAGAAGCTGTCATGTATCAAAACTAAAACTAAAATATTATAACTGTTTTATAAAATGCCAGTTGCAAGATATGGTATCAGCCAAACCACAACGTTGTATTGACAATAGTCCATGTTTCTCCACTTTTTAGGCTTTAAATAAAAACTGATAAAGGCAATTAGCATCAATTAACAGATCAAATTAAAATTAAAAATTTTGGAGTTTACCTTTTTAAACAGATTTTCATTTATATGCTGGTGAACAGATAACCTAACCATTGCTCCTGGATTCTGTACCAGTACTAACCTTGTTCTCAGCAAGTAACTACTTTCTTCTCCACATGAATGTGCAGTTGAGGAGGACAAATAATGGCCTTATACTAAAAGTCTAGAGTAAACATCCAAGTGCTCTAGAAATACATTGCCAGAAAAGCTGATGAATTTATTGAATATGATCTTCATATTAATTTATCTACTCATTCATCAACATACAAACAAAAAAACAAGCACATTATTTTCATAGAAATTTGCAACTCGATACTTTATTTATACTTTTCAAAATGAAATCAATGTCAAAATTAAATAACGCAACCATTTGCAAATACAACATTTGATAATCATACATCAATTTTGTAAGTAAATTTGAAGACTCCTTAGCAAGTTAGTACGATTACAGTGTGAGACTGAAAGCTAGATTTACACAATTGTTTTTACAGTTTTTCCTGGAAAAGAACCTTATACTGACAGAAAAATGTTCAGTTAACCATAAATTATGATGCAATTTTAGCAAATATTGGTGATTGGACTTGCTAAACAAGGAGAGGAAAGATAAGTGCTTAAATTCATTTTAGGACATCTACTATTAAGTAGGTTGGTATGTGTAGACATCATCAAGAACAACTCTGTACACTTAATCATTTTACGATTTGCAAAAGTTTACATTCAACAGGAAAGTGAATGTTGACAGGAACAAAAAAATCCATAGTCGAAATTAAAATACATCACCAGGCTCATAATTAAAAAACGATTTTAAATCAATACATCAATATAATAGTTTTTAGCTAGGTATCCAGGGCTATTTTCCTTCTATAGGAAGGGCTGTTTATAGGCGTCTTCCCCTCAGGAAAAACCCTTAAATTCATGCAGATTTCCCCTAAAAATCAGTTTGCATCAAGTTTTTCTTCCCCTTTTACAAAAATACTGTGTTATTTTTCCCCAAATTTAAGAAAGGCCCCTTCCCCTACCCCTGAAAAATGCCCTGGTATCAAACTGATAGGTGAAAAGTGCATTCTTCTTCCTTTATTGTATACTTGTAACAGTGTTGTATATGTGTGTTTATAGAAGTTTGTATGCCCGTCAGCCCAATTAGCTCAGTTGATAGAGCAGCTAACTTGCAAGCAGAAGGTTGCGGGTTCTAGCCCTGCATCGGGAACTTTATTTTCTGCCTCCTATTACATACTTACTCACTTGAGTTGTATCATGAAAATGGCAAAAAAACTTCTCCACATGAATGACTTGAATCAGCGCTGGTGGACAACTGGCTTCAGACATAAAAGGTTTTTGACCAAATCATTACAGAGAACAAGTTCATAGCCCAGCGTTCAAACTCACAACTGCCCAGTTGAGCTAAGAGGGTGGGCTTAGCCTAAGGAATTTCAATAAGGGTTATGGTAAGATCATGGAACTTAAATGTATCTGTGTCGATTACATCCGTTTGGTGTAGGTATGTAAAGAGTGGATTAATGTTTTAACATCAAATAAATACTCATCTCCGAAACAACTTTGAAATAATTCATTATTCACAAGTTTAATTCATCATTCAATTCAATGCAAACTGATATGTTATGGTTGTTACTGTACGATCAATTTCAGCAGCAATGTGTAATATAGACAAGTATTCATATAAAGAAGTAAAATGAATGAAAACCTTTTCCAGTTTAGTATTGATCTCAGTTTTGAGCACTGCAATATCTTCCATGTTAGACATTTTCGTATTTTTCACAGTACAATAAGGGAAACACCTTTTTCCAAAGACGACAAGCCACCAGGATTAGGTTAAACACCACTAAATTATGGTCTCAGTAAAAAGCGACAAGAAGAATGTTAGCGACAAGAATTGGTGTGTCAACTTTAATATGAATACGCTGCGGCAATCAGTGAACGTTTGTTGTTAGTATTATAAAAACTTAAAGACTGAATTCACAGTCACCATCAATTTAGCGCTGTTTAACCAGCCGTCGATAGATTGTTGTCTATATACTGGTCCCCGTTCCATTTTGCAGTGCAGCAAAGGTAAAGAGTCAACGGGAACCAGTTTCTACCGGGAGTTTCCTGTTTATCCCGTTTTACAAAAGTACGACTTGTACTGGTCGAAATTTAAACTGGTTCCCGTTGACACTGACTGTATATAGATATCTCTGGTGAATTGCAACATTGAACGGAAACCAGTTTAATCCAAATAGTCTTTATCCAACCCCCTTAATAATCTCTAAATACAAAATGAAATGAATTTGCTGCAACTGAAATAATTATTTCTACTAAAAACAATTGAATAAAAATACAGTTGGTTTTGATATCCAAAATATCACATTTTTGGATAAGTGCAGCGACAAAATCTAAAATATCATTTTGGATTAGAGATTAGTCAGAAAGTGTGATTTTCGTCGCTGCAATTTCGGATATACAATAACGTGATATTTTTCAAAATTGTGTGCGATCATAGCGGACCTGAGATCCAATAAGATATATCTGGGTTAATTGTCTGATTTATCATCGGAACAATGGGTCGACGTTCTATTAACACCACGAAAAGTGGGAAATACATGAACCCCACCGATCAAGCAAGTACGAAATTATGTTACTTTTGTAACAGTGTTGTATATATATGCGTGTCTATAGTAGTTTGTATGCCCTATTAGTTCAGTTATTAGAGCAGCTGACTTGCAAGCAGAAGGTCGCGGGTTCTTGTGTGGCTGAAGTAAAGGCTGGGTTAGCTCAAAGAACCTGTCGTCCTGTGGTTGTTGCTTAATTAATTAAAGGTAGGAGGAGTGTGTAAGTCGAGTCTAAGAATCCACTAGGGGTTTGACTTAATGGAAGATAGGAGTGTAACTGTGTTGTATATATATATATGTGTTTATAGTAGTTTGTATGTCCGTCTGCCAGATTAGCTCAGTTGGTAGAGCAGCTGACTTGCAAGCAGAAGGGTTGCGGGTTCTAGCCCGGCTTCGGGACCTTTATTTTCTGCCTCCTATCACACTGTAACTTAGTGCAGTCAGAACTGCAATAATTCGCCTTTATATTTTGAGTCATTTACTCATCTTGATATGAGATGAGGCAATTAGACACGAAAAATGAAAATCCTTGCTGTTAGACCATTCAACCTCAAAGACAACTTGCCTTAACAATTTGAGCCCAATTTTAAATTCTGATTTTAATACATATTTTGCCTGTATAAGCTTTAGAATAAAATCGAACTTGCATGACATAGGCAAAATATTTCAATCATATGACTGAAGGTAGGACGGGTAAGCATTTGGAAAAGAAAACCTGGTTTTGTGACAGTTCCTGTCATTTCTTGTTTTTTATGTTCCAGGGAAAGAGGCCAGAAAAAGAGAGCTGAAAAAGGTAGGTTACACTTAAACTTTTGTAATGATGGTTATGTAGGAGTTTGCTAGTTGCAATCATGCACGTTTACAATTGAATTCTTTTAGCCAACAAGTGATTTAGTGACTTGCAATATTGATATGGTCTGATGCATATATTTTGGATATTCATGTAAATGAATCTGCAATTATAAAACTTATCATATGAAGTTACCTGTACATGTTTACTTTTAATTTTGTTGATATAATGTTATTATCTTCTTACAGAATAAGAAACAACGTATGTTAGTTCGTACTGCTGTTTTAAAAGGCAAAGATCCATTAAAATTACTTGAAGAAATGGAAATAATCGATCAGATGGGTAAGGATAGTGTCCATGATTTTAGTAATTTATTCTTGTGTTTCAGTTGTAATACAGATAATACACAACATGATAAATAACAATACATTTTTCTTTAAGACTACATATTTGTTATGCATGAATCACATCACATTTATTGCAGAATTGAAACCTATGTACAGACAGAATGTCAATCTCTATAGCTGCAGACCTGAAGGGTGCTTTTTACTTCGTGATTCCTTTTATTGTAGAATTTAATCCTATGGAAGCACCTAAGTTGAATGAGAAAGTGTTAAAGGACAAGAGAAAGAAATTGAAAGAAACATTTCAGAGAGTTTTCAGATTATATGTAAGTTTGATAATTAGTAATTTTTGCTGGTTTTCTCAGGGATTTTTACCACATCTTGGGAAAGCTACCAGTACTGACTGAATTTGGAAAAATTGGGTTAATTAAATAAAATGATGTTTACAATATTCAAACACTTCAGTCAAAAATTCATCTTTTGTTTGGGATTTCTTGAAATTGTGAAGAATGGTTACTGTTTTGAATTGGGAATGGGTCTGTTTACTGGTACCTTTTATAAAATGATTAGATAAAAATTCCTGGTTTTAATTTCTCTTCTATTGAATTCAGTTAGTAAGTTAATACTCCAGCAAGTAAATGTTTTAGATTCATGATTGGTAGAGAAACAGTTGGAGATAAATTGCTGGTGTGCTTTTCTGACAAATTTTTATAATGCTTTACAGGAAAAAGAAAACCCCGAATATTCAAAAGAATTGAAGAGAGCAGAAGTAGAATATGAGAAGAAGAGAGACAGACTTCAAGTACATTATGGTAATATACATTTGTATTTTCATGTTGTCTATGTGCAGTCTATGTGCAATAATATTTAATTTACACCTCATTGTTTCCAGCATAATCTTACTTAAATTACAAGACTAGTTTAAGACTCAAATTCTTTTTGCATGTCAACAATAATTATGTGACTGTCTTTGATAAAATGTTTGTATAATTGTTTATGTATCATTTCAGAACAAGTGAAGATAGCTGAGCGTGTACAGTTGAATGAAATTCCTTTACCAGACATGCCTGCTGAACCTGGTATCATTTTCTTTATAATAGAATTGGCTTTTGTAACACAAAGTTGTTTATTCATTATTCAATGTGATTTTATGACTGGACATTTGCTAAATTTTGTCATAATTCCATTTTGGTTCCAAATTGGACTTTTTACATTTTTAGTGTTTTCTGCAGGGTTTGGAAAGGGCACAGTGCAACTTAAATGTTTATTAACAAATTTCAGCACCATCAGCAATACCATTACCAAGTGATATTCCACTTCCACAAAAAGGAATTTTGAAGAAACAGTCAGCATACAGGAAAGTATATAAGCCTGCTTGATCTTGTTTTAAGGTCAGCGTCTGTTGGGTACCATACATATGTAGGATCTGTTTCATATCATGTCGTTCTGATGATTGTGTTGTGAAAACTTGTATTAAAGTATCACCTTTCTTCTGGTATTTGAATATTTACATTTATTAGTTGCTTCTTTTTTGAAAATAGATTAGCATCATGTATGTATTTAATCTTTATGACTGCTGATGAAACAGGTCTCTGCATATATTTTTAAATAAAAAGTATGCTGTCAGTAGATAATTAGTCAAGTCATTCGCAGCTGGTTGTGAGAAATGTAAGTTTCTAAGTATTTTGATAGTAAAAAATGTTGTAAAAAAGATCATTTGACCATTAATTTGACTTTATGAATGTTAGCAACATGTAATATATCTGAAGGTTTTCAGGCCTGTTTCACTCTTTATTATGAAAATGACAAAAGGAATCAATATTTTAACATGTATAATCAGTGTAAAATGTTTTTCATTGCACTGTTTCCTTGTGTATCACTAAAAATATTTTTCAACTGTATATAGGGCTAATGGAATCTTTTGTAGTTACTATTCAATTTTGTTTCCAATGCTTTACCTGCATTTTTTAATTGTTACAGTGATTCACAATATGGGTCATCATTAGATAGAAAAAAGAGACGACCCCCTGGTCCACCGCCAGGGCCTCCACCTGAGTTAAGTGATAGTGAACCAGAGGAGGAAGTGTATGATCCAGCTACAGGTACTGACTTCCTGTCATATTTTATTCTCTCTACTTGTGTGGTAGTGAAATCTCATAAAGGTGGGGGAAGTCGCTTTACAGAAACAGTGTAGCGCCAATGCTTAATTGTCTCTTCTATCCCAATTCAGTTTTACGTCAGAAAATCACTGCTATGAAAAGCTTCAAAAGTCTTTAGTGGATTTTGTGTCATACTTAAAGGCTTATTTGTTACTATTTTGTTGATATTTTGTTGATAGTTATACTAATTTCATACTTCAGTATGGCATATTTTTACAACTTTTCATTGAGTTTTACTGCACATAATGCAGAAATGTCATGTATTGTTGGTACAACATATCAACCCTATAGATATTTTTTTACATAATGGGAGAGACAGGCTAGTTTTGTTGTGAATGAACACTTTTGTCCATGATATTGCTTAACTTTTGCTTTTTGATTATTATTACTATCAAATAAGTTTTAGGTTCTAGTATCTTTTAATGGGACACATTTGCTGATTATTGACAGGAAATTTTGATACAGAAAGCTCATGAATAGTCACTTTATGACTACAGTATTCTTCATAAATTTTATTGTTGCTGATATCCTATGAACTTGTAAATTCTATAGTTTCAAGAAAATTAAAATCATAATTTGAACTTATTTATGGTTACAAATGCAGGAAATTATTTGTACATGTCTTAATATTTGAAGTAATGGTTTTATAAATAAACATATCATTAACTACCTGCTTAACAATTTTTATTGTTTAATGTATGTACTGTCAATTAAAGGAATTTCAGCCTCTTTTAAGACAAGGGAAAATCTGTCTTCAAGTCCTGTATTTTTAATCTTTTATTAATTTGTGTCTACCTCTGTTTGACAGGATATATTTTTTACATTCTATTTCACTATTATATTACAGGTATAGAAGAAGTTGTTGGTACAGTACATATTGAACATCCGATGGAAATGGAGTCTGATATTGTAGAACCAATCATGCCAGGTAGGTTGTATATATCACTAACACATATCCAGCTGTTTGCACAGGCGTAATATTTTGCACTTTGTTTTATATCAGGGCTTTCATTTGACCCTTAAAACAGTATTTTGACTTTTGATATCAGTAAAACAAAGCTTTCAACTCTTCAGGATTATTACCAATGGGACAAATTAACAATAAAATTAGAAGGAAATTTTGTTGACTTTTCAAATTATTATCAGACAAGGGTCATTTTTTACCCTCAACTTTTGACTTCTAGTGAAAACCCTGATAACATGAATTAGAGTTTTAATGATGTTCAACTTTGACACATTTAACAGACTGAGGATCTGCTTAACTATAGCATGAAATCTGTCAATACTTAAAGTAGATATCTATGGTTCTATGTACAGGAAGCATCCATACACAATGTGTGCTTTATTTTAGATCTTGATAAAGACAAAAAGAAGAAGATAAGATTTATTGATGATGATACTCGAGATCCTATGAAGGAAGAGAAAGACACAAGACTGAAATTTGGCTTACCAAAGAAGCCTCCTGTAACATCATTACAGAAGAGAATGTTAGAGATGGCAGGACAAGAAGTTCCTCTTGAAGGAAGTGATCATGAAGATAAAGATGGAAGTTCTTCTAGTTCTGATTCTGAAGATGATGAAAGCTATCGAAGAAGAGGTAGAAGAGAAGGGGTTGGTATATTACAGTCGAATTTCAGAAGTTCAGATGCAAAAGTCCAAATGCTATGAAATTTAGAAGACATTTGTTTCTATATAAACTTGATGTTAAAGTTCGAAATACAAACTCTGATAAATGCGAAAGTTCATAATAAAATTTAAGTACCTAGACCTATTATTACAATATGATGAGATACAAAAGTTTGGAATGACTATAAGCTGTTTTTTTACCTGTTAAATGTATTTAATAGTTAGAATTAATTGATTTATCTGCCGTTTGATTAAGATTATTACTGATAAACCATGTCTACAGCTGATGTAATTTATTTACCAACCACTGTAGTAAGAGCCTAGGTTGTTCTCAACATTGGGAGAGAATGTAAACACAACACAGCATGACAGGGGTTAATGCAAGTTGTACTGTATTATTGAATGCAAATTGAATTTTCCTTAAGTTTGATTCATGCATGCCATCGTGTGTTTTATTGTTATCAGGATAGTGAATCAAGCAGTGATAGTGAAGGAGAAACATTTGCCTCACATCGTGATGATACTGATGATGAAGATGATAAGAAAGATAGTCAGACACAGAAAATCGATGATGTGCATGTTCCTGTGGTTACTCCTGCTGTACAGGTCAAAGCTACGATACCACCAGGTCCCCCTCCTGGTGCCCCAACTGGACTACCACCTGGTGTACCTCCAGGTAATATTCCTCATTTTGTTATGAAATTGGAATGATTATATTTTTGAGTTAGTTACTATTGATGTATTATTTTCTGTATAAAGATCTGTAAAATTACTTTTCTTTTAAATTAATGTAGTTAGTTTCTTACTGCTAGCAAAGTAGATCAGGTTGTACATAAAATAATTCAAGCTAATTACATAATTCTGTGGTGCATGTTTTAGGTCCCCCTCCTGGTGCCCCACCTATGATGATGAGACCACCACCATTACGAGGTGCCCCTCCTGGACCCCCTGGTGGACCTCCAAGAATGATGAGACCCGGGCCACCTCCAGGTCGACCACAGGGCATGCCTCCAGGACCTCCACCTGGCCTCCCTCCAAATATCAGACTTCCACCCAGATTACCCCCAGGTGGACCTCCAGGTTTGTTGTTTCAGTTCTGATTATATTTATTTGCAATTTACATTTGCTATCAAGGTGCTTAATTATTAATTACCAATATTTTTAGTCATTGCCCTTTGTTTTATTTTACAGGTAAATTTATTAAGATTATAGCTCTTAAGCCATTTAAGGTATAATATGAACATTAAACAAGGTTGGATAGCAATGTGTTGATTTCATGCAGAAACACAGCCTTTGGCAGGGGGTATGGCTATGATTTAGATGGCACTTGTTATTTCTGAGTCATGTACATGTCAGTTATTTTGTGTGCATGATGTGACTGTCATGTTTGATCTTACTATTAATGCTTCATACCGCATTCACAGTCTAGATTGGCATATACTTAAAAGTATAAGGCCTAAAACAAAAAAGGTTTGTTTCCCGTTACCCAACTGACTCAATCTTTTACCTGCCGACTCTAAAGTTTTTATGGCATCCAGATTTAAGTGCTGTATTGTAATTTTCACAACAGTGTTGCCGATATATGTAAAAAAATAAATAAAAGAAAAAATCCTTACCTACCGACTTATATTTTTTTGGGCATGTAACTGGAAACAAACTTTTTTGTTTAGGCCTAAGTGAATATAACAGCTCAAAAACAACAATGTTACATTATTTCTTTACATCATTATGTAGGTATGCCACCCCCAAGGATGATCCGTCCTCCAGGTGGACCACATGGTATATCACCCGCATCTTTACCATTACCACCAGGTGTTACCCCACCAACTCAACAAAATCCAAATGTGCTGAGTGCTCCCCCAAGTATTATGAAGTTACCACAAAAGGTTTGTGTTTGGATTTATACTACATTTTATACGAGTTATAAATCATGGTACAGTTTTATCATTATACTGTCAGGGCTGGACAATTTTTTTTCAGGCTACCGTTCCTGCAGGACAACCAGTTAAGAATTTTAACTAGTTCTACAGCAATTTCCACTTGTCCTGGCTCAATTTCTACTCGTAATTACAAGAGGACGAGTAGATTGGTTGAGCCCTGACTGTTATCAAACGTCTTTATCTGCTTTGTAATTGAACATTTTCAAATCCTCCTATTGATCATTAGATGTTTTAATATATATGTCATGATTATTAAAGCAAAGTCACAACATGACACAAAATATTTGAATGAAGTATGATTTGATGTAGCAGTCCAATTTTTGAAATTACTATTCAAGATTACGTGTCAACTATTATATCACTCTAGGCTCCACAAGAAGAGAAGAAAGACACAGCTACTATATCAGCCAAACCACAGATCAAGAATCCTATTGGAGATGTTACAAGATTTATGCCTACATCTCTGAAGGTTAAACGTACGGGTAAAGAAACAAAAGTTAAAGTACAAGGTTAGTATATTATACATGCTCCAAATCAAGAGCAAATTTGTAAGATGCCTATGTATGAGACAAGTTCTTTCCCTTTGTTGTTGATATTAAATTCTTGTTAACTCCCTTTGATCGTTGACCATATTTTATATATATATATATATATATATATATATATATATATATATATATATTTGTTTTTATGTCACTGATTGTCACTGGGGTTTAATGCTGATTTTCAACAATTTTTACTTACTGTTCTCCAAGGAGCTGGCAACTTCTCCACTAATTTTCATAGAAGGGTATGACCTGCCATGACAGGAATTCGAACCTGGATATCCAGATTACAAGTCCAGTGCACTAAGCACTGGACCACGGCTGCGGATTCTTTATATTAGCTAATGTTTGATGTGGTTTTATTTGATTTTTCTGTGAGTTTTGTGTTGTAAATATTATGTTTGGCAATAATTTCATCATCTCTTTTTACAGATAAAGAAGAAGAGAGAAAGATGGTTGGCATGACAATACGACCTACACCTGCAGTTCAACAACCTGGTAAGAAGAAGGATGATGCATATGATCAGTTTATGAAAGAAATGGAGAGTTTATTGTAACCTCATAAATGGGTAAGTTGTTAAACATGACATTTATATTATGTTTGTATCTTACAGTAGTTATGTTTTTATTTAAACCTGTTTGCTCTTTGATGTAATTTCTGTGGGTGTTAGTTTGTCTATCTACTGGTCTATTCTTTCCTATATGAGAACATGGTTTCTGAAACGACATAAATTGTACCAAATCAAGACACTGTTTTGTATATAATTAGACTTAACTGTAAGAGCTATTTACAGTATGTTGACTTCCTGATTTGAGATATTTGATATCTTGTATAAAATGTAAAATGAACAACCTGAAGAGTCCCTTTCAATACTGATGTTATTATGTCAAAAAACTGGTTCTACTAATGTCTATGTTATCTGACTACCATGAATTCCTCAGCTAAAAACAACTCATAAATGATGTTTACATGTCTTTGTTATTTCTTTTTATGTCTTATTTAATGCTAATTAATACTTTTGAACAGTTTTCTAGCCATAATTTTGATGATAACTATGAAACTCACTCAAATTGTATCACATTGTATTTTTTTAATGTACGGTAGCTATTTTCTAGTGTACAGAAGAAACTCTTTTTATCAGTTCATCTATAAATTGGTTCTCCATGTAGATCGAACCCCACTTTCTTCACCATATAATTTACCTCTTTGAATATGTTTCCCCTGAATTCCTTACTGCAGTCAACATTTTTCTATAAAAACAATCAGTGCAGTGTAATAATTATCTTCAAAACCAAGCGATAAAGTGTCAGAATCAACAAGTGCATATATACATATACCTGCCTTAGTGTATTCATTACATCTGTGTTGTTAACCTGACAATACCTTAGTCCTATTGTATGAAGACAGTGCACTAATCTTTACAATTAATATACATTAGTGATTATGGTAACTACTGGGACTGTAACACCTTCTGTAAAACTCTTCAAAATTATTTGTTTAGAAACTTCAGATTGCTAAAATGGGTTAAACTCTATTTTATCTTATTTTAATGTTTTATGTTAGAATTTGTGCTTACCTTGGTAAAAAATCTGGGTTTATACATTCAGTTCACCTTTAGATTAAAACAGGCTCTTGTAAAACACATGATTAATTCCATGGCATTTGCAAAGTTCACAAAACAAAGTGTTTACACACAATTTACACTATGCACTCATGGAAAATGAGTGTGACTGTCATGTAGTATACTTACCGTCAGAACAAACAATTTTACATTGTTTTGAATTTTATCGAATATATCATTTTATTATAATTTGAGTTAAAATTGTCTTTTGTCCAATTAGTAGTATATATTTTGTAGTATCGTAAGAGAAAAAATATTCAAAAAAGATAAATTGTTTTTATTTCTGTTGAACATTACGTACTTTGTCTTAGTGTTCCATTATTTTTGACAATGAGTATAAAATGAAGTGTTCATTCTGGGAAATGTCATTTAGTGCCATATCCATTGCAATAATTGTACATGGATGGATTGATCTTTAAATTTAAAGTTACTGTGTTCTACAAGAGCTTATAAGTAATATTTGTCAATTTGACCTTTGGGTGAAATCTAAAGTGACCTTTGATAATATGGTGACCTCTGATAAAATAATGTGAATTACTGAATATGTTCAGCAGTGGCCGTAGTCCAGTGGATAGTGTGCTGGACTTGTAACCTGGAGATCGGGTTTTGAATCTTGGTCACAGCAGGTTATACCCTCATGAAAATTTGACAAAAATGTCGACTTTCCTCCATATGTGGAGAAGTAGCCGGCTCCTTGTGGAAGGGTGAGTTAGTACTGGTTAATATACAGTCCAGGAAAACTGGTTAGGTGAACCAGTGGCCGTATATGACTGAAAAATTGTTGAAAAGCAGCGTTAAACCCCAGTGACAATAAGTCACATAAAAAAACAAAACTGAATACTGTTCTAGTTTTGAATCTTGTTGCTGTTTTATTACTAACGTTTTATAGATAATCATATATATATAGACTATCATTATTGAAATTGCCCTTGATATTATCATTGGTTCTCAATAAATAAATAAATATTGAAACAATGACAAAAAAATGGAGTTGAAAAATGCTAGCGAAACTTCTCTTGAATGCTACAGTTACTATTCCCTAAGTCAGTGGCAATATGTCCTGTATTTGTTTTAATGCAGTCATTATTTAGAGAACACAATGATGAATAAATGTTCAACGTTAGGCAAACATTACTTCATCAATGGAAAAAAAATTCTGTAATCATAATTCAACAGTACTAGAACTTTGGTGTAGTTATGTGTTGACAATCGCATAGTACCAGATTAAGGACATAATTTATGCAATTCAACTGATTTTTATTTCTTGTTTATTTCATACCTGAACATGTTTGACTTCCTAATTAGTCCTCCTGTAAAAGAAATATAATTTGATACATTTAAATAAGTGTGTTAAAAGAAATTGGTATTTATAGTTGTACATATTGTGTGCTGGTGGTTGTTAAATACTATAGTCTTATAGAATACCCATAATTATTCTGTCATTTAGGGACTTTTTTCTACACCAATTATACCAAGGGTATTGATGATTGATATAATAGGGCACTGAATCAGATAAATTACCCTGTTTGTTATGGTGAAATCGTGTGTTACACAGATCTGGCTTATAATCCTATTACTGATTCAGTACGATTTGACTGTTTTATCTGGCAGTGTTGCCCACTCTGGTTGTCATTACATGCTAACTTGTTATGGATATAAACTACTTACTATGTAAATGTTTCGATCAATACCAATAGTATTAAGGTATATATGTATAAGATTAAGGTTTAATCTACAGGTATATTTGCCCTGTTAAAATATGTTTGCTATTGAGATGACTTATTTGCCTTCTCACTTTGTTAGTGCAGAAATTTAATTATGTACTGTCACAATATTTCATCTGTGGATGACTATACATCCTGTTTGTGGAACTGTAATAAATTTATTTTTGTTTTTCATACAGTGTATTTCTTATATCTATTTATCTGCTGACCGTGCCTAGTAGGTTTATCCCAGTGTGCATTTATTTATATTACATTCAGGATTAACTGTTGCTCTCTCTGGTAGGGTCTGTTGGTTGAGTGTTACAATCTTATATCTCTAATACGTCTTTAAAGTAGAGATTTTTCCATTTTTTTTTAAAATTCTATTATGAACCCTGAATTTTTTCTTGTATTCCTTTAAAGATATTTGACCTGATCTTAGGTAGGCAAGAGAAATGAATTGAAATTTCAGAAAATGAACAGAAAATAGAGTGCATGTTCATTTTCCACGAATATATATGGTAAGAATTAAGCAGACAAACATCCTATATAAAGATTCTACATTTATAAATCCTTGCTGTAAGTCTTCTAGAATAAAAATATAAAAGACAGTAAAATTATTTGTTGAGTTTAATTTATTTATGAATAGAGTTGATTGCTATTATGAACAATCCACTTAAAACATTCAGGATTGATGACAAAAACTTGATCAGTGAAAAATGAAAAATATACCAAAGCATTTTTATTAAGAAAATAGCAAACAATTGCTATCCTGAGAAATGTGAGATTCTGGCCAGAGTAAATGAAATATAGACATTTTAATGTTTGGTAGGCTATCTGTTAGTTAAAAAACACATGAAGCATTCAGGTGCTCTTTTATCTAATGTTGTAATGGTGAACTCTTTGCCAGTTTTATCACTTCATCTTTTATGTTTCAAATGATGAATTTATTTTTTAGTCGAGGTCTGTGCCCCATTCGAATTTTTAATTTTTATGTGAAAAAATGGCTGAAAATATGGCAAAGCTGGGTTTTAGTGCTTACTTCTGGTTTATGTTTCTCTAAAAAACATACAGTATAAAGTGTGTCATGTTTATTAATAAGCAAATAGTATCCTTATAAAAAATATACATTTTTTTCACAAAACTTAAGTTCTGTAAATTGCTTTATTTTGGGGCCATTTCATGCCTATTTGGATTTAGTCTTAGAATTAAAATAGATTGCCATGTTTTAGCAACTGATGAAATAAGTGTACATATGTATTATTTCAATTCTTACCTCATAGATAATTTGTTTTACACACTGTTCTTACCTGAAAACCACAAGAAGCACAGTTTCAACTGGCTCTAGGCATTTACTCCTTCTTTATTCATGTATATATTTTTGTGATGTCATCAGCTACTTGTGTCCTCATTACAACCATGACTGAAGTCTTCCTGTATGATAGTGTCATTTCATCATTAAACAATGTTAAACTGTAGGGTGTTAAATGGATGTGTAAAATGTAACTGTCAAGCCATGTTTTATTACAGAATTCTGTATGGGTTGGTTTCCTTCAGGCCTATATTTGTGAAGCAGCAAACTATTTTGAGAGCACTTATATTTAGATACAAACAGAACCATATCATTTTTTTTAAAAACTGTATAAATATATTAATGTTTATCATTAAGACTGATAAGTGTATGTCAGTTGAGGCTGTTAGATAAAAGTAGAAGTGAGTTTACAGTTGGAGAAGTATTTTAAAGGTCAGAGAACATGCTTGTACTCTGTGTTAATTTGATCTTCACCTGGAGGTAATTTCCTATGTCTGATATAGAATACATGTATATAAATATAGAATACAGAATATTTACTTAAGTTTTGAGTATTTAATGATTTGTACTTATAATGTCTGCTTATGTTTGTACATAATATTTTAACCTAAACTTCATACTTAAAGAAATATTAAATTTCAAGCTCTTATATTATCAGTATGCAAGATTATAATCGTGTACAGTAAAAACCTTGAAAACTGGACTCCCTGAAAACTTGAATTCTCTGAAAATCAGACAATTTTTCTTCAAGTCCCATTTTTTCTCTTCTATCACCAATAGTTCTCTGAAAACCAGGCTTCTGGATCAGTCTTGAAAGAGTCTGGTTTTCAGGGGTTATACAGCATATATCAATAGGTCACATTCTGTTTTCACATAATGATATCATGCATTTACATGTGTATCCTACAAACTTTGAACATATATAAACTCTCAGCATTTGTACATTAATGTTTTATGTATTGTTTTATATACTGACCATAATTATGATGCTTTGGTTTTACATTACCATGTTTCTCAGTGGCCTTAATGGAACCTCAAAGTTCTGTGGATTGAGTCTATTTATTAATTAAGAACAAGAGTTTGTTAATTTAATCATGTGAATGATCTATTTGATATCATGACATTATGCTTGTAAAGTTAAATTAATCATGAATTTGTTTGTTTGGAAAAAGTCATGTTTTTGGATTATCTTGACATGTGTTAGGAATAATCGGATATACAGTTGATTTTATTATTAGAAATACTATTCTTTGAGTCAAAGCTATTTCTTCAAACATTTTTCTTATGAGAAATTATGAATTTTATTCTGATAATTAGGAGGTTTAACAAGACTTGTCAGAACTAGTCATTGTCTGAAATCCTTTTTTCAATACAAAGTTTTATCTGATAATTTTTTATGATAAAATGTCATTTAAAATATCAAAATATCTTCCAATTTGTAGGTCATGTTAGACAGATATAAACTTATAATCGATATTTCCAATTTTGATCATTCTAAATCAATAAGATTTAAGTTTATTGATCTCTCGAGCTGTTTGAAGATTTACACATAGCAGGGTACAATAAAGTTGACAAGTTTAAGCACATTATATTACGACATGTCTATGAATCCTTGGATAAATAGTTATCTATCTGGAGTGGTTCATTCTTCTTAGTGCCTAC
The DNA here is from genome assembly GCA_008271625.1 of Lutraria rhynchaena. Lineage (NCBI taxonomy): Eukaryota > Metazoa > Mollusca > Bivalvia > Venerida > Mactridae > Lutraria > Lutraria rhynchaena. Next base: position 1,567,806 of record VIBL01000092.1, read on the forward strand.
TAACCATCTACTGGTGTTCTATATCAATATAATTGACAGTCAGTCCTACAGTCATACATTATTTATTTAATTTATTATTTCAGTTGAATATTTAAGCATGCTTTATGTATCTCTGCACATTTTCTCACACATTTAGCATGTACTGGGCACTAAAATTTGTCCATTTTTCATCACATGTTGATGTATTTAATATATACCTGTAAACATATTTTGAATGTACTGTCAAACCTGTGAACTAAGGCCACCCTTAGGAAAGACAAAAAGTGGCCTTTATTGACAGATGTCCTTTATTTGGAGGTCAGTTTGTTTGTTCTAAATAATCAGTAAGTTTTTTTTCAAAAATGGCCTTTATTCATTGGATGGTCTTTATTCAGAGGTGGGTGCAAACACAGGTTTGACTGTATTGTCAAAATGTTATGTGTAAATTTATTTTGCTTATTAAGTGATATCACTTCCATTAGGTTTATAAGTTGTTTGGATTTGAAAAATTTTTCTGTCAGCAAATCTTATATTTGTTAGTTATTAAAACCAAAACTATTGTGAACAAATATATAAACACCTTGAACTGTAATTTGAATCTGTCAGGTGATTTAAGACTGTCTGGTAATTAAAGTCTGTCATGTAATTTTAGTATACTGGTATTTTGAATTATGGGTCTTTTGAATGTTTTTGTCAAGATAAGAACAATCACGGTTAATACACTAGTCTTTGTACATGATTTTAATTGCACCACTTCTATTTATAAGATTGTACTACATGTATTCAAATTAAATTCTAAAGTAGTAAGGACTATTGCTTATCATATATAGTACAGTAGTAACTGATCATATAATGTATGCCTGTCAGCTGTTCTGATGAATTTTCTAAATATAAGATTAAAATGGTTCAAGTAAACATACCATACTACATAATCTGTGTTACTACTTTAAATGTTTGTTTACATGCTTCAAATTACCAATTAAGATATTGCAATTGGTTGTGTTGAATATTTACTGGATGAAAATCCTTCTTTACATTCATTAATACTAAACATGTGATCTTGTGAATTTCGATCATATTGATCAAAATGATTCAATAAAATATCTTATGGAAATGATCAAGATCAATTTGTCCTTTAGGTAATCTAAAGATGTGTAACTTTTGTGGTTATTTGTAAACTGTAATGAGGTATTTAAAATTCCAGATCAATCCTGCTGGTGCATAATTAAGATTAAGACAATTTTATCCTGCTGTGTGAAGCTGTCTTATATTTATGTGTATTTGTTTATTTCAATCTACTTGAAGAAAACTATGGATTGCATATAAATTTTATGGTATGAAGACATTTGATCTACCCAATTCTCATAGATGAGTCAAAGTTAGTTTGATATCATTTATGTGTTGTTTATTAAAAAACCTTTAAAATCTCCTTGAATTACTATCAAATGCCTGCCCACATGTCCCCCTCCAATGATCTTTTCCCCTTCTCATCTATTGTTAGGGAACAATAAGGGATGTGGAAGTATTGGTTATGGATTGGATTGTTATTAGCATTATGATGCATTAGTATTTTAATGTGGCATTTTAGCTGCATGTGGCAACATTAGTGTGCTATTATAAATTGCAGAATTATTATTACTGTCCTTGTTTAAAATTGCTATTTGAAATACCTTTTTTATGGTGATTGTATAGTAACCGACTTGTCCGTCTGTCCGTCCATGACTTTGATACTTATACAGTTGTTGCCTTGGACCATTCCCAATCCACCCATATCACTCAACCTCGATTTGACCCTGACCATATTTGGACTTATAATGCTTTAAATGGGCTCTTCCTTGGTTAACTAAATTGTACTGTTTCATCTAGTACCAACTAAAATGCTTTGATACTTATACAGTTATTGCCTTGAACCATTCCTAATTCACCCATATCACCCTTGATTTGAACATGACATTAAACAGATTAGGATTTATAATGGACTATTCCTTGGTTAACTCAATTTTACCATTTCATCTGGCATCAACACCTTTCACTAGAATGCTCAGATACAGTTGTTGCCTTTCCCAACCTACCCATACTACCCAACCATAAATTGACATTTACCTTAATTGGATGTACAAAATTTTAGATAGGTTATTTCTATTTTAACTAGATTATACCGTTTCATCAACGGCTATTTCTTAGTTAACTACATTTACCATTTCATCTAGCACCAATGCTACTTACTGCACTGATTTTGGTTGTTACCACATATTTTTGGCCCAGTTATGGGACTTGGTCATTTTTCTTATAATATGAATATATAAGGAATTTTGTATATTAGAAACTTTTGTTTCTACTTTTACTTATTGACCTCATTTAGATTCAAAATCTATTGTCAAGCATACCACTGGGGCACATAATGTGTTTATTGAACACAGATTCTTGTTATAAGATCATTTTAGATGGGATGGTCTTATTTATTCCGGCTCTTACCTTTCATGTACTGGGTATGTATTGATCACTGTGTGTGGAATTAGGTTACAATTATTGAGTTAAGAAAAGGTATTGAACTGCTAGTCTCTTTCGCAAGTAATTTATTGTTGTTTTAAGGACTAGGAATAAGTAAAGATTTCCATAATTGATGAAGTTTTGTAGATCCGAATCATCACACACTGTCAAGATGTTGAGTGCAGAGTTTCCTCTCTTTAAACCAAAAATGTATGTTGTCTTGTTTTCTGTAGTAAAGATAGAATGCCATGTTCAACGCATTGTTTGGTAAATAGTAACACACAAAATTTATACTGACAGTTACTTTCTGTACCATATTGTTCAATTCTTAATGACTTCAGATAATTACAATATTTTCCAACACTAATATACTCATGTCTTATATTTTTTCTAAGCTTGTTTCCAATTCACGACTACCATACTCTACAATCGTGCTAATATATTGAGTTGGATCCCCAGCTGCTGTTCTTTTATAATTGTGACCTAGCTTTTCTGTTTGCAAATAATGGTTGAAACTGCTTTTATAATTCACTCAGGGTAACCTTTTGCTAGTTCCTTAAAAAATCAAATTTTAAGGATGTTTTTACTGAATGTTTGTATGTTGTGTTCCTGTCAGTATGAAAAAAGTTTGGATAGTTGTCTGGTTTTGACAATTCCCTGACTTACTATAAATTAGCTATGAATTGTTCTCTTTATGTAAATGATAATGAAATCCTACTTTATGACATTCACAATGGTTACCAGGGAAATGTAGAAGTGTTGATGAAAAAATCAATTTTAAGAAACAAGGATTGTATTGTTTTGTATTGTTGTTTATCTTCAGTTTCTGAACTCCAACACACAGTTTTGAATTTCAGATTAATTAGTGAATTTGCTCATTGACAACCAATGTTGCATTGATTGATGATTGATTTTATGTTTGAATATTCCGAGTATATAGTGGTATTACACTCATTATGTTGTTTTACTTCCATGGCAAGTTTTGATTGTATACGACTTATTTCACTAAGTTCTCATCCTACTGTCTCAGTGGTGTTGAAACTTCACACAGGACCATTCTTCTTCATTCAAACATCTCCAGTTATCAGGTTGGTTTCCTCTAAGGCCTGTGTCTAAGTGAAAAAAAAAAATGTATGCCATTGTTGACTAGACTCAAATACTTGGCTGCTCATATTATAATAGGATATTAACATAACATTTTTACCTAAGTATTTGAGAATTATTAATATAACTTAGATTATGGCTGAATGTTTGGCAAGTAAGCAGGTTTCACTGCACCTTAAGGACAAGATTGTTCAATAGGTTGAATATGCTGTCCCTTTGACATTTGTCTCAAAGAAACAAATTTTTCACCCAGGTCTTAAAACTTCAAACTCTTTTTCTACAATAGGATAGGAAAGCTAGTTGAATTATACTTCCCCCCCCCCTGATAGACACATTAGTATTATGACCCATGTACCATTTGAATATTACCATGAAAAGTCGATTTTTAAACAATCTTGCGTCCTGTTATGTGACAAATATCTATATACCTGAAATGGGAATTTAAGGGGTCAATTTTGCTGTTTGATTATATTTTGATCACATTTGTATCATAGTTTTATAGCTTTTAAATTCTTCCCATTCTCCAACAATGGATTGGTTCAAACTGTAATCTTTTTGAAAGAGCCCAATGAGTGCATTCAGGCCAGGACTTGTACTGTGTAAATGTACTGTTTCTGACTTTTTACACTGAATGAAGGATTTTTATATGGAGGAGAAGGTTTGAGTACCATAGAGGAAACTTGTATTAAATGAGAGTCAAGGATGTACTCTATGGAGTGAAGTGAATCAATCAGATGTTGTACAAATACTTACAGATACCCCTGGGGAGACATCATATCTTATCTTAACAACTCAAGTTGTTCTTTGTCACAAACCATCAGTATTAATGTGTTTTATGAAATTTAGATTCACCACTTAAAGTTGTTTTAAACAATAAAATACTGAAATATTTTGTTTTTTTTTTATTCTATGATGAATTGATTTAATACTTACAGAGAATGATAATCTCATTTGAGTGTTTTGCTTAAACTTTAGTGTGAATAATCGGTTAATTGCCAAATTTGACATTATTTTTTGTTTTATTTTTATTACTACAGTTTCAACTTTTGTTAATGTATTTGAATTTGATGAAAGTTTTATCAAGTTGAAATATTAGTGTAATAGAACTTTCTTCGAATTAGCTTCATGAATGGGTAGTTTAACACACCTGTCTGGGAATGCTTAGATATATTATGGAACAATACTATGGCATACTGTCATTTATTGTTAATAAATGTTGTAAACTATCAAACATCTGGAATTCTTATCCTATCAACACAAGGTATGCCTGCAATGTCAAAATATTTAAGTCATGTTACAGAAAAATGGAAGTGTGATAAATCACCTGTTTGACCTCAATTTGTTTTTGGTCAATCTGATGTAAGGTAACAGTGTAATACATAAATACTGATAATCTAATCTTTACCTTTTCATTTGTAACTCTATACCATTAGTTTTTTTTGCATGACATTCTGTTAATACAATCAGATGTTGGAATGTGAAGGGATTGCAAGTTTATGAAGCTATAAATTTCCTCATTGATAAGTGATATGCACTCAACATTACATTCTACACAATTATTCTAAATTCCATGAGATACATGTACTTGTGTATATAACACACAGAAGTGTCATTATCTGTTCAATATGGCTTTAGATATGTTTGGGATAAAATTGGGGCATACCCCATTATAATGCTTATATTAATACATATGTTCAGTATCTTAAAGGCCAACATCTCTGTATATGGAGCACTAATTGTGTAGTTAACTATAAACAATCATCATTTCATCATTTAAACCAAAATTTGATGTCAAATCTCATATTGATGTTATTGATATAAAATCTAGATCAGGTATTGTGTCCCTAAGATCATCATCTCATTATGTATTTATAGAAACAAGGAGACATTTAGGTATTCCTAGAAATGAAACTTGCAAAACTTGTATAGTAGATTAATACCATTTTATTGCTGTTTGTTTATGTTATCAAATTTTTTACGCCAATAGTATTTATACATGAAAAATATTTAAAAAAAACTCTTGCATTAAAAAGTTTAACATTTTGATCTTATGTTCTCACATTAACATCATCAGAAATTTGACTTCTGTATTCTCATACTAAGCTGTTAACTTCAGAAGACAATACCTAGTCAATATAACAATTCATTGAATTACCTTGTATAAATATTTCTGTTTATTACTGCATTTTGACGCTTTGGCCAAATAGTTACCTTTTTATTTCACATAGACTAAATACTAGTAAGTAGTATTACTTGTAAGGTACATTTTATACTGTAGGATACCCTGAGTATTATAAGGTTCATCTTACACTGTAGGATGGCCTGTTTACTGTAAGATTCATTTTATACTGTAAAATTCATTGTGAGATACATACAGTACCGTTACTGTACATGATTTATGTATCATGCAACTAACTACTTGAAGATTTATTGTTTTTATCTGAACATTCTCAGTATACTTGATTAGAAATATGTACACTTACTATAATTTACATATTGTGATTCTATTATCTTCATGAGAGGAACACTTTGTACATATGGTAGTCCTTAATTGATGTTAGTGTACTTGATGCAATCCACTCCAGATATAAATCCTACCTTATCTATGAATTGCTGATAAAAATTGTTGACCTTGTACTGAAGGTTTGTGTGTCTGGACTGAAGTCATTATTTGATAACCTAGTGCTTTTGTCAAATAGGAATTCACAGTTTACTAATCAATAATGTACCTGTCAAACTTAGCAGGTTAATCGATTTTTATTGTTCAATTGAAATGTACTCTGAAATAACTGGACATTCAGATCTTAAGGCATTGATTAGCCATTTTTTTAGTTAAGAACTCAATATATATATATGATATATATATAACATACTTATCACATTAATTATTATATTGACTTACAAATGTTTAGCTCAAACTTAAAATGGCCTTTTCACATTTAAGATACAATTTAATATTGCCGTGGCCGTGGTCCAGTGGTTAGTACGCTGGATTGTAACCAGAAGGTCCGGGATCGAATCCCAGTTGCAGCAGGTCATACCCTTCTTTGAAAATTTGACAAAAAAGTTGATTTTTCTCCATATGTGGAGAAGTTGCCGGTTCCTTGTAGAAGGGTAAATTAGTACTGGTTAGTATATAGCCCAGGAAAACTTGATGGGTGAACCGGTCGTCGTATATAACTGAAATAATTAATATACAGTTTGTGTCAGATTCGATATAACAATTAGTCATCATGTTTGATTTTTCCTTAATAAACTGATAGTCCTGTCAAAAGAATGATGATATTCAAGTATTCAAATTCTATATGCTGGTAGTATTTGTATTGTAGAATTTAGAATTGTCTGATACAGGCTGGTTCATACTGATGAATTATTTCTGTTTTCAGGTTTGCTGACATACCAGTTGCACATCAGTATATGGAGATCTCATCATGGATGTATATATTCCATACGATCTTAGATATTCTACTATGACAGCATGGTTTCAGTGCTCTGCAAGAAAATTAGATTACTGCTGTGCTTAATACAACTACAACATTCTGTATAGTAAAACTTCACTTGGCAACCACTTCAAAATTATAATGACCAGTTATTGTCTCACCAGATTCCTGTGTTTTCTGTATATTTCATTCTGTTAGATCACCTCCATATTAAACCATTTTGGTTCAACAGAATAAAACACTAATGTTTCTGACTATGTGAAGTCAGTGATTTTCTGGTATACACTATACACAGAGCATGCTTGCAGCAAACAGCTCGAATGTTTTAATGTATGTTGCATTAAGTTCTTTAAATTATGTCACACAAATAAAGGTGGTTCGTTGATTGAGCTCAGTTGCAATATACATTGATGTATCAAGATCTGGATTTGCTAATTGTAAAGTATTGGAAGATTTGCTTGCTGTTAAATATTGGAAAAGATCAAACTATTCAAAATTGATTGCTGACAATAATTTCTGGAAATCAGTGAGGAGTTTTAGTCCACATAATTTATGCATTGACTCAATTGTCATGTCTGTATATACTTGTTTAGTAATTTGATACAATCTGTCTATGATTATTGAGTTATTGTCATGATATATTCATTTTTGTGCCAAGCACTTTTCATGTTCATTGTCATTTTACATTTCTGTCATATGATTAAATGATCAATTAAAAGTTTAATCAGAATTATGTGTGTGATCTGTTGTTGTATTTGTCCAATATTTCCATGTTGATATTGATTGGTTGAAGAAATGGCGTGTTAATCTTTATATTGAATATATATATATTATGTATATAATGTGTGGGAAGACCAGTTTTGATAAATTAATTCATGATAGATTTGTATTGATTTCTCTGTCATATAATTGTATACCAGTCGTTAAAGAAGATAATGTCACATAATATCTTGTCTATTATTTGATCTTTATAATAAATTGTCCAAAGTATTCAAAAACAAACATGGGGGGGGACAATACCCATCAATAATTGTCTGTTAAACAATTGATAGAGAAGTCATTTGATCACATCTATATTGATATATTATCTTCAAAGATAAGGTTTAAATTCTTCACACTTTATATAGTGTCCCCTTTTTGTTAAAACATGAACATTTATAATTCTTCCATGGGGTAACATTCTTAAAAGCTACAGTAGCAGTAGTAAGGATTAGAATTCGTTAACCTTTTATTTAGTGTTACCCTCTCATAAGTTCATAACTATTGTATTGATCTGCCATGAGTAATATCATTCTTATCACTGCATTATTGAACAGAACCGTCACACTGAGTGTTAATCTTAATAAATTCTAGTTGTAATATTAAACCAATATTTGAAAACTTTATTATACCTTTAGCATTCTATGTCTGAATTTATATTAGTGCAAGTTACTAGATACATGTACTTCTTCGTTCAAAGTTGTTGGTCTATTATTTTTGGCCTGCTACTTAGCAGCATGTATGATTTATGTACGTAATAATATTACAGTTCAATAGAGACTTTTATTATAATACAAACATAGCCATACATATTACAGTGCAGTTGAAATAAGTATGTTTAAAAAAGGGGTGTTGACCAAGTTGAAAATAGATTTGAATTGGTAATATGGTACAGTGTGTAAATATACTGTATTCTGTGGGCTCTTATACATGACTGACTAGCTCTAGCACTTCCTCTGATATAAGAGAAAATACTTGCATAAACCAAGAGTACATTGATTTTGGCAGGTGGTAACTGTATTTACAAAAAATAGTTTGTTGTTATAAGCTGTCAAAGTGGAAGGAACAAAACATGTGAAGAGTTCACCATTAACTGAGTGTAACTGAAACATCCATTGAGTGTAATTTACATAATATACGAACAGGCAGTGATTATTGCATAATCTGTGAGCTGTGTGTAATTGACACGTGATAAATCTGCAGAGTATAACTATCACAAACTCTGTAAAAAGAATGCAGTGCATAATCTGTGAACAGAGTAATTATCACAAACTCAGAGAACACAATGATGACAGAGTATAATTAACCATTTGCCTCATAAGCATACTTTGGACTCTTTCAAATTCAAAGATAATATACAAAACATCAATTTATTAAAAAAAATGGGTTATTTCTCTCTGACAGAGTGGAAAACATACTGGTAAAAGAAGCCATTACCCATTTTAAGCAATGGTTTCTTTTGCGACAATGTTTTCAAAAATTGTCTGCTTTAGATGCGGGGGGGATGCAATATTATGAGGAAAAGGGTTAACACATGTAAACAGAATTGACTATCACATATTCAGTGAACAAAGAGTAATTATTACAAATCTGTGAACAAAATATAATAGTAACACAGTCTGTGAACACAGTTGTAATTTAATGCTATCATGAACAAAATACAATTATATCTAATTCTCATATATTTTATATAAAGCACAATTTTCAATTAGTAAATGTAAAAAACATGAATTTCATGCAAATATATGAGAATGAAGGCCAATATTTGAGATTATTCTCAAGGAACCATAATCTGTAGGTTAGACTATATCATGATAAGGTTAGTCTGTACCAAGTACCCCTAGTGATATTATTAAAAACATCTAATTCTGATTCAACTTACCTATGGATACATATTAACCTGCTCATTTTTCATAATTAGTGATAGTAACTGTAGTTTTCAACATTAAAACTGATTGACAATTTTGGCATTATGTTTAGATATTGTCAGATTGTTTATACTTTATTGAATAATTTATCAATACACTTTATTTATAATAAACTTTGTTACATGTATACACAAGTGCTTTTGTTTACTGAGTAATGGTTAATTGACAAAATTTTTATCAAGTAACAAAATGCTTGGTAACTTGTTACATACACATATTAGTAAAAACAAAGTAAACACAGACATTATTATGTTATATTGTCAGGTTAACGTCTGAGGGGGGAATTTATCAATACGTCATGATTCATTATATGTTAAACCAAATATATGTATATCCATAGCACAGTATAACATAAATAGACAAATGTCGATATAAGCATTCTAGATATTGGTCGCTGATAAACACTGAGAAAAATAGTAACATGGCATTCAATTATAACCCTTCATATTAATAACCACAGTCGACCTAGCTTGCACCATTCCCTAGTAATCCAATATTTACACAATATTTATTTGTACTGTAGAAATTGAACCAATAGCATTTGAAATAATGGTTACAAGATTAACGTTATGTTTGTATACAGTTCTAACTTTAAATTTAGGTCAGCGCTCCGTCATGCAAAAGTACATTTAGGTAATATGGTTTTATACAAATAACATTTTTTTCCAATAGTAGTAAATAACACTGTATACGAAATTGTGTATCTTGTTGTTGCTGAGTGATTTGTCCTTGATGTTTTAATTTGACAAGAAAGATGAATAATTATCATTTTTTATTCTATTTTTCATGATTTGTGCTGAAGTTTGGCTTGGTCTGTTATTTCCTCTTTGTTTTCATGTTATTTATTTGCACTATTAATTATAAATTGAAACATACTGGTGTATTACAGAGTGTTATAGGTGTACCGGTATTATTGGTTCACCTAACTAGTTTTCTTTGACTGTATTCTAACCAGTACTAACTAAACCTTTCACAAGGAGCTGGCAACGTCTCCACATATGGAGAAAAGATGTTTATGTCAAATTTTCATAGAAGGGTATGACCTGCCGCGACCAGGATTTGAACCCGGATCACCAGGTTACAAGTCAAGTGCATTAACCACTTTGAGGTATTGATATATTACTGTACCATCTAAAGTATATTCTCGTGGTTAAATGTTTTCTGGAATTTTGCGGAACCTCCGGTTTTTCCCAAGTCCTGACCCTACTGTTTTTTATTGTTTCCGAGGGACAGAGGTTAAAATTTCCGTTTTTTTTTAAATTTTCGACTTCTATCCATGCACTCTGAGGTATCGATTTACAATGTGTAACAATTAAATGTAAATGTGTTTGTGTGAGGCATTGATTGTATGCGAGAAATATGGAGAAGAAATGATGGAACAACTGCTTGTCACATTTATAAGTGCAGATATTGCATGTAAGACTTATGACAGATGTCTACCATTTAAAAAATTGTCGCGAGATTTATATTTTAATCTGTCAAGATTATACAATATACATTGATAGAGCAGACTGTAAGCGCAACAATGATCAACTTATATATATATTTACAGTTTTGAGGTTGAATGCCTTAATTTAACTTATTATGAAAATTCTATATAATTTTAGTGTGTTTATAGCACAATATTTATTTTTCAATAAAACATTTCACAGACCTTTGATCCAAGTCATCATAAAATGAAAAGGTTTAAATCTTGTTACCTCACATACAATATACTATACATTATAACCCTGTTCAATATTGGAGAGAGATTAAGCTGGTGTAATCATGGTGCCCTTTAACTTAAATTGTATAAAAGCGATCAAATAGAACGTTAGTTTAAATTTGATAAAAAAAACATGTTAAATGGCACTTCATGGACGGAAATTTGAAACACTGGATTTTAGCAAATTTCTGATTATAAAAATTGTACAATTGTAACAAACATGAAAATATCGTTTGTCAACGGAAAACGCAAGAACATCAAGCATATGTTTCCTGTATACATGTGCGTCAAACCTTGATTTTTGAGACTTGCGTGAATTTCCCATTTTCTGTGCTGACTACACAAGTAAAATCAAACTTATGCAATGCCGAATATAACCAATACATTTGTCTTAAATCTGGTAAATAAATAATGCTTTCTTTCTGTTATAATAAAATGCAAAAGTGGCCCGCGTCAAATTTTGAGTAATATATGTAATGTATTCTACAAATTATTTATTATACTGTTTATTTATTACATTGTTTTATCCCCAGTGTACACAAATTATATATGATAGTATATTATGTTCAGTGCGCACAAATTAAGAATTGCAGTTCTCAACAAAAAAATGAAAATATATTGGTCTTTCATTCTTTTGATTGTGTGGAAGTCAATGAATATTTTATTTTGAGGAATGCATTTATTCAGTACAGTGAACAAAGAATTCTGTAGTAAAACACAAATGCCCCAGACAATACAGAAGTATGTTGACCATGGTCAATCCACAATTCAAATGTGTGTCACAAGAATAAAACATGTTGTAGTGTGGTATTGTATTAGCTAGACCTAAACTCAAGTATTAAGGTAGACATGTAGTCCTGGTTTATTACAGGTCTGTAATATGATATTATATTAAAGCATTAATATACACCATATTATCTAATCTGATAGTATATACAATATCATGCACAATAAGTCTATTATGTTTGAGGTGAAGTATAAGAAATATCATACCCCAGCCAATTTAAAGGTGGTGTTGATTGTCAAGTAATCATTATGTGTTGGAAAGATTCATTGATCCATGCTAAGGTGCCTCATCGTTATAACTTTGTGTGAGCTTATTCCAGCCCCCCTTCTGATTGTGGCCATTAAACCCGAACATTTTGGGTCACTAACACTCTATGAGTTATCAAATGACTATTCAAATAGTATTTAATGTAACAGTTCTATGTAGTTCAATATTCAATCATTCAATATACAAATACAATGAATGTTTCGCCCTATTAAAGAGTTTCAAAACAAATGCAATACTTGGCATTTAGACCATGTGGTATTTAGACCATGTGGCATTTAGACTATGTGGCATTTGGACGATCTGGCATTTGGGCTATTTGACATTTGGACAACAGCGATTTTTTCCTTCTTTCTTCCCAATTGAAAATAAAGTCATTTTTTCACAATCCCTGACCTATAAATTCCCGATTTTGGCTTCACAACATGCATTGTTTCCCAGTTGGACTGGACCTGGACCCTTTCCCTAAATCGCAAAAAAATCAATGGACTATCACGAATTAAAGACAAAACCTGCCTTGCAATCTGCAAGATGACAATAGGATAAAAGAAACATGTTGCATATACCAGTGAAAACATGATACTTGATCATTATTATAATATATCAACGCTTGACAAAAATATGAGTCTTCATGAAAATCTAAAAAAAATGCTCGAACTTAACCTTAAAAATAAACAAAACCAAAAGTTAGTTTTGTTCAGCTTTTAATTTGTAACCAATGGTAATTGATATCTGATACGTCAACCAACATCACTTAATGACTTGTTACCAAAACACTTGCTGTCCTGTTAGCTCTACTGTATTTGGCTTTGTTTGGTTTTCGAAAGCGCTTCTGTTAGTCATTAAGTTAAAATCACCTATATAGTAAACGATACCGATTCTTCTGTTTGTCTTATATCAAGTTAAAATCACCTAAATACTCACCGAGATCAATTATTATGTTCTACATTTAAACAATGTGAGAATTAGGGCGTCGTGTATAGCATTGTGTTCGTTGTATGAAACAACAATAGGCGTATTATGCATTTCACAAAATAAAGCAAAATCTCTCACATAATTTTGTATGAATGGAAAAGAAATATGACATCAGGTTATCTTAGTTTTAAACAGATTCATGAAATACTGAAATTCTATTTTCATTTATGAAAATCGCAATGTTGCGACAGATCTAAAATCATTGTAATAGTTATGATTTTTTTCTGAACTTACCTTTCGTATTCATGAGGTAGAATGTGCAATTTGTCCAACAATATTTTCTTACTTCGGACTTTGCATAGAGAAACTAGGGTCGGCGCCAAAAATAGAGTCGGTCTGGTAACCGTAAACAAGGCTATTTTTTCTGGCCTAAACCAATACGCACACAATGCAAAATTTTACGAACATGTCACCGCACGAACGGTTCATCCAACATGTTCGTATACTAACATTTTAAATATACCAGTATGTTTTAACACATTTACCAATCTGTCAATCGCGTGCGTCGCAATTTTTAGAGAATATTTCCCAATAAAAGATTTTTTCAAAATAAGATGGAAATTTGAGTTTGCAAGGAGGTGTACAATCTACACAGTATTCAGAATCTACTCATGAATCTATCCGTTGCATCAATTTCGTCAACGTAAATATTAATTTAAAACTATGACTGATAGATTTTGCAGAAATTACAAGCATCTATTTTGTCTAAAATTCAATTCTATCAAGATCTTATCAGCTTTTATTTTAATTCCGACTTTTTTATCTTGATTTGCAAATGCATGCATTGTTTAGCATGCCTCGTGTGGTATTCACGATCAGTCAATTTGTTTCACTAGCCTTACTGTGTGTGTCCGTCTGTTAAAGCAACGTGGTCAAGACTGCTATGGCTTAAATACGCATTTGCGCTATCGTTTCCCAACTGTTACTGCTTGACTTCGTAATAAACGAATCGGCTGGCCAACTGTTCGTAATCGAGACCGTTTGGGGCGGGGGTTCGGGCAGCCATTGCCCAGGATTATCATTCAGTACAAGTTGTCATTAATGGCAATTTAAATGCTCATTATTATTGTGATTACATACGTTATCATTGCGTTATTCATTTATTCCACAACAACGCCTACATCGCGATATTTCGGCATGTAAATGCTACATCTCATACAGATAAGGTTACTGTAAATTCTCTTATAACATATATTGTTAATTTTATTAATTACAGGCCCGATAATAGTTCTGAGTTCTGATTTCAACGCAATGGAGCCCGTCTGGGATATTCTGGACAGACGAGTGAGGAATCGTCACAACCAATGTTACCACTTCTGTGCTCCGGCGATGCACTACAGTGGTCAACTCAAGAGGTGTTCATAACCGTTATCAAACATTATTTTCGTCTTAGCTCCTTCCTCATTTGGTCAAAAATACCCATATATTCTGTTAACTTTTGGACTTTATTGTTCGCACAACACGATGCATTATGGAGCACCCTTTAAAAGCATTCAACAATGACTCCCCATATTTGTTTTCATCAAGCTATGTCCAAGCAAACATGGCGGAAGTTTCTTATTTTGTTCAGTATTTTTATTATATTTTATATAACACGACCGTCTGTATAAACTTGATTGGACTTGTAAGTATTACAGCTGATAATCAGTTGATCACAGTCGGTCAAATATGACAGAAAATTGGCAACGTCTCCGACGTATTGGCACACGTTCTGCTCAGAGTAAATGCTGAATACGAATGTATAGTATAATCTTCAATAAGTTGCGTGATAGTTCTGCAATTATCAAATGTTGCTGACATATTTTTATCAAAGTAGATTTTGCTTGTGCAGCAAATATTGACATAGATGGGGATTCCTGAATGGACCACCTTGAGGTGTGTTACGATTGCCTTTCCAGACGAGCATCGTAATATACAGTACTGTATTTATAAAATTCAACAATCGTCACGTTTCGTTACTTGTCTGGTAGGCTACCGACACACTGACATGTGAAAGCACGCTATCCCTGTCTATTTGATGTATGTCGGCATTCCTGTATGAAAAAATTATGTATGTGATCTGAAGGTTATATGTTGAAAAAAAGTAATTAATTGATACATATCGAATTTTAAATATGTTGACACTCAGTTCTTCTATTGTAAATTTCCACGTATTTGGCCCTTAATTGAAAAACTAGAACTTATTCTAGTATTTTCTTCGCAGAATTATATCCCAACTTTCCATCATTTGTACTTGAGTTTCCCACGCGTCATATGCAGCGACGTTAAAATAGACATTGTTACGTGTAACCAACGTTCGCTTCAATCTACCTCAATGACGACATTAAGGCCGAACTCATATTTCAAGGACATGTCACGTCAAGACATACGGGATTGTGCGGAAAGAGTTGGATGATTACGTAAACGCATAAAGTCATTGTTTTACCATATTGTGTAGCACTTAGTGTTGGCAATACATTTGGATTCATACTTACCTTTGATAACGTGTGATATGTTTATTTCCATGTGTGATTTCCTTGTGTTTTTTTTTATCATTTGTCTGTAGTAGTACGGAATGATTAACTAAACGTTACATGTAATACATGTACTGTACTAAGTACTTACATCTGATGACGACGACACATGGTGTTTATTATCAAGTCCATGATTTATTAACTATTTTGATTTGTTTAATGTTATTCATCTTCAATATCTGTGATTTCAATAAAAAATCTTACAAATGTATAAATACGGTATGTATTGACGTCAATAGTCCTACAAATAATATCCGTTTCATACATTATTAAACCGGACACTAACTGTATGACGTACATGGTCATGATCCAACCTGCGTAATCTGCACATAGTAGAATCAGATGTTGATAAAATATAAAAATCATTGCACATGTATCTACATGCACTATAAAAATAGTAGTTGATGTAATGGTGTATATACGTTTAATGAAATGATTGTTTGTCAGAGTCTATTTCCCATCTATTTATACCGTAACTCGAATAAATACAATGTTGCAATTTTATATCTTCCTATTGTATATCCTTTTTCGTGTGGCAATATTGTATAATTTTATGCATTTATCACCGTACATGGTGACACTCGGATAAATATTATAATCACATTATATTATATACATGTACATATATTTACGTATTTAGAGATAAAATCAATAAATATTACATTTCAGAGGTTATCAGCTAGTTAATCACCTTAAGTTTGATATTCAATAACTTATAACCTTTACATTGAGCGCACGGTTCACACAACACAGACACTCCTTAAGTATTTTTGTATTACTGCAACGGTATTACATGTACATCAAATTGCTCGCTGTCAGATTCCCATAACATGTCACTTAATAGGCAGGGAACCAGACTAGTCACTTATCATGTTTCTGGAAGCAGAAAATAGACTTTGTACCGGGAATCTCTGCGCCGTTAGTTTGCGGTCTCTGTTGTCTCTCAGTAGGACTTGTTGGAGAGGGTGTTAAGCCTGCTGAAAATTTAATGTCATTTATTTCCAATTTGTATGTTTTAATCTTGTTTTAACAACATGAACCGATATATTCGACCCGTTTATCCTATAATACTGTCATTTTAAAGCTGGATCCTGTTTGATCACGGTCCTTATAATAATCCATAATCTTTGAATATCCGATTTGATTGTAAGTGGATTAATGATTGCCGACTATACACCGCAGAAAACACTCGATGACTTCTACATGTACAGTGAGGATTTCATGATCGATCTTGAACTACGGCATAAAAAGGTTTTGACTTTCAGAAGACTGTGAAATTGACAGAATAGAAGCTGTCTAAAATCATAAAAAAGTTGCAATGGCTTCATCCAAGTTACGTTACACAAATACTAACTACATGCACTTTATTCCAGTATGCATCTGTGTGACAGAGACATAGAATTTGAGTGGTGACGAAGTTAAGCGGTTATACCTGAAATTATAAACATGCTATTGAACGTTCTGTATTCTAACTAAGATTGTTATACATCAATACTACTAATTGCTTTAGTAAAGACTAAAGAATATCAGACAGTTTTATTTTTCGGGACAAATGGTGTAAAAGTTTGAGATCTCTGCAAAAGTCATATTAATAAATAATTTGTTATATGGATTCATTCATAAGCCTAGTTGCCTTAGTATCGCCGTGATCAGTAAAAATCAAATAATTATGTAAATATGTGCAAATATTTGTAGATAACGAAATTGTGATTCAATCTACTTGAACGTGGTTTAGTTTAGATCTACGTCTCATAAAGTAGAAAAAATGCTCAGTCAGGTTCTTATCGCAATGTGATTGACGTAAGCAATATCTCTTCAAAATTTCTAAAAATGGAATGGTGCGGCTTACGAATGCATGCTTAATACCTATTAGAGCAAGTATCATACATATCGGCTGGTTTTAATTCAATATACATTTATTAGAAGTATGTATAACTTGATTGTTATAACACGAGCATTTGTTCCATAGTATACTTACTCATAGAAATACGCTCTGGTCTATTCACTATTTAGAAATATTTACTTTTTTTTACATTATACTTATGATTGATATATGGGATTTTTGTATTGAACAATGACCTATTTATCCGCAGGTAATTTTTACATTTAAATTTCCATTATTAAACATAAACCACTTCATTAAACGGTTGAATTTCAGATGTATTCAACCCACATAACTTTCTATAAGAATAACTTTGAACTTCTAACCTATTACATTCAAGAAATACACATAATCCAAATATAAAACATGATTTATCTATCACTAGGCTCTAGGCTTAAGCTGTACATTAATGTACATAAATTCTTTATTAAATCGGAACAATCTACGGATGAATCACAGAATGACAAACTTGTTTGGTTTCTGTAAATTAAAATAGCTTATTCTTTGTTAAACTTAGTATGTATTTTAACACTTATGAATATATTTTAATACATTTTTTGTACTTAGAAAATAAAAGTATTTTAATATATATAATTAGGCTGCAGTGTAATCAATGTTTGCATTAATTAGTGGCTTACTTATGAAAGAGTTATAATTGTAACATTGTAAAAAAACAATTCCTCATTAAAGAATTCTATCTATGACCACTACTTTATCAATGAATCATGCATATGATAATTAGATTTTCACATGCCTTCTTTCTGTGGCAATTAATGAAACTTGAAAGCAAATAACATAACGTGAACCATGTTTAAATTTATCTCTGAGTGAATCATTTGATAGAATATAACTATTGTCTGATAAATAAGACATGTGAAAGCTCATGACAGATGTGTCATCAACAATTTTTCTCATGGATCACAAATACTTTAGCAACAACCCTCCACATGAGTGACACATACATGCTTCATCAGCAGTTCTCCACATGACTGATGCATACTTTATTAACAACACACGACTTTATTACCTCATACTATTTTATAACACAAGCTTACTATGATAAGTCCTATTTTTTTATTTGATGGATTTGTCTGTGGAAAAACCAATGCTTACATCCATGTATGCTGATGTAAAATATTAATTTTGCACTTGGTTCATGAATTCATTAAATATTTATTCATACATCGTAGATGTGCTTTTCCACAGATCTGTTAAACATTGACAGTTTGTGCTGTTTTGTCATGATTACAAAATTACTGTTAAGTTCATAATCATATCTAGAAAAAAACAACAACAAAATATTGTTTTTTCAAAACACTTTTTCTTTTATTTGTTTCATTTTTTCATTATATATTATTATCAAAATAACAGTGAGTTTCACTGGCAACATGTGTACACACACAAACACGCGTACACACACAATAATATGCTAATACTGGAATGATATTCACACATATAAAACATGCTAGCAAAAGTTAACTGCAATACCAAGAGAAATGGATGAAATCAAATGAATTACTGTTACTAAAAATAAATTCAAACTGGGGAGTTTTAAGTGACATTTTAAATAGATTTTTTTCTTTATTGAGTTTCGTTGGATGTTGGCATGTCACTGTATATATTGGTGGCATACTAGACATGACAGACACCAGTACAACGAGCAGTTTATGATTCAATAGATAGCAACAAAACAAATAATGAATGTCTGCCTTGATGTATATTTAATTCTATACCACTACTCTACTTATACAAGACATTCATGTAAATGGACACAGTGGTTGAACATCCATGCATGTATTGTCGATATAAACTACAATATAGTTATACTTTACTATGTTATACAATGTAAATTTACATTAATCAATACAATCAGGGCAGACCTCACATTATTTAGAGCTTCGTGTCATGTGACTCTGTCATAAAAATAATGAATGATTTTTGTATTGGCAGTGAAAAGCAATTCAATTTTTCAAGAATAAAACTCATTACAGACAGACAATCAAATGAAAGAAATCAATGGTACTATTTCACGGACAATACAGACAGCTTGTAATCCAATCCAGTCAGTTATACTTGTACATAATGTATTATTACTTAACTAATCAATACTATAATTTTGAGGTAGAACAAAAACTTGAGTTAACAAAACCTAAATTCTTTGTATTCAGGATCAGATAACATTAGCTTATTGGTTATAAATGCTGTACAAAAAATATTAGCAATACTGTTAGATTTTAGCATACAATAATACCAGTATAATACATACAGATGCATTGATAAAAATATTAGTGTGCATACAACATTATAAGTGATTAACAATAAAAATTCTTTAACAAAATAAATAAATTAATTATAATATTGACCAATTATCTATAAGTAACAATTAGTACAAATACTGAGACATTCATCCTACGAAATGGGTATGAATACATGTACATAAAACAAGCATATTCACAAGTTCACTCATTAAAATGTATACATAAATTTCATGTTTTATCAATAAATAAATATATATGTGCATATTTACATGAAACATCATTTCTTATGCAAAATAAAATTTCTCTATACATGTAAATTGACTTTATTTACAATTTTATTTACATCATGCATAAATATAAGGCTATAACAATCCTGGACGGATTTATAAGAGGACGGATAAGATAAGGACAGAATGTCATTCCTGACAATCTTCACAATTTGCACAATGCCCAAGAGGGACACCAAAATGATGCTGGCTTTATTGGTTATTGGTAATATTTCCAATCTGCTTCTTTAAAAGTTGACACGATAAAAGATGGAAGGGAATTCTTAAACTATAAAATCATTGCTAAAGAAAATAACTGATATATATAACTGAAAATAACTTGAAGAAAAGGGAAGAGCATTGATTTCCATTCAGTGATGTATTAGCAAGTTTCAAGATGGTGTCCCCCACTTTGTGAGTACTTCATCAGCACTATCAAACCTCTAACATAATGATTACCCCAAAGTGTAACAGTAATTATCACCAGTCAGTCTTATAGAAAACTTTTATCTACAAAACAACAATAGAGTAACAACAATTTTATCACAATACTTGATTCAACAATAGTCAAAAATACACAAATGTATAACAAAGAATTTGTCCCTTGATCACAAAAAAGCTGTAAGTCAATCATGACTTTATCTTGTAAATTAAATCTGAATTGACAGAAAAAACATAACACTAGACAGCAGGTAACACTATGACAACATAGTCATTCGATTTCTTACCCTTAAATATAACATCACTGGCAGTACATACAGATGATAAAAATATAGTTATGGCTTCTGATACTTTTCTTTGGCAGCATTATAGAATGTATTCTCAAGTCCATTTGGTCTCAAAAATATCTTTCAGACAATGAGACTTTCTCAGGTTATCTAAAACTCTGAACAAAAAAATGTATCCACTGACTTAGCATTAAAAAAGCAGCTGGTTCAGTACATTTACTTATGTTTCATATGTGTGGACTGGGAATATTTTCAATATCAAACAAATTATCAACATCAAATGGTGTATCTATGTTTAAATCAGCTCTGTCTAACCATGGGTGATCCAAATCATCGTGTTCATGGACAGGTGATTGTCCAACAGGAGTATTTAGACCACTTCTTGTTTCAATATTCTCAATATTTTGTAATAAACTGCGATGTTCACCAGCATTAAAACTGTCTGCCCACCAATCTGGGGCTTTGATTCCAGTACCTATAACTTCTAAACTAAGAGAATCACTTGTTGTAAAGTCTAATGGAGACTGTGATGGAGATAAATCATTTTCACCTAACAAGTCATCTAAACCAAAGTCACTTACTGAATTAGAGTCTGATGAAGGAGGACTCATAGCCATGATTGGACTAGCTGAATCATCGTTAGTATCAATAAGATCTTCTGTTTTAATTTTAATTCCACCGATTTCAATATCTTGATTTAGAATGGATGTCCAGTTAAAGTCTCCCTTAAGGTGTCCTTCATCTTCATTAGCACCAAAATGTAATACACTGTTACCACCATCAACTTTGCGCATTTTAGATGGTCTGAATTGATCTTCATAACCATCGTCGTCTGGTTCACGTTTTATTTTCTTTAAGTTCAATGGAAGTGTAGGTGGGGGACTGGAACTTGTAGACCCTGAAGGACCATCACGACTATTTCTGCGTTTTTTGAACACACCATTTTCAATAAGGTCACTATATTCTGGATTAATTCTCCAGAAACCTCCTTTACCAGGCTCATCTTTACGACGAGGAACTTTCTGGAAACACTTATTCAATGATAAGTTGTGTCTGATGGAATTCTGAAAATAAAGAACAGGTGTTTTTACAATACTGTCATAAAATTCCTCACAAATTGATGTATTACCAATCTTTTGCAGTATCTCATAAAAGGTCGAATATATCTACCTTATCATGACATATTTAAAATGAGGATTCATATAATGAAACAGGTTGATAAAAAAGAAATAAAAGCAAACAATAATGCCTATTGTTTTATTAACTGTTAGGGAGGATTATCCAAGTAAATGTCATGTATAACACATTGACATTCTATCAAACTTATTTTGAAATAAAACCTTAACTAATCATAACAGCACAAAAAAAAGATAAAAAATACATTGTATAGCACAATTACATTATTATGTATTTGGCAAAGTTAAAATATAATTCTTAAGTGAACTCACCTGCCAGCTAGGATCTGCTAATCTGTAATACATGAAATTGTCTGTAATCCAATTGTATATGGCTGATAATGTGATTTTGCTCTTCTTGGTCTCCTTCATTGCCATACATATCAATGTAGCATATGAATATGGTGGCTTCACATATGGATTAGTTTTATAGTCTACTGAGTCTCCATTCATTGTTGTAGGGGTCAATGGAGGTGTGTCTACCGGTGGAAATCTCATTTCAAACATTTTTGTTGGGGGAGGTCCACAGGCTACATTTAAAATAGAATTTGGATTCACTTTGATGTTTTTATAATCTCCCAACACCTGCGGTCCTGGACTTGATGGTGGTGTTGGTGTGGTGATTTTCAGTATATTGAGATTCTGAAGCCAATTCAAACTTGTAAGACTATCATCTAAGTTTGTACCACCATTGCTGCATGTATCCATGGGATACTTTGCCATCCAATTTTGGCGTAGTCTTAGAGCTAAATGATCACGTGTTAGAGCAGGCATCCTCGGCTGATGTTGATGAGCCACGTGTGGATACTTAGTCTTACTAATTTGGGGGTGTAACTTTATCATTGATTCTGGCTGCAAGTACAAAACAATTTTTAAGATCTTACAATAATCAAATTGAAAGGTTGGTAGCTAGAGATGAGTAATGTAAGGTAAAGAAAAATAAAGTTCTTTTTCTTAACTGTAATAGCAAAAAAGTACCATTATTATCTACATGCTGGAAAATAGAAGGCAAAATAAAATGTGTCAATGTCAAACTTTTTCACACCTAATTATGCAATGGACTGCTATAATAAAAAATATTTCTATTCCATGTGATATAAAGTAGCAATCAGCATGAAATTATAAAGAGAAGAAAAAACAAATGACAAAATCAAATCTTATTTAAACATTCATGTCTGTTTATAATAAATCAAACTACATTGATACATTTCTAAAATATTCCATTTACTTGTTGCAACTTGACTGTTTACAAAGTTTAAACCCAACAAATGTTTGATTTAATGAATAAATAATACAAATGTAGAATTTAATAAGAAAAATATGCATTATAAAATGCAATAAAACAATTTATTCACCTAAATTCTATATAGTTAAATCCATAAAATACATTCAGTAAAAAATATCCATTTATATTTAGTAAATAATTATGTCTGACCTCAGCCAAACATAAACCCAGAATGAAGAACTTAATCTTATTTCCCGGGCAGGTGTTTCATGTACATACAGGTTTCGTTCAATACTCTACCATACATGTACGTACTACGCCTACATATTAAAGTGGTAAATATGTTCAGACATGCATCAGGATCCATTTTAATGTTCGATTCTGATTGGTCCATCGATTTTTATTCCAAACCAAAAATAGCTAGAGCACGTGGAATCATATCAACAATTAAATAAGGAATGCTAAAATTTCCAAATGAAAATGTCTGTGACTGTAAAAATGTGCAGTATTCAACAGTTAACAGATATAACTATATAATAACGTAAAATGTTAAAACGTATCGCTCACCTTAAACTTTTCGTACGTAACAGCAGTTATCTTCAACACATGACAAGTTCAGGTACACATACAGGATAGATACACACAAATCCAACGTTTTGAATAAATAAATAATTTGCAATAAAATGAATCTTTTAGCTGGTGTTGTTCTTATTAATGAATGGATTTAGATGTAGCAACAATGTAAACAACAATAAATACTATCCCGACAATGAGCCAATCATCATGTATTTCACAGTTTAATATAAGACGAAACATTTGATTGGTCCAAATACTTGCCGCGAAACGTTTTCATTGGACTCAGGGTTACACAGACGAATGAACACTCCTGAAAGCGTTTCACTTAAACAGACGAATGTTTTGACGGCTAATTCATGCTTGCAGCAACGAGTAAATATTGTCGTCGAAACGGCTGATAGGCGGTCTAATTTTTAGTTGACATACATAAACATTAATAGAGTATTTGAACTAGATTTCACATGTACATGTATTATATTCAAGGTCTATTTTAGATACGTCCTAAATGGTTATAATAAAACAAATAGTTCTAACTTCTGAGACATTCAAATGGATCCGTTTTGATGTATACATTTTTATTATTTATTTTGGTATCATCTTTGTTTTGACTGAAATGCTTTTTGTCTGAACAGGAACAAGAATAACTATGTTTACGTATCATATCTGGTCTAGCTACCTATTCAGTTATAGACTTTCGCAGTAAAAATACAGATCGAACAACCCATTTTTTATTCTTTTTTTTCTGGGTTTACTCTTAAATTTTGAATCACTAATTAGTAATTATCTGCGATATCTCTTTGATTAAGATAAGACTAAACTTATAATGGGCGTACCTCATGTATGGGTTTTGAAAGGGTGACATCCTACAAATCAGAGTGGAAAATATAATTTAGAGCCAAAATGTTGCTTATCAATTAGCAAGATATTGTCTAGAGAATTGTCAATAAATCGTCGTTCCAGTTATGATTATGGAAATAAGTAAACAATGTTTCTAACATACTACCAATTCCAACTTTGTCCAAGTTTGTTTGAATATCAGATTGATTGTGGATTGTTATGGGCTTTTAATTCAACAGCGGACTTGTTCAAAGTACAATACTGTAATTAAAATATATGATCTACAAGGTAATTCAATATTAAAATATATTTAGCATATTTTCATAAAATCATTATATTTCGATTCAGAAGTTGTCTCAGTGTTTTCCTGTGTTTTCCACAGATTTTTTGTCATATTCTTTAAACCGTCCAAATGATTACTTTAAACACCGCTCAATTTGTTTGATGGTTTCAATCTTCTACAAAGTAAGATGTGAGCGATTACTATCATTGTAGAAAGAAATCACTATAAATGAATGAAAAATATGTTTATACCAAACTGTGAAGGTGTTCAATCGACTTGCTCACATGTTTTTCTCTATTTGAAATATTCTTTCACGAATTCAAATTTTGGGCCAAATATCTATCCGATCTCAAAATTATATTCATCAGAAATAAGAAAGTTTATTTCCTCGGTCGTCCTAATATATTAAACGTTCATTTTTAATCAATAAGGTTTCGTGAAAGGGGAGGCAACGTGTCTTGCATAAGCTGGAAAACATGACGAGTTACCTGTTAGTCTTGTCTGTATCTGAAATGAAATCAATGTATTAATTAGTACTTTAATCATTCTTACAATCAATCTTCCATATAGGCAGGGTCTTTCAAATGACCCTTGTATTTGAGTGACCCTGATATATGTAACATTAACGGCCAGAATTGCCAGATATACATCGGTAGATATCATGTGTAGAATATCGAAATGTGCGTAAAATTACTAGGCTGACTAGATATATATATATGGGATAGATGGATAAATATTGTTATGCTAGAGTCATTTTTTGTTTGTGCATGTGTTATAGTAACAACAATAATATTAATTCATAATGTTTCATTGTATATATTTAAAATTCTCAACATACACCTGTAATCTATATTGCCATTTTGTTTTATACATTGTTAACATTCAAATGTCAATAGTAATTGTAAAAAATAAATGAGCTTGTCCTTATGTATCGTCTTATGATATTTATTGAGTCTGACTTGATAAATGTGCTATACCCAGGCCAAAATGAACATGCGGCCCTAGTTGTATCAATGGCTTTTAATTGGTTTACACGTTGCAAATGCATATATGATACTTTTACTTTGCATTTGACGCTTTTTTACTTTGCAAATGTCACTGGAATAAATTTATTATCTATCTGTGTCTACGTCAGTACAACATGTTTTATATTTGATGTTTTACACGTATGTGTTGTTTAAACATATCGTATTATGGTGCTTAACTTATAATAATTTGTTTTCAAAAGCTCGGCTACTCTAAACAGGTCGATATTTATTCCAATAATATTTAAAGTAACTGTTCTAAACCTATAACAAAAACTTCGAACTTTTATTTACAAATCGGCATATACTTGCCTATGGTACACAAAACAGGACATAACATGAAGGTGAGGACATGAGTTACGTTGAATGTGCTGCTATCAATGTTGTCCATGCAAATGCAAACTGAGATAAACACAAGATTATCGGTTTCGATCTATACGACATCTTCAAACGATTAAGTCATTCAAAATTTTAACTTAAATGATGCGGTGAGTAAATGACACGAATGTTTATAACAGCATTGATGTGTCAATTTAAACACTTGAATAATACAGTTTAGTGCACTGCAGAATAATTGTAAAAGACAGTTTAACAAAATATATTTCATCAATTTTGCAATGATGTATACAAAAATACAATGTCATGATTGGTATAACCGCGTTTTAGCCTGATACTGTGCCTTTAAAAACATTGCACAACGTCAGAATGATATACAGTCCACTCCACTTGTAACGAGATCGGTTACAGCGAGTTACCGCTTACAACGAGGTGTTTTCAAAGTCCCCGCCATTTTCCTTCTTTGTCTATATGTTATTTCCTTCAATACAACGAGATCGTCTATAGCGAGAATATCGGCTATAGCGAGGTCTTTTTATCTGCCCAACGGCAAATTTTACACAGGTATAACGAGATCATCAATAATTTGACTGTTTTTCACACCACTCTATGGTGATCAGACGACACATATATTGTTTTTTGACCATTATGTATATATATATATCATTCTGACGTACAAAACAAAATATTTTATATCTATATATTCAGCCCAGTTACTAACCTCCTTCCTTTAATTAATAAAGCGACATCCACAGTTTTTTTAAGCTAACCCAGCCACCTAAGATTCCAAGGCTAGCCACGCACGCACACACGCACGCTCACTCACGGCACCAATGTAATAGGAGTCAGAAATGAAGTTCTCGATGCAGGACTAGAACCCGCGACGTTCTGCTTTGCAAGTCAGCTGCTGTATCAACTGAGCTAATCGGGCTGACGCTCATACAAACTACTATAAACATGTATACAGCCCTGTTACAATATCAAGACAAAGACAAGATCAGGAAAATGAATGTGGTAGGACGTTTGTCAGTAAATTTATACTGAATTTTTATGAAATATTTCAAAACAAATAATTTATTTTTGTACAAATGTGTCATTTGTTATTCATATTTATTATATTTATTTGTATCCTATCCTCGCTTTGTATTTGTTTCCATAGAATCGATATTAGACCCGACACCTATAATCCTGAGATGTGTTCACCAAATTCTCGTGCTAATCACAATATTGTTAGCTTGATGACGCGACCGCTATTTATAGAATGATATTCCCGCTCATTTTTACCTGAAAAACGCGCCATTTGAAGTTTGACCTGCGCTTGCTTATGAGGTTACCTCCGTCTAAGAAATTTAAAAGGCGTTTGAACAGTCGTAATTTGGATGATTGATGACAACTAACTCTGAAAAATCATCGTTTTGTGCGTGCCTAGTGTTTTGTGTTCTGTTTTTGTGTTCCAACGACGCCAGAATTTGAGTTCGTTTAAAAGAAGACCCAGGAATGGCCGACATGGACCAGATTCTGTTTACTAAGTGATACCAGACAGTTTAGACTCATTCCATTTATGGATGGACTTGTGTTAACGGACGAATTCTTTCATGTGGTGTGGTGATATATTTTTAATGAAACTGAATGTGCTATTGAGAGTAGGAGATTCTGTTTCTGGTATGTGACCAGCTGAGGTTGGAGGTTGGAACATCACACTGGCGGACAATTTCTGGTAAGTTGTTATTGTTCTTCTAATCAGCTTGAAGTTGTGATCAATATCTCTTTGTAATCGCCCAATCGTTCACGTACTGTGCACCATTTTGTCTTAGAAGTAAGGTTGTGGAGGAAGTAGATCTAATATTTGCCATGTCTATTGATATCCAGTTTACAAATAACAATACTTATTTCTGTTGCTTATGTCAACGTTAGCAACATGTCTGATGCTAAACTTTTCATCTTGATAGTTTTCATGGTATTAAATTGTAACAGGCACTTTGTCAGTTCTGTAGGCTGAGTGGTAGAGGTGAGTGGTTTAGAAGCTACATGGTTGCAACAATTATGTCGCACAAATATAAATTTATTTCAGATCTATGTAATACACTAATTCTGGATTGTGGAGATAATGTTACATTTAGGTGGTTCTAGATTTTAAATGAAACAAGACTTTAGATATAATGATATAAAGATATAAAAGCAGACATAGGGAAATCATAATCTTTAATCATCATGATTATTAATTGATTAACAATCCCATTAATTATGCAGGCATTAAATCACAGAATTTTGTGATTATTTTAATTATAATTTAATCAATTAATGCTACAAAATGGGTAAAATCATGATTATTTGCAATTACTTTATGATTAATTTTGATTTTAAAGTGAAAAACCAAACCCTGAAGGGTTGTTAGTTATAAAATCAATATTCAGGTGACACCTTGTTGTTATTCACACCAAATGATTGTCCCAAACTGATGTGATATATTTTGCCTTAGGGTATGACAAAAGGATTAAGTCTATTCAAAAGATGTGTAGAGTTAGTGTTATGTTTTATTGTTTGGTGCAACTCAGATTTAATCAAATACACATACAAATGTTTATTCTCAAGTCAGTACAATACACATGACAACATGAGTTATAGTACATCTTGTAATACAAAAGAGAATGTGACATTTGACAATTTGGGAGAGATACCTCATTGAATTATAATAAGGGAATAACTTAATTGTAATATATTTGTCAATTTTGGAGTAAGTCAATAAATTTGGAAAAAATTTCTTTAGATAAGATTGAAATTTGTAATGAATAGTTCTAATTAGATTTATACAAATATGTGATCGAATACAGAAAATGATACCTGCTTATTTATTGATTCATTTCATATTGAAATGCATACTAACTAACTAAACTTTGACAACTAAATTTGTATAATAGTGTAATACATGAACATATACAATACAGAACAGTATAATATATAAGTGTATAACACAGTGACATAATTAACATGGACATGTCAGGCAAATTTCAAGCAGGTCCAATAACTTTTTGGCAAATACTGGGCCAGATGTCCGGCAGTGGGGCATGATTAACAGCATTTTTCACTTATTTACAATATATTTGGTCAGACAAATTTTTGTTTGTTCAGAAATTCTAACTTTGCCTGACCATATGTCTGGCAAGTATTCCAGCAGTTTTGAGAAGCCTGATATAAATGGTAAAGGAGATAAATTTTCTCCTTGCCTAACACCAATTATTACATCTGGAATAATTAGGATGAACATTATTTGTGAAAATACAAGACTGCAGTATCATACATTCTTTATATCACAGTGAGAAATTTTCCATTTATGTTACAGTTATTGAGTTTGTACCTAAGTTTGTTTCTCGTGACTGTCTCGAAAGCTGCTTTCAGATCAATAAATGCACAGAATAATTTTTTTTCTATGACTTTATCATGTCTAAAGGCGTGTTAAAAAAAACATGGGCATTTTCTTTAAAGAACAGATTTTTACCTTCATTGCTTAATTGTCTTTTCACCTGAAATTGAGACCACCAGCTATTACGTAATACGACCACTTTTCTCCGACCAACTCGTATATTTTTGTGTTTTCTGACCGCGATATTAAGACCACGCTTGATCACACTTAGCATTACCTTCGCACCTCAGATACTGAGATTGCTGCAAGGCTTAAATTGTTCTTGGTCTGGACCTTGTATTAACAGCATTTAATGACGTTTTACTGTTGATTTGTTGAGTAGAGTGTATATTAATGACGTACAGTTGAAACTTTTTGTTGTTTTTAGAGCTACCAGATGTTGATTAATTTATAGAAATTGTTTGAAAATCACTGGTGCATAAATCATGTGTCAATGTCGCATTTTTTCCACAAATGACTCCTAGGCTAAATCACATTGGATTTAAGTTTAAATATTAACTTATTTGCAGTAGTTGCCTTGTAAACCTACAGGTTTACCAAAAATCTACTTTCACTCTAAGAAAAATTTGTCAATATTTTAGATTTTCTGTTGATTTTCTATCGATGTTTAAGGATAATGCCAGAACATAAACTAATTATAATGATTATGAATAAAAGCCTGTTGTAAGGTCTGATCTTTCCGGTATCAAATTATCGTACGTAGACATATTTTACGGGAAACATTGGAATAGATATTTTTCTGTTTTATGCTGCCTTGTGTATTATTCAAGCATAGTCACTAACTAAAATGAATAGTAATATATTTTCAGACATGTATTTGTCAATATATCACATTTGTGTGTTTTATCCCATAATAGCAACTATCCCATAACATACTGCATACTTTAACACAAACTACTTTTTTGGTCAGTCTTCCCCTATATTTAGACCACCTCGCTATTAAGACCACTTTTTCAAAGAACCATAGATGGTCTTATTAGCGGGGTTCTACTGTATATTTTTTCTGTGCCATTGATATAACATAAAAAAACCCTGATCAGCACCAATACCATGTTTTAGGTGTATGTAATAGATTGTTAATTAATACACATAGTTTAAAGAAAACTTTTTGTTTTTAGATCAAAAGAAACATACTATGAATAATCTGGCCTACATACCAACAAACTCTACATTACTAATGAAAAACGAGTCCAGGGTTCAACTTCCCCTTGACAGCTGCGACTGGATCTTAAAAGACAACATACAGACAATTTCAAGTAAGTCATTGTTGCTGTTTTTGTTGTTGTTGTTCCAATGAAATTATTTATTACTCAATCAGGGCTTTTTTCCTAGGTCGGGGAAGGGGCCTTTTTCTTAAGTTTGGGGAAATTTCACTGTATTTGCAAAATGGGGAAGAAAAAACTTGATGTAAACTGAATTTTTGGAGAAAACTGCATGATTTTAAAGATTTTTCCTAAGGGGAAAATGCTTATAAATGGCCCCTGCTACAGAAGGAAAAAAACCTGTCAATACTCAGTATTACCATTGTTTGTTACTGTGCTAGTTTGTTTAGATAGAGTTCAATTAAAGATATTTATATCTTTTATTAAAGATGGAAGTTTCATGACCTACTCTTAGAACATGCAATTATTGTAGTGTGAAAATATACAGACTAATGTGGTTAACTTGTACTTGCTATAACTGTAACTTTTGACAATTGCAACAAAATCCTAAATAATTGTTCATTTACTTAATTATTCATTACTGAAATGATGAACATGAAACTAAAGCACATTGTATTTAAACAATAAGAATAACAATTAAGGAAAAATGCTCTATTGTGACATTGAACAACATATAATGAGTGATTTGTCTGTGATTTCTTTAAAATACTTAGTTTCTCTAAAGTTCGTTACGATTCTGGACATTCCAGATTTTATATAGGGTAGACATTTACATAAGTTTAGAAAATAATAACATACTATGAATAATCTGGCCTTACGTACCAACAAACTATGTTACAAATGAAAACGAGTCCTGGGTTCAACTTCTCTTTGACAGCTGTGACTGGAAGTTAAGACAACATGCAGACAATTTCAAGTAAGTCATTGTTGTTGCTCCAATGAAATTATTTATTATTCAATCAGGGCTTTTTTCATAGGTAGGGGAAGGGGCCTTTTTTCAAATTTGGGGAAATTTACACAGTCTTTGCAAAAGGGGGTGAAGAAAAAACTTGATGTAAACTGAATTTTTGGGGAAAACTGCATGATTCTAAAGATTTCTCCAGAGGGGAAAATGCCTATAAACGGCCCTTGCTACAAAAGAAAAAAACCCTGTCAATACTGAGTATTATCATTGTTTGTTACTGTGCATGCGTTTGTTTAGATAGAGTTCAGTTAAGACATTGAAACTTCTGTAAAAGGTGAAAATTTCATGTTTTACTCTCAGAACATACAATTACTGTAGTGTGAAGATATGCAGGCTAATTTGACACAATATATTCAGTCACAAACTGACCATTCTACTGCTTTGGTCTAACTTGTACTTGTTATAACTGTGACTTGTATTTAAACAGTAAGGATGATGATTAAGACACAATACACCATTGTGACATTGATCAACTTATAATGAGTGATTTTTCTATGATTTCTTTAAAATGTTTCTTTAAAGTTTGTTATGGTTTTGTACTTGTTCTGTATTTTATATAGGGTAGATATTTTATATAGTGTAGACATGTACATGTTTGGAAATTAATAACAAACAAATAAACTTATAAAAAGCAAAGTGATGCCTAATTTCAAATTAAATGATCAAAAAATGTTTTCGCATGCTTTTAAAACAACCAATTACTGGCATTGACCTTTGCCACTCATAGATTGGCATAGATAGGTGATTAGAGTGAGAAGGTTGAGTAGATATTGATAGTTGACAGGTTGAGAAATTTAAAGACATTTCTGGTAGTTTCCATTACATCTGTAAATCCGTTAAGGTGATTTTAGTAATTTTCACTTTGTTTGAATGAAAGTTCAGGGCATTTCTTTTCTATCACCAGGCGCCAAATATAGGCCCTGTTCCCAATCCAGAAAAGCCTAATTTTTCTCAATTTCAAAAATAAATTCCCAAACAGCTGCAAAAAATGACCTTGATATGTGTTATGGCGCAATTTGATTTTATTGCCATTCATTGTATTTAACCCTAATATCACCAGATTTTGTGAAACCTGAATAATGTCGCACACTAGCAAGAACTGTTTTGACTTTTGAGCTGAAGTTTATCAAAAAAAGTAATAGTTATTACATCATACACATACATGAAAAAAAGTGCAATATACCAGAACTAGAAAGTTTTTTAAAACTTTTTTAAGTCTCTCAAAAGGCTTAGTTTCTGTTGTTTTATCAGTAAAATCCTATTCTAATACCAGCTTGCCGTGGTGAATTGGCATAAACTCTTATTCAAGCATACACTTTGTAACAGTGCCTTATTGTATACATAAATGGATGTCTATTTGTGTGGGTTACTTTTAGTTTTTACCCTCTAATGTATAATTTTGGAAATCACAGATTTTTATGCAAGGGAGGTAATAATGTTTTTTTTTTGTTGAGCCCACTTGCAGTGAGCTTGAAATAGTTGTCAAAATGATGGTTCTGTGTTTGTGCGTCTGTCCGTGGGTGCTTCTGTGTGCTAGTCCATCACACTTTGTCTGTACCATAACTTCCCTATTCATCAGTGAATTTTAAAATGACTCGGCACAATTGCTCACCATGATGAGATGGTGTATCATGCACAAGATCATTGATCACATTTTAGCACTTAAGGTCACACTTGCGGTTTAAAGGGCAAAAAATTGGTGTGTTTTACAGCATTTTTAAAACCACATGGCGTAATTGTTTCTTGATGAGACGGTGTGTCATGCATAAGTCCCAGGTCCATATCTTCAATGTCAAGGTCACACTAAGGGTTTAAAGGGACAAAATTGGCAGGTTTTAGTATGTCTGACTTTGTCCGTACCATAACTTCTTAATGCACCATTGGATTTTAAAATAACTTGGCACAATTGTTCACCATGATGGGATGGTGTTTCATGCACAAGGCCCAGGTCCATATCTCAAAGGTCAAAGTTACATTCAAGGTTTAAGGACAAAAATTTGCATGTTTAACCTTGTCCTGACTGCATCTTTATTCAGCATTGATTCTGTATAATCAAACTAAGGTACCCTAAATTATTTCAACTTGAAATTAACAGCATTCAACTTAAAAAAGAAGATGGTTATTTGTCCATCCGTATGTGCGTGCATCCAAAATGTCAAGGTAATTCCCTTAAGAACCAATGGACAACATTCTCGGATGATAACAAGTGTCTTAGTGGGCTCATTATGTTGCCATTTAGCGACTTTAGTTTTTAATATTAGGCAAAAATTTGCACCACAAAGTATGATTATTTTTTATACATCAAATAGGTCTTTATTTCAATGATTTACTCATAAAAAATAAAAAGGTGTTCATACATTTTTTTATTATGTTGAAAAATAATCAAAATTTTCATTATTTTTGGCCAAAAAACATTGGTTTTAATTGGTGGTAAAATATTTATATGTGATGCTTTTTTGTGAGAAAATATGTTGATGCATTGCATACCAACTATACAGAACAAAATAAACTAATTTTTGATATGTATTTGTTGTTTTTTCCTTGTTTTGAAAGGGAGTACTTAAATTTTTCATTTTTTCACTAGGGTTGTCTCTCTTTAATGCTGGTATGTCTGAAAGCACCGCAACCTACCATTTTATGCGTTGATATCTGACATTTATATGTGATAGAAGTATTTAAGAAAGTTACAAGAAAAAAAATGTTTGTAGGAATAAACTACCAGATATGTCCTTCAGTCAATTTAACTATTGGATTTTTTTAGATCCAATCATAACCTACTAACACTCTTCTATGAAATTGTCTTCACTTGGAGCTCACTGACATTTGTCAGTCACTTTTGTAACTGTCTTTTTTTGGTAAATTTTCTGCATGAAATAATAGCCAGAATTTGAGCATCATATATGGTTTGTGAGAAGTTAGCTGCTGTCACTTTTGCCAAAGCTCATGGAAATAGGGTAGCCGGACTAGAATATGGTATTAATGAGAGCAATGTCCGAACATGGTGCTGACAGAAGGAAGTTGTCGCTGAATTGTCACCTTAGCGCAACAAAATTTATTTGGTGCAACAAGGTTTTACCTTTAACTAAATGAAATACCAAACTGATAATTATATTAATACAAAAATAACTCTTTTTATTTTGACCACCATTTTTGCTTGAGATTACTTGCTGATAGTTAGGGTTATTAATAACTTGAATTGATTTTTGTGCTGTTATCTAGGAATCCTTTTCTTATCTATATATATTTAGCATTATTTATCATATTCCAGCAATTTTTTTTACCTTAAAGATTATAAATTGAAATTACTTTTTTTCATTGTCATAAAAATCTATATAGTACTAAGATTTAGACCTTTAATTCATCTACAGTAAGTTGATATAAAAATCCTACGTTTCAGGTTTCAGTTTATAGAAGTGTTTTAAATGCATTTATTTACTTGTTTTATTAAAAAATGCTAATGAATTATTGAAAAAGTAAGAAATGTACAAACAAATCTAAATTTAAAATATGAGATAAAACTTGTTGCACCAAACAATTTAATTAGCATTTGACATACAACCTTTGGACAAATATTGTTTTGACAAGTCAAAATTAATAACGTAAGTTGAATATTGCTATATTTATTTTAAATCTTTTTCTACAAAAAAATCGATTTTGAAAAAAAAAAGATCAGATAGAATGTTGTTGCACTGAGATGACAATGTGTCATTTTCAAAAGGATAATGCTGTCCCAGACAGTGGAATGACCAAAGAGGATTGTTGTACAAGAGAAAGACTGAATGGACAGGTTCTTGTACTGGACTCAGGAAAGTGTGGGGGAGAATACTACGCAGGATGACGAAGTCTTCACTGTTGTTGGATGTATTCCTGTTCATCTACCCTGGTTGTGAGGATGATGTTAACGGAGGATTGTAGGATGACACTTGCTATCATCCTAGGGGAATGGCCTTGGTTTTACAATTCCTAGGCAGGTTCATCGACAGGCTGATGGAGGGAATCCTTTAACAGAAATGGACTGAGTGGTGTGCGGACACCCTACATACATGCACGTTCGGTGACAGAATTTGAAATCCCGAGCTAGACAAGGCCTGCAAAACACTTTTCGACCTCTGGGGTGAATTGGGAATACCTATCATTGTAAAAGCCTTCAAAAAATGTTGTATATCTAACAACTTTAGTGGTACTGAAAATGTGTACTGTATGAGGAACACTGATGATGATGGTGAAACTGTTTTGAAAATGTGTATTACACTGATACAAACATAACAGAATGAATTTGATGAGTTTGATGCATCGGATGATGTTGGAGAGTTTGAGTTTTGACAACCTTCCTCTTTCTGACCTATATGTAAAAGACATGGTACTTTTGGACTATACAAATTTTGTAAGGATTACCAGTACTTTAATTTGTCACACAAAAAACAAATATTCCTTCTGTATATTGATTTACTTTTGGTACCTTTGTTCTTATGATTTATTTGCTGTATACCACAAGTAAATTTCACGTTATTATCTGCCGAAATGTTTGCAGGTGTTTGTGCATGCATTCCAGTATTGTCTGGAGCGTAACACAAAATCTATAACAGGTATCACCATGAAACTTCTTAGGTAAATAGATCATGATAAGGAGAAGTCCAGGAATTTGAACTATAACTCTAAGGTTATGGCATTTCTTCCCTTTGTCATTTTTTTGTTTTTGTTAATTTTGTCCAGTGCATAAGACATAAGTGAGACTGCATAACGCTAAAGATGGCTTTTTTTGGAGCATGTTTCAATGCATATCTCTAGAATGGGTAACACTTAGCCTTTGAAATTTTGAACGGAGTAAGGCAGGTGACTGCCAAGTTAGTCAATTTTTAAAATCAGTTCCTACCCTGTATATTTTGTCTGTGTCATTGATATTACATAAAAAACCCTGATCTGCATCAATACTGTGTTTTAGCCAACTGTAAGTTGTCTGTCTTGCTAAGAAAAAAGGACCAGTTCACTTTTCTTTGTCTTTTTAATTTAAATATAAAATATTGCAAAATACCAGTTGTAGTAACCTGTCTGTGGCAGTATATTGCACAGCTCTACTCTTTATCCTGCGAATATGTCAATACCTAATGTGATTATAATGTAATCTTGGAGAATCAAGTGCAGAAATAAACAAACCTGTCAATTAGGGCCACCCTTCAAAAAGACAAAGTGTGACCTTTATTGGCAGGTGATCTTTATTTGGAGGTCAGTATGTTCTAAACAAACGATGTTGGCTTTTCAAAGAATGGCCTTTATTGACAGGTAGCCTTTATTTGGAGGTGGCCCCAAATACAGGTTAGACTACTGCCTCAACTAAAGATCAATAAAATATGAACATGTTTCATGCCAATGAAATGTTGGACAAGTATCTGACATGTTTCCTTAAATCCTGTATGTGGTGCGGTTGGTAATAAAAGGACTGGGCTGATAGGGATGAAGTTGTGGCTCTGATCCAAAATTCTGAATGTAAATGGTCCCTTAAGATTGGGATATGCTCCCTTAACAGACAAAATTGTCATCATATGTGGACCAAGCCCAGCTTTAATGTTTTTTAGCCAAATCCCTTACTAGTTGTCCATATTTCAGATGTTTTAGATGGATGATATTTGGAATAATGGCCTTTTAACATTTGAAGGGCTATGGTCCATTGGTCAAGTGAATGTTTTAACAGATTGTTTCTTAGGAGATGGAACAATGGATAAATGTGAAGTATCAAGTTAATATTAAGTTTTAAATGGAATTGTGGTAATTCCTGAATAAAGGATAATAAAAGGAGGTTGAAGTCAATTTTGTGTCTCAACTTAGCACTAAGTTGTGTGTCTAGGGGTGTAAATGAAGGGGTATTAATGTGCCCTCCATACCTGTAAATTCTAATTCCTCACAAGAAATACTTATGTCTGAGTCTGATCCTTCATTTCCATTTACATTTGTTTGTTCAACCTGCTCTACCAAGTCAACAGCTGATACTGAACTTCGATTGTTTGTTTGTCTGCTAGACAGAAAAGCTAGAGGCCTTCATTGCTGATTGTGCTGAGCATTTCATCAGAATTAAAATTTTTATGCATTGATAAATATGAGACATGAACAATGATGATTAAGGTTCTGTACTCAAACCACAAATCTTATGTGAATGACAGCAACTATTATAAAGCAGATAAACTTGTCAGTTATATACAAAATATACAATATCCAGCTCTGCAGTACTTTTGCAGAGCACTGGAATGTGTTATAACATTCTCAAAACATGGCCTGAAAAAACAAAACTCAGGACTGGTCTGATATTGCATAAATCTCAGAATTAAGCCTGGAAGCACACAATCCTCAGGACTAGCCTGGAAATACATAAATATCACAAATTAGGCCTAGAAACATTAGGACTCAGTAAATTTCTGTTGTGTTTCCTTTAAAACAAAAGACTGTCCTGTGCCAGCTTGGCCTAAAATCAACCGATTATGGCTTGTTGAAGCTAAATCAGCTGCCTTTACCTGTTCAGTGATCAGTTGAAAATATTGATATCGACCAGTCAGAAGGCTCGCTACATGGTTAGCAAGTTGGTTGTGGAAATTTTCCGAAAACTGATCTATTCACAATACAGTCCATCATGATCAGGTTTATACTGACAATGGTAGTACATTTATCAGCATTTTGTGGTAAAAAGTTTTAAAATTGTATTGTACCCAGGAGCACACACATTTGTGTATTTGGAAATAAAACATTGGGATGCAGGGGAACATGGATTTGGGCATAGAGGTTAAGCAGTCATTTCTGTCACTTTTAAGAAATTAACCAGTATTCTGTTTGTATATCTTTTACCTATTTTATGTTTTAGATGTATGAACCTACACAGGGATTAGCAAATTTATTGAAATTTTTGGCCATAACATGAACAATTTACATAACTTATAGATGGGAAGTCACTCAGTGATTAAATTTTTATTATTGACATTCATCTAAAATAAAAAAAACTGAAACATAACTCAACATAATTACTCAGAATTTATATCAGCAGGACAGTGTCATTATAAAAAGTCTTACTTTAAATGAATTGACACAGTACAATATTTAGCACTAGGGTAGTACATGCAAAGGAAGTGCTGCTTACCTTCTCAATATGTATGTACAGTACAGAATAAAATCAGCCAGGCACTGGTGTTACTAACGTCTGACAGGAACTGCTAACCCATGTCATTAATTTTGAAGAAACAAAGCAAAAAGTTATATAAACTGGACAAATAGCTCCTGATAATATTTCACAAGACAGAAATATAATACTGTCTTATTAAAATGCCATTTTTAACACCAAGCAGCAGGTATTTGTTCTATTACAATTTACTTGCAGTGGTCATCTGATGCAAATCGATGACAGTATATATATATATATATCAACAAAGCACTAGGCTTAAATGATCCATGCAAGTATTTGGGTACTAGTAATGTTCAGAGCCCAAATTTTGGGAGTAAAAGTTTTAAGCTATGATGTGCAAGAAATGATTTATTTGAAATGATATAATCATCAGTGTATTGAGAGAAAGTCATTGATGAGAAGAAATAAGAATTTAATCAACATGTGTATATATAGACACATGTGTTGTTCTCTTAGAAAGTGAACGCATATTGGTGTTTGACAGTCTCATTGGTGAGATGTACATGAGTTTTTAAATCAAAGCATAAAAAATGCAAGAAATTATAAGGAATATGTAAGATTCCTATTGCTTTGAACCTCTGGAAAAACAAGGACTTTGGTGTTCACCTTTTTGGATTTTGTTTCTGAAAATGTATTAAAAGGCATGAAATCGCATTGACTGTCAGACTTTTGTAATAATAACCAGCCTTATAATCAGATGTTTTTAGTTTTTACTGCTACTGGATTAACAGGACTGCATTTAATTTAATTCAATTCTTCACATTTGGTGTGATGTACCACTGAGAGTCTTAGTTTCTAATGTCCATAGAATTTTGACTTATGAAAATTCTAATTCACCATTACTTGACGCCTGAGATGGAGATGGCACTTCTTTGCAGTACTCATCCATGATGCTTGTTTGTGAACTGGGTTATTCAAACAGAGTGAGTTATGACACTAATCCTTCTGTTATAAAGTCAGGGTGAATTTATGTACAGTCTGGACTGTTATAGTGACCCCTTGTATACAGCAACATTCTGTCCATAGTGACCCTTGTTTGTCTCTTCCAACTGTTTTTGTTATAAAAACGATCCGTTTATAATGATTGCGTGTCTGATCTGACCTATGACCATAACAATCAGATTGTGAACAACTTTTTCCAAGGGAGAATACTTTAGTATTCTTAACTTTTTAACATTTTAGAAACTAATTGATTTTTAAAACGCTTTTATTTATCTTTTAAATTTTGATAATGTGAATTTTAATATTCATGTATTAAAGATTTTTATTTTATTTAATTTATTTTATGTGACCTTATTTTGATTCACCCAAAGGGGGTCTCTATAGAAAGTCTAGACTGTATAATGTAGAACGAACTATAAGTGACTTCCATCCATTTTGAATCTTAATAAAGGGTGTATGGTATCATAGGCTCTGTGTATTCAGCAACAATATTAATATCTAAAATGTATTTAATAAATATAAATCATTCCCAAATTACCTATGTTGATGTTTGATATGTTGATTTTCTGAAATGATTACATCACTGTGTGTGTATCTTGGGGTACTATTTTACAAATATTGTGTGTAATTGTCAACAACAATTGTAATTGTTGTGTTTTTGTCTACCAATGTCAAATACCGAATAGTTTAAATGTATAAATATATGACAGTTTACCTGTTAACTTCCTTTCTGTCCTCCCTTTCCTCCTTGGTAGGAAATCTGTATTTTCCCCACCTGTCCTGAGGATTGTGTTCAACGCCTTGCTAATCTTGCATGTGTTAGTGTCCATTCTCTCTAACATCTGGCCTCTCAGCTAGTAAAGGCTTGGTATCAGCGCCCTGTACATTTAAACACTAAACGAGCAGGCACATTAATTGCCTGCCAATGCTCGTTGATCTATCATAAGGAATCCAGATCTTTTCAGGAGTGCAAACAACCACAGGGCACTCCATGCCACCATCTGGCATTCTGTCTCACTTTTCCAGTTCGGGCTTGTGCCTTGTTTTATACAGTACCAGTAATTTAAAACATGGCCTAATACCTTTTTTCATCTACAGCCATTGTCCTATATTATATTATACCTATGTTCACATCATGGAAAAGGAAACATTTCATACATAAAACCAACATACTTTTTGAGCATAGAAAATGATCAGAGTGGATGAAAAATGAAAAGAAATCTTGTGTCTTCTATGTGATACTTACTTGTGGTATAAGACAAATTGTTAGAACAAGGGTACCAAAAATAAATTGATATGAAAGAAATTTTGACTTCGACTTTGATTTTGATTTGTGTGACAATTTGAAATACTGGTAATACTCTCGAAATGACTGTAGTCTTGAAAAGGACTGTTACCAGCCCTGAGAAAGACTGTCTATTTTCTATACATGTCTTAAGTAGAACTTGACCTTCGTCAAAATACATTGTTTTCTGGTTTATCTGTATATTGCTATATTGCGATACAACTAAAAAATACAAATATCACAATACTTTTTCAGCATGCTGATATTATTGAGTTTTGTTTAAATAACTGAACATTATGTTTATTAATGTTAGAAATAGCTCAAACATTGTTTTTAAGCATAATTCATGTATAAAAGCAGGTTAGTCTCACATTATCAACTGTGTACACACACATTATATCAAGTTTCTACACATATTTTGAAAATCATGGGCGAGTATGAAATTTTAAAAAATGTGAAAGCAAAATAGTTCTCTTTAAAGTATTTGTTTACGCAGTGATGTACAGAAAATAAAAATTTGAAAACAAATTCACAATATGCATCTCAAAACAACATTCATTATCGTGATATATAATGATATGCATTTAAGGAGTAATAATCAGCTCTATCACCAATACAGTCTTCATCATCATCATTATCATCATCATTCTGAAGTGGAACATCAGATGCATCTACAAGAATTCCTCATACAGTTAGCCGTCTTCAGTACCATATAGTAAAACTTTGTTATTGTGAGCATCATTATCACAAACACCTGACTTATCTCGAGGGGTTCTTTGAATCCCGTCTATTTAATTCCTGGACCGCGGCCATGGTCCAGTGGTTAGTGTGCTCGACTGGTAACCCAGAAATCCGGGTTTGAATCCCAGTTGTAGCTAGTCATACACTTCTTTGAAAATTTGACAAAAATGTCGATTTTCCTCCAAATGTGGAGAAGTTGCCGGTTCCTTGTGGAAGGGTAAATTAGTACTGGTTAGAATATAGTCCAGGAAAAATTGGTTAGGTGAACCAGTTGCCATATATAACTGGAAAATTGTTGAAAAATGGCATTAAACCCCGGTGACTATTCAATCTTAGTTGTATAGAATTTTCTGTGCTTATTGCAAGCATCTTGAGCATGAATGTCCCATGACTTAACTTTAAGTGCTAATTACCTCGATTTCCTCGAAGTCCATTGTTAGTACAAGCACCTGATTTATGTCGGGCATTTAGACTATTCCTATGACTCCTCGAGACAATGAGGTTCTACTATACAACATTTCTTGAAGGCTTAAACATTGATGACTGTGTCCATTTCGTCCCAGGTGTCGACCAACCATTTGCAAATCTTGACAGCTCGGGTTTTACCTCTGGACGTGTATGTATGTATGTATGTATGAATGTATGTTTATATGTATGTTGTCTGTCCACATACTACTCCGTTCATTTCTGTTGGGGTACCCTTCATCAGCTTATTGATGGGCAGGTCTAGGGATTGTGAATCTGAAGTCATTCCACCAAGGATGATAGCAGTGTTGTTTTACAATTCTCTGTAACATTGTCGCCACAATCAGGGTCTGCTGAGCATGGAATGCATTCAAGATCAGTAAGGCCTGTCGTGCTGCCTGGTCTTCAAACCCACACTTTCCTGACCCATCCAGTACAAAGCCTGATCCATTCAGCCTTTGCAAAGTACGTAACGATCCCCTTTGTCCATTTTGCTGTCTTGGGCAGTGTCATCCTTTAAAAATGACACATGGCAGAAGCTTACCCCCACCTGCCATGCAATTACAAAAACATCAACTACTACTTCAAAATAATGATTAAAGTTGTAGGACATTT
Organism: Lutraria rhynchaena; assembly: GCA_008271625.1. Classification (NCBI taxonomy): domain Eukaryota; kingdom Metazoa; phylum Mollusca; class Bivalvia; order Venerida; family Mactridae; genus Lutraria; species Lutraria rhynchaena. Next base: position 1,611,099 of record VIBL01000092.1, read on the forward strand.
TTCTACAAATTTGTTGTATTAAAAATTTGTTTACATGAATTAGTATTCTTCTACCATGAAGGAAATAATGTTTTAGTTCAAATGTTTTCTTTTCTTTAGTAAAGGAGTAGGTATATCTTATGTTAAAGCTGTCCTGAGAACAAAATGCTATATAAGGAATAATGCTGAAAATGCATATTCCTTCATACATGGATTTTGTTTTTATGATTGTTCTTTTATAAAATGAAGTACAATTTCATTTGTTTGGTATCTTTTTATAGAGTCATACCAGTAAGAAAAGTATCTCATGGAAAAATGTCCTGCAGCTTTAAAATATATTTAGATATAAGAAAACTTTAATAATTGAATGACAGATAAAATATATTTGAAATGATTTATATTCAGTGCCCTCCAAAAGTCCTTGAACAAACTATTATTGCTGTTGTTTTAACTCATAAGATGATGTTTAAAGAAAAGTATAACTTTTATTATTTAATTAATTGTTCAAAACTATTAACTTTTATAATTAGCTCACCTGAGCACAACGTGCTCAAGGTGAGCTTTTGTGATGACCTGTTGTCCGTCATCCATCAGTGGGTGCGTCAACAATTTCTTTAAGCATCTTCTACTCCTAAACCACTTAGCCAAATATAATAAAACTTGGCAGGGATGTTCCTTGCATGAAGCTCTTTTAAAATTACTAAAAGAATTTCATTCCATGTAGAACTCTGGTTTCCATGGCAACCAAAAGGAAAAAGTTTAAAAATCTTCTTGTTAAAAGCCGCAAGGCCTAGAGCTTTGGTATGTGGTATTTAGCATCACCTAGTGGTCCTTTATTAAGTTTGCTCAATTTATGCCCCTGGGGTCAAAATTGGCCCTGCTCTGGGGTCCCTAGTTTTACATAGACATATATAGTGTAATCTTAAAAATTCTTCTTGTCAAAAACCATTAGGCCTAGAGCTTTGATATTTGGTATGTAGCATCACCTAGTTGACCTTTATGAAGTTAGCTCACATTATACCCCTTGCCAAGATGGGCCCCGTTCCAGGAATCACTAGTTTTACATTGGGTTATCCAATGAAATCTTAAAAATCTTCATGTCCCAAACCGCAAGGCCTAGAACTTTGATATTTGGTATGTCTCATCACGTAGTAATCCTTAGTTGCCATATAGGGAGCATACATGTTTAACAAACATTTCTTGTTTCATAAACACTTTCAGTATTTGCAGTGTTCCTCAGGTGAGCAACCTAGAGCTGTTGGGCCCTCTTACTTAATTAATTGTTTAAAACTATTTTACATTATTTCCTTAAACATACTTTAACTGATTACTTCCCTTTTTCACAAAACTGACAATAAAGAATTTTGCTTAGTCAAGAGATGATGAAAGTTTGTTACTAAATGACAAATTATGTTTGTCCAAGGACTTAGAGGGCACTATATATTTACTGATTTATTACATAGATACATATATCGTATTCTTGTCTGAGCTTTTCAACTTGGTCAACTGCCTTTGACCAAAGGATACATACCAAGCTATGCCCCCCTACCTGCAAAAAAAACCTCTTAAAGTTCCAGCCAGATTTCCTTCAAATTTGCTTTGTAGTATTCTTGTGTACTTCTAACTGCAATTTGCTCATATTATACCAGTTGACTCCTTTTAGGGCAGCTAGAGCTAAAAATAAAATAATTTTTTTCTTCTCTTAACATTTTCTTCTCATGAACCAATGGATGGAACATCACCGACTTCGGTCTGTAGCATACTTAGGTCAACACCAATATTCCATTGTAGTATCCTTTGATGGTCCTTTATTAAATTCATTATTCATCTTTATCTGCCCAGAAGTATACATGTATTATCTATTTAGTAATGAGTTAACTTGCATTTATTCTGTTGAGTGATGCAAGGCTATTTAAAATCCCAGTCCCTTTCCCTGATTTTTTGTAAAAAGTTAATTGATGAGCTCCACCCCATTTGCAGGTTTGAAAATTAAATCAGGGCAAAGCTTGTTAATGTATGCAGGCATCCCATCAGTAATCATTTCTTTGGCTAAGTCCTGTTTGGGTAATGTCTCTGCTACCCTGCATTCTCCAAGCCACAGATTGTGGTTGTTTATTACTTTTGCTAGAGGTTCAACTCCCTCGAATTCCAACACCACGAATCACAAAGACAATGGGGTCAACAGCTGGTCCAGGGCAAGATTGATTTTAAAACATTGATTTTAAAAGATTGATTTTAAAACATTGATTGCATGCATATATAATGCACTTAAGATAAGAATCAACAAAGTGGCATTTGACAGGTGACACTAAATATGTTGTGGGTCCGTTAAACACAAAAGATAAATACTGACTTTGGGGGCATTTGTATGGAGCTAGTGTATGTCCGGCAATTTAGTAGAATGGTGATTGTTTGAAATGGTGCTTAATGGTGATTTTTTGCTCAAAATGTATTATTGCTAATTGACAATTCCTTCACTTTTTACAACTAAGCAATCTCTGATTAGCTGGTCATGGTGCTCTTTAGACAGAATTATTTTACATTATAAGAATTTATAACATTTTGAAGTAGTTCATAAATTTGGAATAAAAGATGTGTTCATTATACAATCAATAAATACTGATAAGCTCGTCTTTAGAAGCAGCAGACTTAAATTTATAAACGTAATACTTACTAATAATTACTACCCAAAGTATACTTTGTATAGCAACCAGAAAATTCATGCAGGCTAGGATGCAGACCACTATTCTTATGAAACAAAAACAAGAAAAATATTTGTAGATTTATTGAGCATGCTCAAGTGAACACATAAAAATATTTCCCTTATTATAATTAAGAAAAAAAATATCTTTACTAGGCATACTTGGTTTAAGATAAGATATACTTTAAGTGCATTTTAACTTGTGATAAAACATTTGATATAGTTTGCAATTGTGTTCCTGATTTAGACAATAGAATGATATACACTTATCAATCATGTACTATACAATCAATGCTGAACTTTATTGATAAAGTATTATCATTGTAACGATACACATAACTTTATACACAGAAAATAGTTTATAAATTATAAATGTACAAAATGCATTCATATTTTGATCAACTTGTCTATGCATGTTTTATACTTCCATCATAATCGAAAGTTGAGTCTGTAAATCATAACTTGAAGTCCATGAAATGTCATCCAGGTTCAGTTCATGGAGAAAAAGTCATTGACACATGCATTCACATTGATTATCAATAATTTTTCTTCCTCCTTTTGTCCTTGGTCTCCTTCTGTCGCTGGTCATGGAGCATTTCAATTGGTGTAGGTAGGGAACACTCTGGTGTGTTCATTTGTCTGCCATTGTTTGGAGCCTTACCTTTATAAGATAGGAATTTGCGATTTGGTTGGCATAGATTTGTCTTGAGCCACATAAATCACATGCTTTACACCTTGATGGGTTTAGGCAACGATGTAGGATAATCTAATTGTTTGGTTCATGTCCTCTTCGCTGTCCTCCAGGTCAGAGGAATGTTCCCCTGTGCTTGTATCACCTTCAGAATCAGTGCATCTACTATCTGAATCATAGAAACACTATGATTGTTTATGTTTGCTGAGTTTTCACTCCTAACAAGCCCAGTCATTGGAGCATTCTGGGAAAGAGTGCATGGACTTGAAACACTTTTTCCATTCCTTTGGCCTTGCTGCCATTTGTTCAGTTTGTCTGAAATGTATTAAATGACCTTTGAACTTGTTGAATTTCTAGAGGGGTCCATCCTTCAAATTTGACACTTTCAAAACAAAACTTTCTCCCATTTCGCAATTTGTGTGTCTTCTTCGGACCCTCAATTTCTCTTGAACACAACATAAAGGGTCTATGCTATTCAGAGTAAACATTCTAATCTATAGTCCATCATCTACAGAGTGTGGAATATTTTTTGTTCTTACATGAATAGTGTTCTTACTGTCCATGCGATTTGGGTTCATACCAAGTACAGAAATTGCTTTTCCTCTGAACATGACCCTATCAGCCTTCAAAGTGACTTTATCAGCAATATAATTTAAGTAAATTTGCCACACACCTCCAAAAAGGTGAAACAGTTTTCAAAGTAGACACATCATTTTCAGTGATGGAGCTAGTCAGTCAATCCAAGTACTACATGATGGCCAAGCTCCATGATATATCAGATTATTCAGCTTTCCAAAGCAGGAGATGCAGGTTTTTTTTGCATCACAAAACATCCTAATCTTGACCCCCCATTTGATTGGCTTGTTGAAAATATAACTGTTACTATATGTGGTAGCTTTGACAACTAACTGTACACAGGGTTCCCATGGTCAGGGAAAAATGATTTTTTCAAGGTCAGGGAAAAGTCAGGGAATTTTGAAATTGGTCGGGGAAATTTGAAAAATAAGCAAAAGTCAGGGAAAAGTCAGCGAATTTTGTAAAAGAAAAATGTTGGTCAAACAGTAGGAAGCAAAATCAGCAAAGGCTAAGGCAGTTTCTTTCATTATTTTTGGTATCTTTATTGTTATTTATGATTATGAGCATCTTTTTTATTCTTGTAAACATCTAACTCTTTATACAGTAACTAACTTCTTAAAGAAGAAGCTGAAAGGGGTTTAAAATACATTAAATGCTCAAAGATTGTGCAAAGTTTATGCTGTTATTGGTCAGGGAAAAATGGTATTGGTCAGGGAAAAGTCAGGGAATTTTGATTTCTCTTCTTTGCGGGAACCCTGGAACAAATGCCAGCTAATTACACACACAGTAAGGTATTTTTTACTATGCATGTACAGTAGTTCTTAAACATAAATCATAACAAATTTTCAAACATTTAACACAATTGCATATAAAAGATACTTTAACACAAACTTAGTAAATTAATCAAACTTAGGTAATTATAATTGTTCATGTGGAGGTACCTCGATGAGGACATAAGTGATTCATAATAAATTACCAAATTTCTTGTATGCATCAGTAGTCAAAGAAATAGGACATAAGAACCTTGAAAATAACAAGTTTCAAGTTTGTTAGCGATTGGCAGAACATTTGCCTTTGGTCATTTTACAGTTGCATATATACACTGACAATCAACATATATTTACGAAAAATATACACAAAAAACATAACACAAAAGCACATCAATGCAATAAACAATCAGTAGACAAATCATCAGTGTATTACTGAAATATTTTCATGTACAGTCAAACCTGTGTTGCAGCCAACTCCAAATAAAGACCACCCTGTGAATGAAGGCCATTATTTGAAAAACCATCACTGATTATTTAGAGCAAACTGACCTCCAAATATAAGCCATCTGCCAATAAAGGTCACATTTTGTCTCTCCCAATGGCATTCTTTGTTCACAGGTATAACTGTATGTATAAAGCTTCTTTTTTAAGTCTTGCCATATTTATCAAGTTAATTTCACTTTTTGTTGACATTAAAGCATTAAATTTTTGTATACTAGGTCAAGAACATCTGCCTAGGTATTTTAATCATATACCTTGATACAATGGACAACATTACATAAAATGGTTATATGCAAATTCAATAATATTTTGTGAGCATAATCTACACAATTTACTTCATCTTTCAACATCATTTTATCTGCCTGTTTCAATTTAAAAACATCACCCGCAATTTAGTTGCTTGAAACATGTTCTTGAATGTAAGGGGACATAACTTTGTACCACGCAAGTTGAAAAAGTTTATTATGTCTCTTTAAAATGACCTTGTCCGACAATTATTTCTATCAGTGTCAGGAGACTTAAAATAAAAAATGTTTGCAAGTCCATTTCCTTAACTAAAAATGGATTCTTTTGATGGGTAGTGCTAATAATAGTAGCCCAGCAGTTGGTAAATGCAAATAGGATGATTTGACCTTTCAATGCAAGCATGAAGTGAATCAGTCTCATTCTGTGTCTGCCCCTTTTCCAAATACTTTTGTTCAGTTTTTTACACACCCATTTGAAAAATGGGACATACAATTTCCCCTGCATTGGGCAGGCAGCATCCACTGTGATGTCCACTCAATAACATGAGTATTTTTTACCCACATTTATGAAACTTAGTCACAATGTGTATTGGCAATATGTATTGTGCAAAGGCCAAGTTTGATGACCTGCCAATTCAGTCTTAGCAATTTTAAATTATTGACCTTTAATTGTCAAATCCAAACAGTGACAAAGTTGATACACAGGCTTGATATCTTGCTTAAGTTAATTTTGAGTTACTCCCCCTTATTTGTCAAAATTTCCTCAAATTAGCCTTGTCTGCTCTCCAATTAAAGACATTGGAAATTAGTATGTGTGGAATGTGACACCATGCTGCCTGACTGGGGTCTCTGAATTCCAGGCAGTTTGGGGCAGTTTGTAATGGACAGACTATATATAGCACATTAGTATAATGTATTTATCGGAATTGATAATCAGTTTGTCACTATTTTTCGAATTTCACTTTGATGATTTGTCTGTTATCTGATACCTTTGAGAACAGTGATTTTCATTGTCCTCTATGTGTTGTAAAACATCTATAGTTGGCTGCTATTAGTCCTGGTCACATCAGGCAAAAAAAATCAGTCATTTTCACATGACTCGTAGATCTCTACTGTTGTTTAGTTTAATAACTTAAATTCAATCTGCATATGCCCATATTCTATTTGCCATTGCAAATTGTAAAGGAGCATTTTTGCAATAGTCAGGGTTTTTGTTGAATGTGTTCAAGAGCAGTGAAACAAACACATTACACAATGTTCCACTTTGTTCAAAGTTTGTGAGTTAAAGCGGTACTTGTTCTAAGATAATTAAATCATCAGTGAAATTCATATCCTGATCCATGTCTTTAAAGCTCTTTGTTGAGTTACTTCGTTGATTTCAGTTTCAAAAACATATAATTGTTCTAAACCAGAATGTTGTTCTTGGTCAGCAGTTACTGGTTCCTTTACCACATTTTGATTCATGTTTGTATCTACAATATGTGGGCTCAAATTGGCTGGCTGTGATCATTTTCATATCACTATTAGCTGTAGAGTTATTCACTTTCCTACTCTTTTTGGTTTTATGCTTACTTTTCCTTTCTTTCGAATAACTAAATCAGAAACTGAAGAACAATTGCTTTTGGCTGGCTGTGATCATTTTCATATCACTATTAACTGTAGAGTTATTCACTTTCCTACTCTTTTTGGTTTTATGCTTACTTTTCTGTTCTTTCGAATAACTAAATCAGAAACTGAAGAACAATTGCTTTTCAAAGGAAGTAAAGTTATATTCACCACCTGACGAGTTTATCTCAAAATCTGATATTAGGACATCACATGCTAATAATTTTAAAGCTTTGATAATGGTTTATTATCATTTTTCTGATGATTCTGACTCAGAGAATAATTTACTGATTATCACTATTTATCAATACAGAATCATTTTGAGATATGTCACTTAAACAGCTTTGGTCAATTTCATCTACAATCTTCTTATTCACATCTTGGTTTTTCTTGCTTTATGCTTTATTTAGTCGTAGTGTTTCAGAAAGATTATCAGGTTGTCAAAATTATAATGTAATGTTAACTCAGCTTTCCCTCTGGATCTACTATACCTTTCATGCTCCTTGAATAATGGTCAAAACATGATAAACATCATTCTCTTGAATAATTGACCAGAAAAGGCACTTTTTGATTCCTCTTACTGTGCGAGTTATACTCACATAAGGCTTGGATGGCTTTACCTCAGAAGTTGAACCAGGATCAGATTTTAAAATATTTATTTCACAATTTTTCCACTAATGACTAAGAAAAATCACCAACTAGTGATTAGTCTTCTTTTTGCTTTCCCTTCTTCATTTTAAATAAATATTGTGTGATAGGAGGCAGAAAATAGAAATCCCAATACTGGACTTGAACAGGCGACCTTCTGCTGGCAAGTCAGCAGCTCTACCAACTGTGCAAATTGGGCTGAGGGGCATTCAAACTACTATTAGCACAGCCCAATTACAATCCTCCTTTCTTTAATTAATTTAGTAACAACCACAGGTTCTTTACGCTAGCCCCAGCCACTGCTTCACCCTAGCTCTAGAATTCCAAGGCTAGCCACGCACTCACGGCACCATTGTAATAGGAGGCAGAAAATGAAGTTCCCAGTGTGGGGCTCGAACCCGCTACCTTCTGCTTGCAAGTCAGCTGTTATACCAATTGAGCTAATTGGGCTGATGGGCATACAAACTGCTATAAACACATACATTTTATATGGGGTGATTTAATAAAATGAAGCCAAATATTGAAATATGGCTCAAAATTAAACATTGAGTATTGTTTAGAATTCCTATAATACTTTTAACCAGTAGACATCAAATTTTAAGAAACCACTGATGGTTTTTACATAAATGATAAACAATTTCATGAACTTTTTACAAAAAAATACATGTAATTATTTTCCCATGCATATAAATGTAACTACTAAGAGTAAAGCTAAGGATTTGTTATCATTTGATGCTAAGCACATAATACAAACATTTTGCATCAACTGCAAGATTTGTGTTCCATTTTACTCCCCAAAAATGCATTTTGAACATTTTTTCTCATAGTATTTTCAAAAGACACCAATAAAGTTTCTGAACAATAAAGGAATGTAATCAAAAACTGTATCTATGGAGTGCTGTTTTATCATCAAAGTATTGTATTATCTGATTTTGACAATTTATTTTTTGCTGGAAACAAGTTTACTAATTTTGTTGAAAATACCAAAATAACACACTGCAGAAAGGTTTTAAAATGTCCTATTTATGTACAAGATGATTTAGGCTCAATTTAAGCATTTTTTTATGCAGAACTCTATAAAAGTAAAATATAAACATTCAGTAAATATGTTGTTTAAACATTTGAAGTTTAATGCATAAATGAAATAAATTTGGCAGCATAAATGTGGCTTTAGTATTAATTTCAGTATTACCCTTATTGTTGATGATTTTCCAAAATAAACATATTCTCTAAATTCCATCAGACTATACAGTGATAAGTGATATGATTATGTTTCCATAGTAAAATTGTTGATTGTTATGTTTCAATAGTAAAATTGTTGATAACTCCAAGAAGAAATATATTCTCTAAATTCCATCCGATATAACAGTGATACAGTGATATGATTATGTTTTGATAGTAAAATCTTTCGCTTTGGACGATTTTTTATATGAACATTCCAATTTGTTACTTTGCCCACACATGTTCCTACTTGGTAACAATTGTCTCAAACATGCATAAATTGTATTAATGATAGCAGCAAACACCAAATGGCATTTTCCCATGTGTGCTTGTAACTTGGCTAGTTTGGTTGCATTGTTTTTGCTATGAGGGGACGAAGCATTTTTTGCACACATATTTGAAGGTGCAGTTTTGTCTTTGGCATGTTCCGTCATTGTTGTTGAAGCTGTAGCATACGAGCCTGTGGTTTGAGTTTTTGTTTTTAGGGATGAAATTTTTTTTGCCCTGTCTCACTCCTTTTCTGGCTTAGACCCATGGCCATAGCTTCTGTATATGTATATAGAAAAAGACATGTCCGGGTGTTTTTGTCTGAAATGATTGAAAGCCCTAACATAGCATAACGCTGCTGCATCTGTAGTTCTCTGGCTCAAATGTCTAATCGTCTCAATATATTGCATTAGTGGGCCAGTCATGTCTTGGTACTTTTCAGTATATGTGGCCACATATACATAGAACACTGAGTACCACATGGACATGGTGGCTATGGCTTTTCAGTGGGAGTCCTTTTTAAGCACCATTATCTCATCTGATGACTCAACCATCCTTAAAGACTGATCATTGTTATCCTTATCCTTGTAGTACAAAAGGGAGCTTAAATCAATGTATTCATTCACCCAGATTTTCCCATAAATTTTTTGTCTATTTGTAAATTTAACATTAGGGTGTTACCATTAGTGCTGGCTGATACTGGTGTCATGACTGCTTTAGTTGATTTGGATGACTGGGGCTCTGCAATGTTTTCTGCAGTTAACTGGGCAACATGCGGTGGCTGTATCACCTGCATAGAAACTAGAGGTTCCACCACACTTTGAGTAACCAGTGGTACTATTTCATCCATAGTACTCTGTCTATCTTCAACTGACAGACATGTATGTTTGGGGTCACTGTGTGGTGTTTTACTTTTTCTCTTTGAAGTCCTTGATGACGTGATTGCAATTATGTATAGAATACCATGTTTCTATGCAATCAAGCATTGTTATCAAATGTCAAAAGTATGCAACATATGCATAAAAAAATGTCAAAAATAAAAATACAGCATTTCAGTGTAAGTACAGCAAAAAACGTTTGTTCCAGAAGTAGTAATAAAAGAAACATACAGAACAATATATAAACAATATACCAGCTTAATAATGGTGTGAAACTGATATTGACATGTTATTACAAGGCAAAGCAAGATTAAGTAAACTGCCTATAAACACAGGCCACCTTCACTTAAAAGGAATATATAAAATATGGATAGGCTAGAAAATAGTCAATAATTATCTAAATTATCATTACTAAAGCACTCATCACCTACAAAATTAATACCCTTGGTAACAGCCAACATCAAATATGTTTTACTGACTGCAACATACAGCAAAAAGCCTTAAAATTAAGGCTCCTACACCTTATAATTAAGGTAGACTTTAGCTAGAAACCTTTCAAGTAAGGTACTTTTATGTTATAATAAGGTAAAACATAGCTAGAAGCCTTTCACATAAGGCCCCATACTTACAAATACAATAAATGTCACTATATGACTGAAGTGCTGGTACCTTACAATTAAGGTAAGCCATAATGTATGTGTACCATGAACAGGTCAAAGGTACCAACCTTGTCAGGTCATTCATACTGTATTACCTTACAAGTTAAATTACTTATAGACATCCAACACATAACTATGTTAAGACTGTGGATATGGCCCTTATTTTACCATATGGTAAATTAGACAATTATTGTCCAAAATGCATTTCACACCAAAAGACATGATTAATTAGCTAACAAGCCAATGAATAAGCCTTCCATACCTTACACTTTATGTAAAAGGCAGCACCTAGCTATCTATGACAATTTTACTTAATTGTTTGTGTAACAGACTCTAGCGATTATCAATAATTACTAAAGTCTATACTAAATGTTGAAACAACACAATTTGTCAACACTATGCATAGATGATAACATTATATCACATTCATTTACCGAATTAACTACAGCACAACTTTAAAGTACCCACATCCATAAATTTCAAGTGAAGAATTAGCTAAATACTAAGATATACACCCCAAACTAACTACATACAAAGTAATGTAAATAGATAATTGATATATAACATAGTCCTAATGAATCAAATGTATGTGTAGATAATCAGAATATTCACAATCATCACAACCACTGTTTCCCATGAACACTAATAGTCAGTCCAAAACACTACAAAGCTATCATGTTAGGTTAAGTAATTGGATAATTGCACCACAAATATTCTTTGCATATTTGTCCAAACCCGTCTGATTAAAATGGACACCATCTCTGAAAACATTGACATGGGTTTTCTTTTTTTACTCCTTTTATGCTCCAATACATAATATATGGCAAGTCCTGTAATGCCTGTTTCAAAAATCTATTGTGGTAAAAAGCAATTCTGAATAGACACCTGGACTTAAATGTCTAAGTGAGGATCTCCCAGGGAACAGCTCAATCACTGCTTTCAATACACCATAATTATCTGGACAGGAATGTCGACATGAGACTTATCATTCTCAATACTAGTACCTCCATATCAGTGTTTGACATGGTCACTGTATCAATGCCATTACCTCCAAAGTGGCAAATCAAATATGTTGGTTTCCTTTGACAAATCGCATTTTCCCATCAGTGAACATGGTTGGCACAGTGTACTCACCCTCCTCTTATGCAACAAAAACTGATGTGAGGTTCAGGGTCAAGACCGAAATAAAATTAGTAGAGTTCTTCTGGAACAAATATCTTTCCAATCAATTAATATAGGATGTTCCTAGAATCAACACAGACATTTCTCCAAAATGTACACACAGCAATGAAAATAAGCTGAGAATCCAAGCAATCCAAGTATATTAAATGTAAATGATGCAGAAAACCTACCAAAAATCTGCCTTTAATCAGAAGTAGATTAATGCACTTCAAACAGTTAATAATTCCAAATCCAAATAACAGAGTTGGAGTCACAAAATTATAACGCACTGTGAAGTCATAAAAACAAGGTGCAATATCCACACAAAACTACATCCATTCGACTCTTTACATAGTCTTGTATTTAATCATTAAATAAAAGTCCTAATTCTAACACATTAATTGAATTTTTGATGAAATAAAGTGAGTTTTCAATATGTCAGAAAACAATGCATAAATATGTTAGGCACACCTACTGCATAAATATTAGTTTAGTACCTGGATTTTGTACCTGGATTCATAATGATTTAACTGTTACCAGTACCTAATGGCACATCTTATTTAATTTTTTTGACCAAAAATAAAAAAAATGCATAAAATGGCTCATCTGTCAATTAATAATGATTTTTCAGAAATTTTACTCCTACAAATACTGAATACATGCTTGCATAATTTTAATCTTTGAGCTAAAAAGCACAAAATGGAGTAACATTTTTGCAAACTTTACGCTATCTGGCAGACATATTTTCTTACAATTCTGTACAATACAATCTTGCTCTATGACAGTCAATTACTCATAAAAAATATCAGTCCATGCTTTGTTTGAAATAAAAATTACCTTTTAACCATACCCCACTTGCTTGAAAATTGCAAGTTAATTAGTGCTCCTATTCTTTTTCATTCATAAATAGTTGTATATGTAGTAAAATGATTACAGTAAAGAAACATTGAAAATCTCAAACACGATTTTTAATGAAGGTGACATTTTGGCATTCATATTTTATAAATTTGTGAAGACAAAAATATTATAAAACATATGCTTGACTTAGATAATAGAAATATATCAACCATATGCTCGAAATAAATTTATAAACACAATTGTTAATAGTTTTGAAAAACATTAACTACAGTCTAACTTGTGTTTGTGACCACCTCTGATTAAAGGCCTCCTGTCAATAAAGACCACATGTTATAGAAATCAAAACGTACAACTTTTCACTAGATGTCAAAATCTGGGGTCAATAATAACCCCTTGCAATAAGAAATTTAAATCATGCAGTTTCACTTGCAAAAAATAACATAACAGTAAATATGGACTCTTAGTTGAAATGCTCATGAGTATAAGTAAAAAAAAACATTTCAGGAGTCAAATAAAAGCCCCAACAAAGCAGGCTTAATTTTTGTTAAGGTCACTGTTTTTTTAGTTTTTGTTTCTCGAACATCTTTATTTTAAAAAATAAAATGACATTTTTCCCTAAATTTATTTGTCCTTGACATTGCAAGCTGCATTTTACATATAAGGCAACATCAATGACTAGTTCATCTCAAAATAAAAATCAGTAACTAAACAAATCAATGACAAGTGTTTTTCTTAAACAAATCAATGACTAGAGTTAAACATGAGGTTTGTGCTCCCTATCGCATAATTTTGTATACAGAAAAGTTGTGTACATGGTGTGTTACACCATTTATAATTTGAATATGGTTCAACAATAGAAAATATTCACCAAGAGACTTTTAGAAATTATCAATTACATCTTTGGTTATGATTTATGGCCCATTTAAATTTCAGAATAAATTAGGCTATTTCACAATTTTCCAAATCAGTATCACGTAGATTGTTTTCTAGTAACATTTTTATGGTTTCAATATTTTTTCTTTAACAAGAATAAACAGATAATCTGAACCAGACATTAGATTCCATTGCATGGTCCACCATCTTGAATGCTCCCGAAATAATAATCATTCTGGAGAATAGATTTAAGGTCACCATGCAAAATTTTAAGTGAAAAAAAGATGTTTCTGAATTTTCAAATTTTTAGATTTTAATTTTATTTCATTTTAGTTGGAGGGTCTGAGAAATAAATAATCATCAAACAGTGGCCTAAATAGTTGTATATGTAGCAAAATGATAATAGTAAGAAGTATTGAAAATTTCAAAAAATGATTTTTCACCAAGGTGGCATTTTGGCATTCATATAATAGAAAGTTTGTGAAGACAAAAATGTTATGAAAACACATGCTTGACTTAGATAATAGAAGTATATCAACCATATGCTCTAGCTAAATTTATATAGACAATTGTTAATGGTTTTCAAAAACAATACCTACATGTTCAAAAGATATCAAAACATACAACATACTGAACTTTTCACAAGATGTCAAAACTGCTGACCACTTCTTGCTATTTTTTGGCCAAAGCATTTGATAGAGCTTTTGCAAATCTTAATTCTTCTAATGTTTAATCTATCATTTTATCATACTTGTAACGCAAAGTTGCAGATTCAACTGTGCAACTAAATTGTGTAAATAGATTTACAGAAGTATCACGAGTATATACATGTTTTTACAAACGTTTTACATCAATCAGAGCATTATGAGCATCATATGTTTCTTCCATGTTGGTGGAAATCAAATTTTGCTGTGATTAGGATTCTTTACCTGGACAATAGCTTTTGAAAAGAGGTACCATGTCGATTATTCCAGAAACAGCAGCTTTTGTTGCATTTAATAAATTGCATGGCTCATGTGCTCCTTCTATAATAGAAGCAGATATTCAGTGACTGCCCAATTGCAAAAAGCCTCTTTTCCCCCATCTTGTGAAGTGCTGGGTCAGCCATTGTTTATTGATGTATCTAAGAAGTCAATTTGGCTGAAAGTCATGCTTGAATTTCCCAGAATGAAAGGTTAAGACCCCTTCCCAGTTTTTGGAAAAATCCCCGACTTATTCAAGTTTATGACCCACAAAATCCAAGGTTTTCTACTGGGTAACCAGGTTAAAAAAATAGTTCAGTCTTTACTGGTTTACCATTACAGAACATAACATTTCATTCTAAGACAAAACAATAACAGCAAATGCAGCAGGAGAAATATCTTGTACTGGAATTAACTGTCAAACTGTAGCAATTTGAGTCAAATTACATTCCTTATGAAGAGATGTTGTCTTGATATCACAAAACACTTTTTATAACATTTGTAAATCACTGACATGTGTTGTAGCTGGAGCAATTACAGCAGCATGTATTTCGGTAATGTCAGGTTCATTGGTTGTTGCAGTAGCTGTCTGGTATGAAGGTCCTTCTCTCTTTTCAGTTTGTGATGTTATTGACCTTTTATTCAGTTTCTTCTGAAGTTTCTGTTTTTTAAATTCTTGTGTACATTCGCATTGGAATTATTTCCACCTTTTTGGAGTCAAGTCTTGTAACAAGTATTTTTAATGACATTGCGAGGTAAAACACCAGAACTTTTATTAATTTTGGTAACAAATGCAGGTCCATCATTTCTTTTGTACTAGTGCGCAGTCAACTCTGCTTCTCAGACTTGATGGTGCTGAATAATGGCATCTTTGAGGTGCTTTGGATGATACCATGGAATTGAAAGATTCTACATCTCTAGTATTTCCCCCCTAGAGTTATTTTAGCAGCATTGTTTATAAATATGCTGCACACATTTTAAAGATCTGTTCTGTCTATATTCACTAGGATTGACATGGTATCCACACTAACTATCATTACAATTTTCATGTTCTCTAAATGCATAGTGTACTATTTGTGTTCCTACATATATGTATATCCATCTATGCTGCTTTTATTTTGGGTAGCAGCGTAACTGAAACGCTTCTGTAACCACTGCACCTTAACCAATAAAATCTTATCTTATGATCATAAGACACTTTCCGAGATGCTTCTTTGTATGATTTATATCAGACCATTAAATAGCTAGATGAAAAATAACACTTTTGATTTTTGCTATAGTTGTACAATCATCATCCATAATGATAGTACTGACTTGAACATTTTGTTCTTCAACCTGCTGAACAAGGCTTAGCTCCAACATCTGTATTTTAGCAGATAAGAGATGGTGGCATCTGACTTTTTTGAGCATAATACAAACACATTCTGCAGTCTTTTGAGCGCACATCATAAGGAACGACTTTTTCACTGTGATTCCCTATCATAGTTCTAAGGCCAGACAAACTATCGTAGCATGCAATTAAATTTAAATTATACACAAAGCAATATAAACATGCATCTTGATATTAATAAAATGAAATAAAGTCTATGAATTTTTATAAAAGAACAATCCACTTGGAAAATATTACTTGCTCTTGTGGTCTGTCTTTTAGTGCCTTTGTGATGATTCAATCCAAAACATGTATTAACATATATATTTGAGTATGGATAAATTTTGTGGTAAAAGACACTACATGAAAAGCTGGTATTGGACTGACACAATAATAAAGGATAATGGGGATGTATGATATTTACAGTCAAACCTGTGAACAAAGGCCACCCTTGGGAAAGACAAAATGTGGCCTTTATTTACAGATGACCTTTATTTAAAGGTCAGTTTGTTATAAATGATCAATTATGGTTTTTCAAAGAATGGCCTATATTCACAGGGTGGTCTTTATTTGGAGGTGACTGCAACCACAGATATACTGTATAATGTTTCTGTAATGTGTGGTGTGATTCTTCCATTAAGTTGAATTGACACATCATTTATATACTCATTCACAGAAATGTGATTTTAATGAGTTATAAAAAAGACACATGAACAATAATTCTTGCCTTCTACCACCCTGTTTTTGCCACTCCTTGACTGATCTCCTTTCCATGGAGCCCCCAGCTGGGTGGGAGTTAGAATTCCCCAGCTGTTGCACTACAGAGGGGTAAGACTCACCCACTGTGCCAGCCCGTTTGCTGTGGGCTGCATCCCGTTTCACCTGATGACCGGATCCTGGTGGTTGAGTTGGGCCAGGGTATGGCTGCTTAAACACTGCCCCTGCAACACACCACTTTGGCCTTAAGATGGGCTAAACTGGAGGTCAGGAAGGCCTGTCCTGATCAATCGGCTGGTCATGCTGTGCCCTAGATCATTTTTCATTTCCACTTCTTTAGTTCATAAATACATGAATGTGTCCTGGTGGACTATTGCCATGTCTTGTCTTTGAAAAAATGACCTAGAAGGCAGTGGCTTATGGGCTTATCTGGTGAAATGTTTGGTCTTTGATTGACACTCCTAAAGATAGTTTTAACTTGGAAAACATTCTGCAGAAATACATTTGTCCAATCTAACTCTTTCACTCAGAGTATATCACTGATGTATTTTAATGCTGAAAACTTAAACACCCTTTTTAAAACTGTTTCACCTGAGGTAATTATCACCTACTTAAAGGAAATTGGACTTTGCAATTAAATTGTGATAATTTTTTATACACTCTTTTTTAACTTTGCAAATTTTTATTAACCCTTATCATTCCAACAGTCTGATTCTTAACTAATTCATATCTCCTTCATTCTCATTTTTACAGTATCTTATTAAGTAGCTTATCATTGTTATCTTTATCATTTTGATGCACACTTCATGGCCATTAGTTGTCCATAAAACACCCATAAATAAATAAATTGCCCCTCCATGTCATATTTGAACTCTCCTGACAACTAGTTACTCTCCATTGAGCCATCGACGCAATGACATTTAAGGAAGGAAGCAGACATTCTCTTAGCAATGTTTTGGATTTTATTAAAAACTTTGGTGTCATCTATTTTGCTTGATAAACATACCAATCAAGAAACTCCTATCAGTTCAAACAGGGACATAACACTGACCAGTATCATACTTTCATACTTTCATATACAGTAAAACCTAGAATTTGGGACCACCATTTGGACCCGATAAAATCGATCCTGATAATGAGGTGGTCTCATTATCAACTTGTATTATTGATGAGTTATTAGATGCTGGTTTGAAAACAGATGATCATTACTTCAAAGTGGTTGTAATATTGAGGTGGTTGTAATATTGAGGTGGTTGCTGATTGAAGTTTTTCTGTATAAACAGAAGTTTCAACCCTGGTTACATTCATTTCTCTAAACCATTCTCTTGGATGCAGGGATAAGGAATAACATTCAATTTGAAATTGTTTGTTCAATATTGGATATATTTGTGCTCCTTCATTAAAACCTTGAAAATGAGACCACCTTTGGGACCCAAAAAATCTTTTTAATGAAGTGTTTGTTGTGTACTTCCAAGCAATTTTCTGTTTGTATTACATTACTTCCTCGAGATAAATTGCCCATTCATTTCTTGCCTTATAACACCATTTCAACGCCAAATTTGATGCAAAATATCCAATATTTGGCATGTTAATCTAATGCGTCCGATAACTATTGCACTTTAGGATGTTCCATAAGAATAACATGTCATGATTTTTGTAAATGTGTATTAGTGGTGCACTCTGTTTATTGTGATCAATGCCTTTAATTGGAAGCATGCAGGTCTAATGTGACATCTTGTTACATCCATAGAAAGTTTTTGATCTAGCATGACAATTCTTGCAATTATGTCCCTTAGTTTGACCACAATACCTACATTCTGAATTTTTAAAGCCTTGAATGTTATTTCTTCTGTTAGAAAAATGTTAGTTTCTATTAGAAGTAACAACATTTATTGATTTTGTGCAAAGATATCAACATGTTGCTTTAATTCTAACATATTTACACCACCTATTGCATTCATTAGAATTTCTGTGATTGATGCCTCTGATAAAATAATTTGAAGAGAATGCACTGCATAAGCACTTTCAGATTGTTCTCCAGTTTCAGTTAATTGTTATAAGGTAGTTGGAGCATTAAGCCTAAGATCAGCCCTAATGTGTGATAATTATCTACCAATGCAACACTTTTTGGGAGAAGCAAAACTATATTGTTGTTGTTGAGAGGTTAAATTAATAGTCAAATTGTACAGTGAGGGGATTTATTGAAAGCCAGTCTGAGAATAAGTGATCATTATGACAAGTAGGTCTTAATATTGAGATGGGTTGCTATGTGAGTTTGTTCTTCTACAGGATTATTTTTCCAGTTAGGTTCTTGTTCAAATTTGTCACTGTTTTGTACAAAACAACCTGTAAGTACAGCCTTTTAGTGTATAGAATTTATGTTAGGGTATTATAGAAGAATATTCTGATTTCTACACACAACATACTGGATGCAAGGTTAGACGTCAACATAAATAAATACGGTGCAACTTCTCCAAAGCAACACCTTTTGGGAGAAGCAAAATTATGTTGTTGTTGTTGAGAGGTAATTGCTCAAGAGAGGTTAAATCAATAGTTAAATCGTACAGTGAGTTGCACTGTATATTATATAGAACACTTCACAATGTATAAAAAGTCATAAACTTACCATTCAGTTCCATAGTTGAAACAATGGACGAACAAAAGATAAAGTGAATAACATTTAATTGCAGAAAGCACCTTAATAACTGAATAATGATGCACGAAATTTTGAAAACAAGAAAATGCATCATAAGTATTCAACAGCCAGCGGTAATACCTGTCCAAGAATATAACCAGAATCCTATGTTAGTGTTCACATTCATTTTCCCAACTTTAAGGCAATCCACGGGAGTGGGAATGATGGCCCTTGTTAGTTGTTGATATTAATGATAATTACCCATGAAATATTCAAATAATGACCAAAAAATAAGGTCATAACTTGCATCATGTAAGGAATACATTACATTGCACATGAATAGTCAATCAGGCTTTGAATCATGAGATAGGTTTTCTTACTCTTATCTAAATAAGACCACCTGAAATTTTCCCTTTCTTTAAACTTCACATGTGAATTTCATCAGAAATGAAGTGTTGGGAATGATTAATATTAGTTGTATAAATCAATGTTGTGAGTGGTGTTTTACTTGGTTCAATTGTCCACATTACAATTAATGCAGAGTTTTTCTTGAGCCATTTTGATGACCGATTCGGTTATGTTTGTAATGGCAAAAAGTATGTTTTTTCCCGATCGCAAGGCAAAAATTCCCAATTCAATGAGAAAAAAAACGTAACAAAAAAAATAAATTACAGCAGTTAAAATGGTTATTAAATTCCTAAACCATTCAAGTAACATAGTTATCAATAACTAAATACAAAAATAAACATAATATTTGTTATTTTTAGTTTTATTTGATTATTTTAAGTTATTTTTATGTAGCAGGACTTTTCCCAATTTGTTCAAAATGTTGCGAAAATTCCCAATTCTGGGGGTTGCGTCATGTTCCCAAAATGCTGTAATATATAGCAGGGATCCAAAGTCATGATAAATTCATGATGGGTTTCAGACTGTTTTTGCAAGATCAAGAGTCTGATGACACTCTGTACAATCATCTGACTTGCTGTATGTCCTAATTCCATGGTCCTCCTGCCCTGGTCCCATTGTATGGTCTCATTTGCAGAAGGATTACGGTAGTTTGTTGCCCCACACAAAAATAACATTTTAGAGTTGTGTAACTATAGGTGAACTGTTTTATGATGTCCATCCTATAAATGGATTGGTTCTGCTTTTGTGACTTCATCTATAGGGACTGGTTCCTGGTCTTAGTTATTTGATAAAAAATTGTTTCTTTGTTTGATGCTAAATTGATTGGATTAGATATACTCCTGTGTTTTTTTTTCATGTGACTTTCTTTCCCTCTCTTTTGTCATTGGATCTCTGTGGGTGCAGTCATGTTTACTGGTATATGATAGGAAGACTATGGTTATGAAATAACAATAGTCACCAGAAGTGAGGTCAGAGAGAAGTATTATAGTAAATTGGGAGCAAGACAAATCCATTGTCCCAACGGGGGATCGAACCCAGGACCCTTAGCACTGTAGACAGACAACCTCACATCCTGAAAGAGTTAACCAAACAGCTAGGCTGTTGAAAGTGGCCTATAGTCCTACAACCACTACACTATTGTACGCTTAATTCCATAGATTGGGTGTTTTCTATCGCTATTGAATTCAAATAACAGAAGACCTAAAATAAACAATAAGCAAAATGGTACCCAACGTGTTTTGATGACACTGTGTTGGATATATTGTATACATTGATGGTGGAGTACATACAGGATTAGTGACACTAGTGATTTGATTAATATTTTATAATTTAGAGTGATCACATAATTATAGAGCTTTGAACGTTTTTATTCATGAGATAGAGGACAACAGATTGAGGACAATTTATTAAGAAGAGGGGATGAGGAATCATTCAGATTAGAACACTTACTTAATAATTAAATTTTGTTGTGATATTGTGGTAATTCTTGTACATGTGAACAACATGTATATAACAAGAGCGTGAGTACATTGTAATTGATAAATAAACAAATTGCAGCTACTGTATTTGTGATCTTGGTAAATCAATTTCTTATGCACTCACATCAGAGTAATTAGTTACACATTCCCCCTGTCTGAGATCATTTTGTTGTTGGCTATGTTGCAGTTCTAATTGATTGATTCTTTCATTCAATTTCTGTAGTAGTTCTTTTACCTCACTTAATTCACTATTTTCTTTCTTATTTGTGTTGACTACTGAGTGACAAGTTTTTATATCAGTATCTGCTTTTGTTTCTACCATATTGTCGTCTATTTTTTCTCAGCTAAATCTTGAATTTGTCAGTCATGACATCTTTCTTGTAGGCAGCTTGTTGTTTGGTTTCTTTTCTTAAACCTTCATAAAAAAATCTTTTCAGTTGTTCATCATCACTTCTTTTCATCTCATCTAACACCACAGCTTGGGCTAACAGATTTTCCAACCTTGATGCATATGATGCTATAGATTTTTTCAGTTTTTGTTCACAGGAATAAAATTTATTTTATTTACTTTCCTTGGTTTCTATATTTCCAAAAGTACTCTCAAGTTCATGCATCACTGTATAAATATCTACTTCTGTTCCAAGTCTATGTACTATGTCACATGGATTCCCTTTTAGCGCTCTACTTATCCCTGGTCATTTGAAAAACTTTTTTCCACTAAGAGTGCTTCTACTTCAAACTTGAAGGTAGCCCACTTTAGATCGTTACTATCTTCACCATAGACATTTGATAATTTCGGGAATAAAATTGACCATGTTGCTCCCTTTCACGTGATCTTTCTATAGAATCTATAATCTTGGTCTGATTCCTTATTATATGTATAAGGTCCTTGGAACTTTCAAATCCTAAGGCTTTACAAGTATTCAACAGTTGTTGGTCATTTTCCATGGAATCTTTTTCTTCCAATTTCGAAGCCTAATTGATTGATATCACTATCAACTTGATATCCACAATAACTTAATTTATATGTAATATTGTTATAATTTTCCTTCAAAATTCAATTTCTCTATCAATATTCACATAGGAATAGTTCTCATAAAAATCTTTATCACCTTAATTTACCAATTAGTTCATTCATTTACTTAGTCTATATCACTATGGTCACTTCTACTACAATATACTTCATTTACGGTAAAAATTTGGTCATCATTGGACACAATTAGTTCAGTCAGTCTGAATTCCAATCACAAACTTCATCTATCATATTCCACTTTCACTTTTCTATACCTGTCCACTTCTAAATATTTCGTAATGTTCAATTAATCTTCAACACTACACACTTCAAGTCAACACAAGTATGATCACTAATTTATCTCATTCAATTAGTTCAATACTAATTCCAGAAATTATACATCACTCAAGAACTCACTGAATTTAAAATATTTCAATTAAATTCAACAAATTTGAATCGATTTAAGCTCATTTTACTCAAACTCTGTTATATCACCATTCAAACTCAGTTACATCATCACTCAATCTCAGTTTATATCATTACTCAAACTAGGTTTTATCATCACTCAAACTAGGTTTTATCATCACTCAAACTCAGTTATATCTTCAACACTAGTAGTTATATCCCTCAAAAACTAAATCACAAAATAAAATTCCATGAATTGTTTCAACCAATTATGCCACACTGCATACTTATTCATAATAACCTCTTGTCACTTTCAATAATGAAAATTTAAAAAAAAACAGATTTAAATATTGCTTTATACAATTGAAATATAGTTACTTTATATAATTATATTTCTCAAGTATATGAAAAGCATACCAGGTAAATACTATATATAATGTATATTTTGCATGTTATGGAAAATAAATCAGGGTTATTTATTTATTTATTTCAATTATGATAATTACTAACACAATTTCTTTTCTTACTACAACCTATTATAAACATATAATGCTTAATAAGTGAATCTACAAATCACTTTATACTACATATAACTACCTAAGATTCTTTGCTGTATAACATCACAGTTATGTAATGCAGTACAATAAATATATCTGCTGTTAATTGTTCAATTAGGCTGAACAAATAAATTAAAGGTCAAGGTCATGTGTCAAACTGGGTCAACCAATGAAATCAACGCTATGAATCAGATTTGCATAAGGTTTATGAATGAATCATCAAATAGATATTACTTGTAATTAAAAGTTAACAAACACACTGACTGTAACAACCACATTCATCTTATGAATACAAACAGAAGTTATCAATTGTCAAATAATATACAACTCAGAACTTGTGGTTCAATGAATCAAAGACAACAAATTATAAACTTGGGGAAAATCCAAGTATATTTACTTACTGGTTTATATGAAAGTGAAAGTAGAATGGTCAAGTTTACATGTTACATTAGGCCGTGGCCGTGGTCCAGTGGTTAGTACGCTGGACTTGCAACCCGGAGATCTGGGTTCGAATTCCAGTCGTGGCAGGTCATACCCTTCTATGAAAATTTGACAAAAATGTTGATTTTCCTTATGGAAGGGTAAGTTAGTACTGGTTAGAATACAGTCCAGGAAAACTGGTTAGGTGAACCAGTATATAACTAAAATATATTACTAAAAAATTGTTGAAAAAATGGCATTAAACCCCATTGACAATAAGTCACATAAAAACAAAACATGTTGCATGCTCAACAATAAATCAAAACAGCAAAACACCACAAATGTTAAAAGAAACACTCAGGCAGACCTAAGATTCTGGATTCAGTTAAATTTTGATCTTGATCTGATAAAACAATTCACAGTACATATATAAATATTTGTTTACTATAGTAATTACAAGTTAGATAACACATTTTATCGGCCATTTTTGGGGCTGCAATTTTTCATTGAAAAAATATGAAAGGCCAGCAAACATACATGGTAAATTTGGATAATATGTCCATGGCGTCTATTCCAGAAGTATAAAAAGAGAAACAATGATTTAGTGAGGTTGGAAATTACAATTTTAAGTAAACTATTACTGTTATTCACTTAAGTGTTTTATATCTCCTATTAACATCCATATCTGATGTGCCTCCAGCTGGCAACTCAGTGCTTCGGAACAATTTTCTATTTTTATTACATTATTTCTTGAGACGACTCGTCCATTCTTCTTTTGCCATATTACACCATGTCAATGTCAAATAATAATGTATATATGCCGATGCAAAAAGAATCCAATATTTGACATGTCAAACTAATACATCCAATAACTACTGCACTTTGGGGTGTTCCATAAGAATAACATACCATGATTTTTGTAAATATGCACAAGTGGTGCACACTGTTTATTGTGATCAATGCCTATAATTTTTTAATTGCTCAATGTCTTGACTTAAGTTATTTGTACCAGTCAAATGCTGCTCCCATTACTAAAACATCCCAAACAATTAAGCTAATTAACTGTCTGCATTTCCCGTTGCAGTGCCATAATACTTGTAATTTCTCAACCAACCTTTAGCATCATTCTTTCAAGGATCAAACTTTCCAAATAAATCAACTTAAAAAGGAGGCAAGCTGATTTGATGCTTGGATCACTTACACTGTTCCCTTGTTGTTGACTCATGTTGTTGTCATCTGTTTGATGATACATTGCTGTTGACATTTCTGATTGCTCACTGTCTTCGTCTGTTGCTATTGATATTGGTCCTTATGATCTCCATTGATACACTATTGTTGGTGTTTCATTAAGGACCAACCCACTCCAGCAAGTTCTCACAGCATTGTTTTGTCTGCTTGGATGTTACTGTATATTGTATAATATAATAATGTTCTTTGTGTTAAAACCTTATTCACTTTGCTTATCTCTTTCACTGCCAAATTTCTGATAAGAAGCATATCTCAGTGCTAAGTATCTCCTACATGTGCTCACCCTGTGCTGTGCAAATAACTGCAAACTTCTCGGCATGAATTGTTTGAGTTTGTGGTGGATAACGCTATGTTCTGACTTTGAGATAACACCTTAAGTATTCACTTTGATGAAACATTAGCTGTGAGTTGTTGTTTCTTCAGGTCAGTACATTGAAACTATTCCTGTAAAAATATGTCATAGCTTTTATAAATAACTTTTCAAATAACAAATGCAAGCAAATAATAGACATAATTAGGTATTTATTATTATGCATGTACAATAGTTTTTAAATATACATGTATATTAAAACAAATTTTAAAACATTTAATACAGTTTCATATAAGGAATACTTTAACACAAACTTTGTCACAGTTTAACTGTATGTACTAAGGCCTCCCTTTGGAAACACAAAATGTGGCCTTTATTGACAGATGGCCTTTATTTAAATATCAGTTTGTTATAAATAATCAGTGATGGTTTTTAAAAGTATGGCCTTTATTCACAGGGTGGTCTTTATTTGAAGGTGACTGTAACCACAGATTTGACTGTACAATGTTTCTGTAATACTAGTGTGTTGTGATTGTTGCATTAATTTGAGCTGACACATCATTAATATACTCATTCACAGAAATGTGATTGTAATGAGTTATAAAAAAGACATATGAACAATAATTCTTGCCTTCTGCTACCCTGTTTTTGCCACTCCATGTCTGATCTTTCCATAGGGCCCCCACCTGGGTGGGGGGTAGAATTCCTACATAATATTCCAACAGTACAGCAGCCTTGACTATAGAGCAAATTCAAATAAAGAGAGACATAATTCTATCATAATCCAGGTCAGCGTTATTGCATTTGGTGGGTGACCTAAAATGACATCCTCCCCCAGCTGGGTGGGGGGTTAGAATTCCCCAGCTGTCGCACTCCAGAGGGGTAAGACTCCCCCACTGTGCCTGTCCATTTGCTGTGGGCTGCAACCTGTGTCGCCTGATGACAGGATCCTGGTGGTTGAGTAGGGTCAGGGTAAGGCTGCTTAAATACTGCCCCTGCAACACACCACTTTGGGCTAAACAGGAGGTCAGGAAGACCCATCCTGATCAATTGGTCAGTCATGCCAGTGATGTTCCCCCTCTCACTACTCATAGTACCATAAACTAAATTTCCCTCTTGCTAACTCAAACCAGCCCTTTAAATATTGATGCCTTGAAGTCTAAATTTTGAAGCAAATTCCAAGGTTTTAATCTGAATCAAAGGCTGTCACATTGATTCTCCTAGAAACAGTGTCTTTAACCCATGTTAACATAAGTTCATTAATTTCCTCATTTCCTGTCAAGTGTCAGTGACATTAGGAATTGTCATGCCGATAGAGTTCTTTCCCTTGATTCGGGGATAACTTGATCATAATATTAATGAAATTTATATCAACGGATCAACTCAGGAAAATCATTTAAAACACAATCAATGTAATAATGTTATTGGGTGCACAAATATACAATCTCTGGTCACATCAGACGGAGTTGTTTAAGTCAGCTGATTTATAGAAACGTTCCAGCGATCTGTAAAACAGCTGGTTGCTCAGACAGTCTCAACTGTATCATAATTAAAACGAAGTCCTGTAAGGTATGCATAAAGAACATGTTCTTTTGCCAATCAAATTTTTCTTTTTTTTGTGAGAATAGCATATCCAAACACAAGTCTATTCTTGAAGGAATTTTAGTCATTAGCAAGTCAAGATTGGCATTTCATTTTGGAAGTGTAAACACTGCTCATCAGCATCTTGGTCCAAGTCCTTATCACAAAGTCTCTGGTAACTCTCATTGACATATAGGACCCAATGCTAGTAGGAAAATCATGCTTCTCAACCTTGTGTCTTCCGAACTCCTTCACTGTCACTGGTGATTATAACCACTGAAGGCCCCTCTGTGACTGAGGTATTGGACATTGTAAGCGTCTTTCCTGCTTGTGGCATCATTTTTTCTTGTGCAGAATGTTTTTTGTTTGTGAAGACATCATATGCCTTAATATTTGATTTTGATGATTGGTTGTTGTCTACAGTGTATGCTCGAAAATTACCTGAGCCATTAATAAAAGAATTGATTTTTGTTGCTGTTTATTGTCCTTGTAAAACTCTTGGCACTTGGTGCTGTACATTTTCCTTTCTTGGGCATTGTAAAATAGCCAAGGCCTGTCATGTGTCCATTTGTCTCTCAATTTTCATTCCACTCATTTCTTTTTATAATCTTTCTGCTTTTGTTTTTTCTCTTTGTAGCTTATTTTTCTCTTTTTGCCTGGTCTTTCACCCTCAAATACTTTAAAAGACACCAATTTACATAACAAATCAAAGTGATAAGTAAACCTAATGGTGCACTTGTCCAATCAGAATGCACAATACAGAAATCAAACAAGATAACAAATCCTATCTGTCCTGTCATCTGGTCTTTCAGCTATGAAAAGCTTGGTACCAATATCTTGTACATTTAATCACTCTACATGTAGGCACATGAGTTGCCTGCCAATGGTTGCTGAATCTATCATGACAAATCCAGGTCTTTCCAGGATTGCAAACAACCACAGGGCACTCCATGCTACAATCTGGCCATGCCACATTGTTTCCCTTTTCAATTTTGGCTTTTGCCATAATTAATAAAGTAAATGTAATTTAAACACGGTCTTCTACACAGTTTATTGCATATGTCTATATTATATACTTTTTTTCTGTGATAATATTGCACTTTTTTGATAATTTCATATTTGTTGTAATATTAATAATGTTTTACTGTAAAATATAGCTTTCCATCTGTGATACATTTTAAATGAAAAGTTTGTTGTTATTATTATCAAAGTCTTTCAACTCAATGCATAAAAATAGTTAAACAAAAATTAAAAATTAAAAAAAAAAAGAATAGTGCCAAAATTTTTTAAGTCATACAATTTAATGTAATTTTTATAAGCACTACAATGGAAATAAGGATTCAATTCCTTTTTTAGACTGTCCTTATATTTAATGTTTTTGACATGGTTTAATTTTAATTAATAAAATCCTGAATTTTATATACCATCTTATACAATGATGTGTTTTTAATACATCATTATATATTTTTTAAAATTTTTAAGTATTTAAATATCAAATTTGTGTTATCCATGTTTCTAAATTATTGCCTTTAATTACTTTATAGATATTGCATTAATATATAAATTTTAATAGCATTCAGATTATCTGTTTTACCAACATCTGTAATTACTGCATTCTCAAAGTGACACTTTTGTTTTATCCTCTATATTTATAAATGTATCAGTGTCTGTATAATTTATATTGTTATACCATTTTTTATACCATATTGTTTAAGTTGTAAATATGAAATAAATAATAAAAAAATCCATTCACCAAGCCTGGACACAATTCATTTTTATTCATGATGGAGTAGTATCTTTTTTTAATTATAAGATTGGTTTTAATGGTTTTCATTCATTCATCTGGACTTAATCAGTTACAATTGATTCTAAATGTCTTTGTACTTATCATTGAACACTTACCTGTGATAAGGCAATCAGTGTTTCCTTGGTTTTCATCAACATTATTTATAACCTAGTGTGTCTCTTTTGGTTTAATTCTTGTATTTCTTAAACCAACAATTTGTTGTTTTAAATCTGTAACATTTTTCCGTATTTTTGGTATGACATCCTTTGAATATCCTTCATAATCTTGAAAATGATAATTCTTATTCCATAACTCATGTGATACATGACACCCTATTAAAATTAATTTTAATTAGAAATAATTGTTTTTTACCATTAATTAATATTGCTGCTTCCCTAAGTCCTGGTTTCTATCTACCATCTAATGTAAGAGCATTTAGATTATCAATATGAAATTTCATATATGTCTTAAATTCTATTGTATAAATTGTACTTGCTGGTACAGGAAAATCCAATTTTAACTTGACAATTTCACTTAAAGTATTTATATAAGGGTTATTAGTTTTTGAAACCATGTCTTTTCATTTGTTATTGAGCACTCACCTATGATGTTTTCATCAACATCACTGGAATGTGCCTTCTCTTCATGTATGGAGCATGTGATTTTATGTACTTTAAAGTTTCAACCAATTTCTGTTGTATCTCCTTTAAAACCAAAGATGGTCAACATAGCACTAGGCTTAAATGATACATCCAAGTATTTGGGTACTAGTAATGTTCAGAACCCAAAGTTTGGGGTATAATTTTTAAGCTATGATGTGCAGTAAATGATTATTATGATCATCTGTGTATTGGGAGATGACCATTGTTGAAGAGAAATAAAAATGGATTGACATGGGTTTATTTGTTTTCCAAATTTTTTCATTTTCAATTACTCAACAGATAGGGATTAGAAAGGGATGGCATTTCTTTGTAGTACTCCATTATGCTTGTTCATGTACTGAGTAATTCAAACAGATTGAGTTCTGACACAAATCCTTCTATAATAAATAATAAATAAATTTATGTGAATTGCTGAACAAACTTTAAGTGATTTTTTCCTTTCATTTTGAATCTGAATAAAGGGTGTATCATTCAGTTTATGTATTGAACAACAATTTCAGTATATAACATATTAAACATAAATTATTCAAATTACTTATGTTGGTATTAGATATGTTGATTTTCTGAAATAATGATGTGTGTGTGTATCTTGTTATACTGCTGTATGTATATAATTTGTTATTGTCAATAATGTATTACTTGTTTGAATTGAAATGGACATTTTTTTGCTTACCAATGTCAAAATCCGTTCTACAGACATAGCTTTGTACAGGTTTGATTTTGAGTTAAGTATTTTGAAGGCATAAGCACTGTTACCTTTCTCTTCCCTTAAATTAAATAATGTAAAAAAATCATATTGAATTCACCTTGTAAAGATGAAATGCAATAAAAATACAATGATTTCATGGAAATGGAAAAATAGTATATATCTATTCATGTATATAACAATTTATGTATTATCGATATAATCTAGTTCCTCAAAATGTGGGAAAATCCTGGAATGACCAATGGAATGTCAACTGGTGACTTCTCCTAATAGAATCCTTTTCTTCCTTTCTGTCTTCTCTTTCCTCTTGATTGGAAATCTGTTTTTTATCCCATCTGTTTTGTCATCTGGCCTATCAGTTATTAATAGCTTGGTATCAGCACCTTGCACATTTAAACACTACAGATAGGCACATGAGTTGCCTGCCAATGCTCACTGAACCTATTATAACAAATCCAGATCTTTCCAGGGTTGCAAACAACCACAGGGCACTCCATGCCACTCTGTCTCCCTTCCTTTTTAGTTTTGGCTTTTGCCATAATTAATACAGTAACTAATTTGAATGGTCTAGTACTTAGTTTATTGCATATGATTCATGTATCAAGTATTATAACATGATATAGTTAATTTTATCAAGTTAGGCTACATCTTTCACACTTCCAGTCATACAAAAGGCATACTCCAAATATAAGGATCTTATATAATCATAAGCAATATAATTAAATATTACAAAATTGATATAAATCAATAATATTATGTTTTTTATTAAGGCTACACCTTACGTACTTTCACTCATACATAAGGCATACTTCCAAAGTAAGGATCTTTTATAATCATAAGCAATATGATACAAATAGATAATATGAAATTAATATAAACCAATACTTTATGTTTTATTATTAATTTAGACTATGCATTGCATACTTTTCAATCATACAAGAGGAATACTTCCAATTTAATGATCTTTTGTAATAGTTAGTATTATAATATAAATACAAAGAAATCATATCAAGTACCTTGCTTCCATACCAGGATGCATACAGTGTGTCAACTTTGGCACAAAACTATAAATCACATTATGGAATGATTCTAATGATGATATCTGTTCAGCGCATGACAGTTTCTTGATATTATTCACTAACAATCTGTCTTTTACCACATTTGTCAGCTCTGCTTGTGACTTAAATCCTGAAAAATAGCATTACACACAAATTTTCATTTAAGACAGGCCTAGACATCTGTCTATGTTTGATCTTCAATTTATACATGTATTTCCTCTTTTAATTTATCCCTTTTTCATACATTGTCGTTGTCCATTATCTCTGTGTTCACGTTGAGCAAAGCAGTCACCATGACCTTCATGGACATAAGCCTGATTCAGTATTGACAGCCATGTCTGTTGCACTAATTCTCCATCACCATTGCTGCTTGTAGTACACCTATAAATGTGGTTACTGATAGATCAGGCCCAGGCATGTACCTTCTCACTTCCTTTCTTTTTTCCAACTGCCTCTTATTTCTTGAAAATAAATTATACAAAATAAACTGTTTTAATATATTGTACATAGAAGCAAAAAATTGTAGCAACTATTTCCTACAAATAAAGGGTATGTTTTCAAGAAGCTACTGCAACATGTTTTCACTTCCGAAACCAAATACCACATACTTGAAGAAAATTGTCATACACATCAATCAGTCCATACTGACTGCTCTAAAGATAGGGAAACTGTTGCATCTGTGAGAAATAGATTTAAAAAAATTGTCTGCCACACAAGTCCTTTGTTTTCTCAGCTGAGAGGCCATTGATCTTGCCATAAATCTTATTGAAAAATCAAATTATAATCATTTCATCATATCGTCAGACTCGTTTTCTACATTATACACCTTGTATAATGGGAATTTGGTCAGTCCACCTGTCAGTGATATCCTCTTGAAAACAAATCTCTCGCTTCAGAACATTCAAAGAATTCGTACTTTGTTGGATCCCAAGTAATGATAGAGCTGAAGCAAGTGCTAAATCAGCCCAGGCATTACCAATTTCAAATATCAAAATTCCCCTAATTGATATTAAATATTCTATGGATAAGTATATCCATTCTTCCTGGCAGTCCCAATGGGATGCCGACATTTACAAGAAACTTCACTCTGTCAAGCCAACCGTTGGCAAATGGCACCCCTCTTTAATACATTTCCATGTGTTGGAAAGAGGTAATATTATCTAGAAGCAGAATTTGTCATTCACATTTAACCTATTCTTGGTTTCTCACAAGAGATGATATATGCCAGAATGTATTCCTGCAATGCACCACATTCTATCAAATATATTCTTGTTGACTGCATTGACCTTCTGTATACATTCTGTATAAACACTTTGATGTCGAAAGCATGAATGCACTTTTTAAAAGTGTCCAATCTGAAGCAATTATTACTTGCATAAAGGAAATCTATACAATAAACTGTGATGTTTTTTGCAAACTATGATTAGCTGGTCAAGGTACTCTTTAGACAGAATTTTTAGCTCACCTTGTTAATGCTCTAAAGGTCACAGTTCCAATTAGAGGTTCACCAAACCTTGTCAAAATGCTTGTCTTAATGATATCTTGGTTAAGTTTGAACATGATTTACCTGGGGTCAATAACTAGGTCATCAGGTCTAATCATTGAAAAACCTTGTTAACCCTCTAGAGGTCGCAGTTTTAGTTGGATCTTCACCAAACCTTGTCAAAATGGTTGTCTTAATGATACCTGGTTAGGTTCGAACATGGGTCTTCTGGGGTCAAAAACTAGGTCATCAGGTCAAATCACTGGAAAACCTTGTAAACCCTCTAGTGGCCTCAGTTTTAATTGGATCTTCCTTAAACTTTGTCAGAATGTTTGTATTAATGATTTCATAACCAGGTTTGCACATGGGTTAACTCAGGTTAAAAACTAAGTCGCCAGGTCAAATCACAGGAAAACCATAGATGTTGCAATCTTTACTCAGGTGAGCGAAAAAGGTCCATATTGGTCCTTTTGTTAAATTAAATCAACATATCGTAATGTTAAAAATATTTTAATTATGATGGTAGAAGATATAGCCAATGAGTGGCATGGCCTAACTGCCCATAAGTAACCTTGCCATTTCATCGTCATTTTTATGACATTATTTCATTGAAATTTCATCGAAATGTACTTTTAAACGTTTTTATTTAGGAATGGCTTAACCTTGCCTCTTGAAATAAACCTTGCCTTTTGAAATTAATGTTTAAATTAAACCAAAACTCATGGTTCAAGGTCTTATGTCCTCATGGAGTTCTTACTCTCTGATAATAAATCAAGAGGAGTCTTAGTCATTATCTGTATTTCAATTTGAGTTTCAATTCCAAATTAAAATTTGATCTTTTTATACGCGTATGATATCAAGTTTTAATTTATATCATACCATGATACTATCACTATATTATATTTTATAACATTTTTTCTTTACAATATCATTGATATGTTTTTCTGGCATTATGATGAAAAATTTCACCAAAAATGCAAAAAGGGAACTGATTAATGTAACTGCTTGTCACTTCATATTATTACATTATCTGATGATTACATTATCTTATTAAATAACTAATCATTATTATCTTTATCATTTTGATGCACGCTGCATGACCATTAGTTGTCAATGTGTCATAAAATACTGCTAAACAAACATAACAAACAAATCATAGCTATAAACCCAAATATTGCACAATAATAACATCACTTAATTATATCTGAATACTTTTTTTTTATTTTATGATATATTTGATTTATTTTACTAACATTCTAATGGAAATTTTAGCTATATTTACGAAATATGATCAATACACCTTTCTGACACTTCGTATCTTAATCCGAATGTAGAGTGACAAGAAATATGCCCGTGCGTAATATAATGACATAATAATTTTTATGATATCTGGCTGAAGAAAAAAGAATGGATTTTTATGCATTTTTTTGCATTTTGAACAAATATGTCCACATTCAAATTAGTCTGAAATGTGCACCGTTTTATAAATAAATACCACTGAAAAAAGATAATGCATATTAAATAGATGTTGAGTTGAAATTACTATTACAGTGCGACCTCTCTGGAGTGGCCCTCTTTTGAGCAACAACCTCCCTTCAACAACAGCTTGATTCCCCCCCACTGTATGATTTAACTGTGAATTTTACCTCTCTAGAGCAACAATCTCCTCTCAACAACAACATAATTTTGCTTCTCCCAAAGGGTGTTGCTTTGGAGAGGTTGCACTGTATTATAAATCATCTTTTCTTTATGTCATTATCTTAAGAAAATAAAAGAAAATACCTACTGTTTATTTAAAAAAAAAATTGTTTTTAAAATAACATTCCAAAAATCAACATATTGTGTAGATTATTCAGCCATTATTTATGGTCACATGACAATTAATACTAATTTTTGTTGGAGGGCATGTATACAGTGTATTGTTCCACTAAAGTAAAATGGAGACAGAACATTTAAATAATGAATGCTAGTCAGTCAAATGTCCAAAAACAATACATTTCACTGGCTAACAATGTTTAACTATTATATTGATTTATGTTCAGGAGAAAGAGCATGTTAAGAGTTAAAAGTATGCAAAAATAATGGATATAGAGCAAAATATTAGGCAGGAAATCTGTTATTAAGTCTCAAAGTTCAATGATCCCATGATATTTATATAGGTCTCTTCAAGCTGAACACAGCGATATAAATGTCTTACTTTTTGAAAATTTGGAGGTATAGCATTATAATATTCTGGTCAACTTGTACCCTTATGTGAACTCGTACCCAAATTTGGTCAACTCGTACCCTAGTCAATTCTTACCTATTTTTTGCAATGTTTTTATTTTGTTTCAAAATCAGTTTATTAATGATTTTTATTGATTGTGGCATCATTATTTTATTCATAAATCGATGGTTTAGTGCTTAAAGGTTGTAATTGGTAGATTATATGTAACAACCTTCTTATATCCTTTATTTATTAAATCTTCAGACTACTGTGCATGTCGAGAACTGGTTCCTGTCTCTATTCCCTGTCAATTTACTTCTAATTACAAATAATTCTTATAGGTTGTAAGTGAAACTGTAATTTTTCATAATGGTTAAAAGGTTGTATCTACATTGATGTTTTATTTTAAAAGGTCATGTGTGGTTGTTAGGACCTTTTACAATTTTATGTGCAGATTGGAAGCATAATTCTAATAGATAATTTTAGAATTTAAGATATGTTGTTGTTAATTTTTTCACAACTATGAATCAAACGTTCAGTATCTAATGCGCATAGAAATTACTATTAGTTTACCAATTAAACTAATTGAATTTGTTTACACTCGCCTCTGTTGGTTATTCCTATATGGGCAAGCATTCATTATCTTTAACAATAAACTAAAGTATAATACATAGCCCATTTTTATAAAAACAATTTTTAAAACAATCTAGTAAGGGTAGGCTATTTTAGTGAATGTTTGTATGTATGTCTATTTTGTTAACTTATTTTGTTAAAAATATTACATTTGTCTGTTTTTATTGACATGAGTTATAATTTACTATTTTACCAAGTTAGGGTACAGGTTGACCAAATTAGGGTACAAGTTGACCAAATTTGGGTATGAGTTTACCAAGGTACAAGCTGCTTTGGGTACAAGTTGACGGTCACCTAATATTCAGGTAGCCAATTGCTTAAAATGATCCTAAACATTTTTACCTGAAGATGATTTTGGAATAAGAGTTTTATCTACTGGTAATACCATTTCCTTGCCAAATACCTACTGGAATGGGCTAAACCATATGATTTCTGTACGTGGAGTTGGTAATATGGTCAACAAATCTAAGGTGCTGTTTTCATGCTCAATGGTAGAAATACGTTTATGATGGTAACTATTGGTGAAATGTCACTTGATTTTGAACACTTCACTCAATCAATCAAATTGCTTGGGAAATTCTTACAATGATCAGATACAATTTTCCTTGTTGCTTCATGTCTTGTGAAGAACTCATTGTAAAGCATATCTGCTACTTCCTTGCTTCTTGTGTCCTGAGAGTATAACCTTCTGACCATTTTGAAAAGGAGTCAGTAACTAAGAGTACATACTGACATCCATCTTTGTTTTTGGAAGTGAACACTGTAAATCCATATGGATTCTTTCAAATGTATCCTTGACAGGCAAAGGTTAAAAGGATTTGAATGTGTGTTGGAAGCAACTTCTGAAAGGTGGCATTTATCACAAATTTTCTCATACTCTTCAACTTGTCTGCAGTACATTTTGGGCTAAAAGCACTTCTGCTTTATTGCTGCAAAAGTATATATATGCTGGACACCGAAACAACCATCACCTGCCTGACAATCATTATAAGCCTCTAGGACATTTTTCCTCAGGGACATTGGTCCACATTACTGCACGATTGTCCAATTTGGATCCAATTGATCAAGTTGCTTTGTCCTAGCAGTATAGCATATAACAGTAGCCCCTCTGTAGACAGTTCATACTGGTTGTTTGATACAACAAATACTGTGTTCTCTCATCTTTATTTTCAAGGTAATGTCTTATATAACTCAAGTCTTTACATTCTCTTTGCAATTTCTTGACATCATTCAGGCTGAATTCTAGGTCCCCAGTGCTACAATCAAGAAGGTAACTCTTAAGTAGGAAGTAAATAAAAACATCAAAAGGGATTTATCTAATCTAAA
The DNA here is from genome assembly GCA_008271625.1 of Lutraria rhynchaena. Taxonomy (NCBI): domain Eukaryota; kingdom Metazoa; phylum Mollusca; class Bivalvia; order Venerida; family Mactridae; genus Lutraria; species Lutraria rhynchaena. The sequence goes on from VIBL01000092.1 coordinate 1,647,694, forward strand.
ATTGTTAATTTACACTAAGTGCTAAATGAATGAGATAATACAATTATAATTTTTTTTTCACATTATTTATTATCTGTGTAAACAAACATGGTATATACACACAGATAATGCATACAACATAAAACAAGGTGAACATTTTGTGTAAAAAACATTTCTTGGTTGATACAGAATTAGAAAATACATTTATTTATCAGTAGTTATCAGTTTCTTGAATGGGTGAAGTGAATTTGTTGAGAAAGTAATGTTTTTCCTGTTTTCTTTTTAAGAAATAATGTTTGATTGTTAATAAATCTGTATATATCATTTTTATAATATTTATGTGTTTTCTTCCTCTATCACTTATCATGCATGATTTATAAATTATGTATGTAATGTGACTTAAAAAAATATTGATATCTTCATACCTTTTTAGTTCAGCAATAGTATATTCTAGTATATTAATTTGTTTACATATACCAAGTTTTCTGAAAATTTGATTGATTGTAGTCCATATTGGAGTAATGTATGGACGTCTAAAGAAGAAATGATCAGTATCTTCTAGGCTTTGACAAAAATTGCAGAGTGGGGTGTCACATAGTTTCCAATTGTAAATATTTTCATTTGTTTCTATAATATTATGGATAAATTTGAATTTAAATTGAATAACTTTGTTATCTGTCAGTTTATTCAGAAAGTGATATACTGCATTCTAGTTAATTTGTTTCTTGAATTTTTTTACCCAATGTGAGTGGATGTAAGGCTTTCCTGAATATTTTGATATAAACATGTTTTTTTATGTTTCGGTTACTAAGTTCATTAAGATTTAGAGCCATAAGACAATTTAGTTTTAACAACTATATTGTCTTATTTCATTATATTTTTTCCAAGTTGACGGGATGGATTTTTTTAATTTTGAATATTCAGAGAGCCAATTAGATTTATCTTATAATGTACGTAAAACTTCATTTTGATTTATTTTACCATCTTCTGTGATGTCATTTATAAACAGTATTCCAGAGTTTATCCATTTTTTATAAATAAGACATTTTCCATGATGTTTCATGAATCTGTTGCTCCATATGAGCTACTTTCGAATGTCATAGAATGATGCTGGGTTCTCAGTTAATTTTCTGTAAAAAGTTTACTATCTATTATTCCAGTTGTTGATTAGGTTTCTACAGTTTTCTATCTTATTACTCCAGTTAAGTTTCTCGCATTTTGTACAATCAGTGCCAAAATATATCCTTAAAGCTCTTACATATTTATTAAATGTTATCCCATAGAGTATGTTGTATTTTTTGTGTCTTGATTTGCTAATTAGAAGGCCCTCTGTTTTATTCTTATTGAGTTTCAGACGAGAAAATGTACCAAATTTGTCTACTATTTCAATGGCTTTTGAAATTTCGTGCTCGTTTACTAGGAACAAATAATTAAATTTACATATTATGCAACATAGGCATTTTGAAACCAAAATGTTATGTTACAAGTTACTTATGTGCAAAAACTGTGTTTTTGCTTTAATTTTTGTACAAGTGTAATAGGACTGCTATAATAGGAATTAAAAATCCAAAATGTCTATGGACCTCATCAAACATGGGATGAATCCAAGTCTTACACCTTGTGATTGCTGTCCTTGATATTGTTAATTACTTTATTTGGTATGTGAAGGCCTCTGCAGCTTGTTAATGGTTCTTTTGTATCTTCTCCAATCTCCATCAGAATGAATACCAAAATATTCATCCTTATTCCTCTTTCATTTCACATTCTCCATATCAGTTCTTTATTCTGCCACAATGTTTACCACATTGTTCATTTGTTTACTTTGAACAGATATCTCTGTCATGGTTTTGATGATATTCTGTAGGATATTCTCCAGATACTAGGCAGTGTTGTTTGATCTTAAGTTCTACATTAGTAAAATCAACCCCCTGATTTTAGCAAATAATTATACACGCATTATACAATGTCTTTTAGCCCATGACTTTTTACAAATTAAATGTCTTAATAAAGCTTTTGCAAGTTAATCTATAAGTGCATTATGCAATGCCCAGCTTGCTGTAATCTGTAATTTTTCCCAGTGAATGATTAATAAGCTTAAACATGGTGAACTATGTTATGTGTGTAATGCGATGGTTTGCTTTTAATTGAACAATCAAATGAGACTTTCCTTAAGTTGATGTTTGATTGAGATTCTATGTAGTCATACTGCTACTTGAGGGATCATAAGTGCATAAGTGTTAATAGTGTTATATGACAAACCAGAGTCTGTTGTAACAGTAACTTGAATTGAATTAATTTGTTTTTCACAACAGAACTGAAACCATCTCTTAATGTAAACTGAGTATTGTTTTTGAGTTGACTTTTTCCATGACGCCAAGATAATACTGGCAGCTCTTTCTGAAATGTTTCTGTCTTGTAAGGATTTTCTGATGATTTCCCGATAAATGAGAAATTACTAATTTCAACTTGCCCACTAATGGATGAACTTTGTTTGTTGATGGAATGGTCAGTGTAGTATGTGTAACTGGAATCCCCCCTTGGATATCTATCAATAATTCCAGAAAATCGTTCCACCAGTTTGTGTTGGCCAGAGTGATACTTCCATAATACAACTTTTTTTATATTTCCTGATCTTCTGTAGAGTTCTTCCTATCAGACTGAAAGGACAAAATACATACATGAACATATCTGTCCATTTTATTGGGAATGCATCAATAAATAAAGCGTCAGAATCTGGTTTCCTGGATACATATGTTGGCAATTGCCTATTTAGCCTAGATGCAAACATATCTATTTTTGGCCTACCCCGGATATTTTAAACTTCATTAAAAATAGTTTCATCCAGTTTCCATTCAACATTCTCAGAGGAATTATGAGGCCCGTAATCAGAAATGTTCTTTTTCCCTGGAATATGACTAGATGATAGCCATATGGATCTTATGAACTAGGTCATTACATTCTTTTGATTTGCAGCCACTCATTTTGTTAATGCAAGATACTGTGCATGAATTATCAGATAATAATTTATTTGATGTGTGGACTCAGATGTCCATTGGCAACCTATTTCTTGATTGTCACATATACCAGCCCATCTTAAGGATGAGGCGTCAGTTGTGATAATCACATTGGCATTGCTATGCTCAATGACTCTAATCTGAGTGGTTAAGTTATCTATCCACCATTTTAGTTCTTCTTTCATATCAAAAGTAACTTAAATTTTTGAGGAAAAATCACCTTTGGGCCTTTTTAATGCTTCTATTTTATTATTCTCAATTTTCCTATAAAATAGACGGCCATACTCAACTGCTGAAAAACTTGACACCATCAGACCAAGCACTTGAGCGATTACTTTAATGGTCACTTTTGATTTGTTATCAATTTCAATACAAGCTTGTCTCAGAGTAATTATTTTATTTTCAGGCAGAGTAACTATTATCTTATCTGAATCAATATTGTTACCCAAGAATGTGATTTTATTAGGAGAAACTAGTACTGAATTTTTCTCATGAATTTTGAAACCCACATTTGTAACTAATTCTATAGTGTCTGCAATATTCTGTTCACATTCATGAAAAGTATCACTTACTAACAAGGAGTCATCAATGTAACTCGAACTTTTGTGTCCCTGATTACGTAATGAAGCATATACAGGTTTCTTGATTTTTGTAAATAATCTTGGGGCAAAGAAATACTGTTTGGTAAACACTGAAATTGATATAAAACACCAGATTTTCAAATCTTAATTTAACCTGGTCCTCTTCTGCAATGAATACAGAATAGTAAGCATTTTGTAAATCAGTTGAAGCCATAAAACAATTCTTCTTGATAAGCCTTTAGGCTGATTCAAATGTATCCATCTTAAAATGATGGTATTCTATTTGCTCATTTAATTTCTTCAAATTTAGTATCATTCTGTATTCACCAGGATTCTTTTTTGGAAAATGGAAGATATATATTCATTATTTTCATGTTCAACTGTTTTAATTACTTTCATATCGAGTAATTTTCTGATTTCTGCATTGACAATCATGTCTTTATCATGGCTGAATTTTGTATTGTTGCATTTTGTTTGTATTGGATTAACAGAATTTATGAAGTTAATATGACAATGTCTCACAATGTCTATAATATTCTCATCCTGAGTTATTTTTCTCCAATTTTCCTTATAATACTATAATCTACCAGCAATAAAGTGATTAATAACCTTAAAGTGGTTAATAACCTTAATTACTTCTTCTGCCCCTCCTTTGAGTTTTTTTAGGAGTGTGAGTTTGTACTGTAATCAGAACCAGTCCTTTGACCTCGGTAACCAGCATGTCTCCATCCACGTATACCATTCCATTGATTGTGAGTCCAACAATTCGCTTTCTTTATCCAACATTTTGACAATATTAATTGACACTTTAATAACACAAGTCTGAATAGTTTGCATTTTAGGATCTTCAGTCTGTTTTTGTGGTTTCAACAATTTCCGCATGCCAGGATTTACCCTTGTCTTTGTTAGGGATTCACAATCTTGAAGTCGATATATTTGTTTAATAATTTCCTGAACTCTATCTTCACAAAACACTGTTCCTGATCAAGGAGTTGACAAATCCACACAAATCATCATTAATTTCACTGTCAACCTTCTCTGCTACCAAATACTTATCAGTTAGATCTTTAAATGTCGATTTTGACTTTTTGGGGGCTCACCCTCTATGTGAGTGTCATCCTTGAAGACATTTTCATTCTTAACAATTTTGTCGGGTTTTATGCAGGATGGTGAACTGGACTGTTCAATAGTGTCATAATGATAATCATCATATTCCTCATACAAAGTATCTACTTGGTCTGACAGAGATTTTAACTTCTCCCCTTGTATGTTTATATTCGAGTTCATTTCTTGAAGAATTTTTAATACCTCCACATTTACATTTTAACTTTATCACATGCTGGAGCCAAAGCAGTGGCTTTCTGTTTCATAAGGGCTGATGACTTAACGGATGTTAAATAATGTACAATAAGTACTCCAGCATTTTCTAATTTAAGCTAACTTAAGCTCAGGAAATAGTTTCAAAAATCCCTGAAATTATGAAAAGAGTTTCTTCAAGATTTTACAAAAAATGTTATAAAACAAACGAAATATAATTGCTGACCTGTCCACCAAATGAATCATGATTGATCAAATTCAACTAATTAGATTATAGATTTTTTAAAGCCAACTAACTGTTTTTTGCTGATCTCAAAACGAAACTGACACATTACAAAATGGAAAGGTTTACCAGTTTTAGACTTGGTATCTTCCACAAATAATTACTAACACACAGCAGTAGTTCAAGGATTTAAAAATGGAATAAGACTAATGTTTATCTCATGTCAGCTTAAGGAATGATCATATCATAATATTATTGGTGAACTTTAGACTAGTCATTACCTGAAAAGACTAATTTTGATTTCAACATTTCGATACAACATTAGGAGAAAATGCAATCTAAAACTCTTGACTGTTGACAGTCAGACATAGAACTAATGTTCAGAATTAAGCAAGAATAAGTGTACTTATACCAAGCTGTTTTCAACAAACCTGAAGAATTTTAAAATCACTAACACCGATCTATTACTTCCGGTTGAGGTCTTCTTAATTCAAAATGACCATACAAATCCCTGTTTACAATGCAATTAGTTTGAAATGATCATTTATGATCAGCATACTGATTAATCACTGTCATTAATATAAGTAATGAGTCAGTTGATTTCACTTGATGACATAACAACAACTTAAACATCACAGTTACTGACCACCATATAAGGGCATTTTTAATACTCATATTCACATGTGTTAGGTGCTATTGTCAATGCCTATGTAAATACAAACTTCACAGGATTATCAGATGATATTCCTAGGATAGAACTATGTAGTTCTTATCAACAATAACAGACATCATCACATTGCTGTCCAAATAAATGAAAACTGCTATGAAGCTAACAGTTGTTACAGTCTAACCTGTGTTTTAGCCACATCTGAATAAAGACCACCCTGTATAAAGGCCATTCTTTGAAAAACCATCACTGATTATTTAGAACAAACTGCTTTCTGAATAAAGACCTTATAACAAGTACGGGAGATAGATTTATACAAAACTTGTCAAAATTTCATTTTAAATATGAAACACAAAAAAGAGTGAAGCACTTAATCATTGCAATAATTTAAAGTATTAAAACCATAAAACCAGTAAATCATTGTAATGTATAACTCATGAAAACCAGACACACTGAAAACCAGAATTCTCTGTAATTTGGACGATTTTTCTAGCCTCATTTTATCCACTTCTGTGATCAATAGTTTTGGCCCAGTCCGGAATAGGTCCGGATTTTAGTATATTATATCAAAAAAGGACGTCATAATGAGACTATACCATTAACTCATATTAGTTGGTATCATTTGACTATTTTTTAATTAACTTCCCAGTTGTGATTTCTGACATGGTACTGTATTTGTTAAAGCCTAAGTTGAATTGATTGAAAATTTCTGTGAGCTTATGACTCATGATGAATGATAAAAATGTTAAAATAATTTCATGCTATATGAAAAGATTTAGTCAAACAAACTTAAAAATTCTTGAACATAAGCACGAGAAAAACCATCTTTGAAAATTTATGTGATAATGTTTGTATGTATTTGTATATATGAAAATACTTAGTCAGAAATTTTAAAACTTTAAATTGGTCCTAAAAAACATATAAGTCTTGATTCAAAATACAGCTAAATAATGTTCTTATAATATGACCAAGTTCTTTATTCATGAAGTTATAAACCCTAAAATATAAAAATGCTTATTGTAAGTTCAGCAAGATGAGTGTGCCTTATTTTTTATGCTGTGGCTGATTGTACACTGTATGCCAATTAAATATAAACATTTAATATATATTTTAATTGTTTGGGTTTTACGCCTCTTCTTGTCAATAGTTTGGGTATATACAGGTGAGGACATAATCTGTCAAGTTTTCTTTGTTCTCCTCAAGTAACTGTTAAATTCTCTGCATGAATGATAAGTGTTGAAGGACGAATCGTTTCGGACATAAAGTCTTCAGCCAATTCGTCATCAAGAACATGTACCGTGCCCAGGAATCAGACTCATGTTACATAGGTCCGTAGAGCTAATACTCTACCATTTAAGCTATGCAGATAAGCTTCTTATAGCTTATCACTTAAATTTGCTGCATATTTGTTTGATAAATGCTTTTCCCCCACCCATAACTTTGTTCAGATTTTTAAGACAATTATAAAACACTAGGTTTTAACACTGCGTCACTTTTTCCGTGTTTGAGTATACATGAAAAAAAATGATTCCTGGAAAAAAAATATATTTACAAAAAAAGTCCTTCATCCCCAAAATACTCTCTTCCCCATAATGTATCAACCCCAAACCCATCCAACACATGGAAACATACAGCCCAGGCACTGCAGGCCATACCCTTCGCTCAATTAAAATCGCCTAAAACTTCTAAAAAATCACACATTTTGTGTTAAAGTTTATCACAAAAGTTATGCAACAGAATTCTATACATATCAACATGAAATCCGAAGCAAGAAAGAATGTTTTGTTTATCTTTTTTAAATTATAACAAAATTTGTTTGAAATGAACATGTACACACTGTATCCTATCAGTCATAATGCCTTTGTTCGAAAATGATGCATTGTGTTGAAAATAATGAAGCACGGCAAAAAATATGTGGATAAGTGAAGCCCGCTTTCGTCATTTGTACAATAATTGAGCGCAAAAATAGTGCACATACATTAAATTGAAGAATATGAACAAATTTCATTGTTTATAAAATTGTGATTTACAACCAAAAAATAAACAAAAAATATGAATTATGCTCGTGGAATTTAATTTACCGGTAAAAGGAAAAAATAAATGTACTGTCTGAATGCTTGTAGTGTCTGAATGGTTGAGTCTTCAAGACATTGTTGACACATTTTCTACTCTGAAAACATTAAAAAATGACTTTTTAATGCATTTGTTCTTTAATATAAACCTGATATGCATGTTATGTGATGTCTGTACATTTTCTAGTATTACATATTACCCTATGTCTTAAATAAGTTTATTGCTGCCTATGATTCATGTGCGGAATTGAATTTTTTATAAAACATGGATTTTTTTTAAATAATGTGTAAGCTAGAAGTCTAATAGCTGTGCTTACTATAAAATTTAAATTTGTTCTGCTTCCAGCAATATTTATATATTATTTTATTTAGTTTATTCATATTTGTTCAAAAGAATGTCTTCATTAATGAATTGAACGCGCATGGAAAAATCAAATTAAATTTCATTCTTATATGTTGGATCAATTAACAAGTATATTAAAAATATTTAGAAGTGGCTTTTCATTTTTTCCCAAATGAAATTACGTCCACCATGATCAGATGTGTAACTAGCAATTTACCACAATTCATCGATTTTATTTAAACATTTACCAATTACTTTTAATAATAATAATTACGTGCAAAGTATGAATTTCTCATGAAACTTTATTAATTTAATCATTTTATAAAATTTCTTATTTCTTATATAACTATATAACTTTAGCATTTTGAATTGATTCACATATATAAATATAGCCCCATAAATTTAAATAAATAAATTAAAATGTATATAATCATACATAAGCACGTTCAAAGTGATACTGAACGCATTGATAGACATAATTTCTTTAAGTAATTCATAAAAAAATGCAACTGCTGCGCTTGCATCAGACGACAAAAAAGTTATTCCATGATATCTGTTAGCATTAATGTCGCCTACAACATTTAAACTAATTTCAACTTAGGGTGACATTTAAATCTTCTCATTGTGTTTTGATATTTACGAACAACCATACGGACAGTCCTTGTTGATTAATTACAACGCTTTGATGGTAAAATTATGTATAATTTTGTCTGAAATAAGTTTGCACATAAGTTTGCTTTTTGATTTCGCCATAGATTTTCAGGTCTAGCTCGATACCCAATATTGCTGTATATATGATACAAACTATTTATAGCCCTTCACGGGTCACATTTTGCAGTGTCTGTTCAAAATAGTCTTGGTAATCTAAGCATTATGTTAATGTATATGCTTCTGGTAGTTTTAAAGACTCCTCCTTGTTAACATGGCATAATCTTACAACGATTTCTGTTCATATTTTGCTTCAAGATAACCGGGTGATTTTGGAGGTAATCATGGATGTTTTGGACTGCTTGTGTCATCCGTAATATTTTATGTTGCAAACTAGATTATAAACTCTCCATGATATGGCCAAGTACAACAGAACAGGCAAGTTTTTGTAATAATTAGAATGAAAGAAACAAAACTAACAACTTCGTTTCACATGGAAGAATTTCAGGAAATAGAATTTTGTTCAAAATACCCAGGCACTGTGGAGTTATTCACGCAAGAAAATAATAAAATGACTTTTATGATTTCTTTGTATTCTGATAAAACAGTGGTTTTAACCAATAGTTCATTAGAAGTTAAATTCCTAGCGACCATGTGATGTCAAATTCTTGACGTTTTGAATCACAATAAAATATTTTGAACAGCTTAAGGGAGGTAACTCAATAATAATCTTCCAAAATCATATAATGAGTTACCGTTACTGCGAAATATATGCGACATTTTGGTTTGAATGAGCAAAAAAAGTGAACTAGATGCATAGGTCATTCCATTTTTCATACACGTCTACAATTTGGTTGAAAAATTGAAACATTTTGATGAATTCGAGTATTTTACTTCAGCGAAAATACCAGACGACCAAAAAATTCCTCACGCTAACCTTCAAATAACCTTTCATAGCATTATGAGTGCTTGACAAAATCGTGTCTGGAAAACCTGATATCCAATCATACGATTTTATTTATCCACGTTGAGATAACAAACCACTTATTTAGATGTTCTATTGAAAAGTAGTCTTGAGCTGATAGTGTAGACCACGCCCTGCAGAATATCAGTAAGCAAAGGCTGTAATGATCGGATCATTTAAAATATGAATATTTAATGTTAAACGAAATTGACAAATTATCATGAAAGGTATCCTTCTTCTAGTGAATGATGTATGTTGAAGCTGATTAAAACATATGTAAATTCTTTATAAATAAACTTCAAATATTTCATACCATCGTTAAATAAACTGGGACTTTAAATTTTTAATGCAACCTCTGAAATTTTGAACTTCAAAGATCACAAACTACCATCTTTGAATTTCATAAACTATCATTTTCATATACTGTAAATGTATGTTAAGAACTCGTATGCAGTTTGCATGATCAAACTCATAATCTAGTTAACACTTTTGAATTTACTATTTCAACATCATATGACGAATTTAGCACCGAATTTGAGGTTTGTTAAAATTAAAAAAACATACTGTAGATTTATTATTAACTACGAGAAAAATCCATGTCTCAGTGAATTTTAAAACGCTTTGGTAGAAACAATTATTTGATGTCATGGATCACAAATTCAGGGATATTTTGTGTCTAGAATGCTTCAAAGCCGTCTTTTGATCTCACAAAGTTGGCCAAGAAGGAATGACGAAGTTGTGTTGTCACAAAATAATAACTAGACATAAACATGATTACTTATAACTCACAGGTTTTTATTAAATTCATATGAAAACAACTTAAGCTAAAAGTTGAATCATAATGATCGTATTATGCGGTAAATTGTAAATTGAACGTAATTTAACCGCTCATTAACGTGAACCGTTGTGTATGTATGTACTGTTAAAATTTGTTATATTTTAGCTGCAGCAATTGGTCTAAAATTACTCATAAACTCAATACAATCAAACCCCACTTAAAGACCACATCAATATTATGACCACCTCATCATAACAACCATGCAGACTGGTTTTCCAGATTTTTCAATATAAACATAGGATCACTTCAGTATTCAGACCACTTTTCTATGGCCCCTAAAAGTGACCTTCAGTATATGAACATACATTGCATAGTATCCATTGACTATCTCATGTCAAAAATATTTTCAAAACTGTATAATTTGACTTTCTGAAAACTGTTCATGTAATTTTAATAATATGAAGAAAATACATCATTGTTCAAGATTATTGCATGAGATCGCTCTCAACACATTTCAGACCAATATGACTTATATGACAATATGTTAGGAATTTATTTGATCAGTCAACTTGCGTACATGATGTTGCTTGAAAAGTAGTATAATCTTGTGATAATCAACTTATATTAAAAACACAAAATTGAGATTTAAGCTGGGAGATTAATCTCATGTTGTATATCTTTGGGCCTTGTAGCTGTACTTTTATCAGTACCGAATTTTTCACATTAAACATGAACTCTTAAAAGACAATGAAAATATTTGATAAGGAAATAAATAGCAAATATTTTTTGAACTGGTTCTTTGAAAGTATTTCATATCAAACTTTTTGTTTATTCCATTATGTTTGCAAAATGTGGTTCAAGGTCACGAGCAGTCTACGAACAGACAAAAAGCGAGACTCTATGTTTATTTTGTATTGAAAAAAAAAGCAATTTTAAGATGTTTTGTTTTGTTACAATCATTGAAAATTTGAATGAATTTAATAAAATCATTGAAGGTAATTCTTCTGTGTTGAAGGTTTTAATTACTTAAGATAGCAAACCTCCATTTTGATGTGAAATTATTGTTAATAATTTCATAGCCTGAATTCAAAATATGACGTAGGTCTCTCATGACATTGCGACCCCTTAAGAGTATGCTCGAGTTCTGTAACTTTTGTCTTGCTGTAGTTTCAAAATTTATTATACATATTAATCAATATATTTTTACCTGTTCTCTCTGCCATTTGAGAACCATCGCTGCCTCAGCTGCATCATTGTGACACCATCAAGCTGTAATGCAAAATTCAACATAATATAAATGACATTTCAGTAGTCTTATAATTGGGCACTTTTATTCTCATTATTGAACTGTTTTCCCAAATCATTCACAAAAACCTCCAAACATTAGTAATGGTCTATGTACGTATAATAAAATTTCATTGAGTTTGGTTTTACCATAAAAGGGGGGTGGTGCTTATATTTCTGTTTCATTTTTGCTTAAACACTGACAAAAATTAATTAACAATTAGGGTATTTTCCATTGATTACGTTCAATATGAAGTCCTTAGAAAAACCATAATGTCTGTGATATGATGACCATTCATAAATAACATGGAAAGACTTTTTTTTGAAAATAGTACAACAAAAAATATTATATTCTGAAGAAGTAGATTCTAGTTGGCCATACCAAGTAAACCAAAATTGATGAGGTTTGCTGTATACTAATAACAAAAAAGTATGTGCCTAACTGAAAAAGATCATTTTAGAGGTATGCAGTCAAACCTGTGTTTGGGACCATCTCTGAATAAGACCACACTGTGAATAAAGGCCATTCTTTTAAAAACCATCACAGATGATTTAGCACAAACTGACTTCCAAATAAAGGCAACTTGTCAATAAAGGCCACATTTTTTCTTTCCAAAGAGTACCCAGTATTTAAAATAAGTTGATATTTTCTCATTATCTCATCTTTTTGATGGATGCATTGAAATGATAAAGTTTACAATCCTTCTGCATCACAGAAACACATAACAATGATGATGATTGACAAATATGATAAAATACAAATTGTGTACCAAAATTATTGCTGTCTACAGCATATTCACTTTAAAGTGACAATAAAACAGTTATCTTGGTTGTGTAAAATATCAGGAAATAAGTTACGAACATAAAAACACTTGATTCAGTACATAATCATGGTCTTAGACTAGTTCTTGGAGCTTTTTAAACATCCCCCATGAACAGCCTCTGTATTGAGGCAAATCAACCGTCCCTATCTTAGCTCACCTGAGCACGATAACATGATATCTTGGGTCATCTGGGGTAAAAAACCAGGTCACCAGGTCAAATCACTGGAAAACCTTGTTAACGCTCTAGAGGTCACTGTTTTGAATGAATCTACACTAAACCTTGTCAGAATGTTTGTCTTAATGATATCTTGAACATTTTCGAACATTGGTCATCTTAGGTCACAAACTAAGTCACTAGGTCACAAACTAAGTCTCTAGGTCAAATCTCTTGAAAACCTTGCACTCTAAAAGTCACAGTTTTGATTGGATCTTCTCAAAATGTTGTCAGAATGTTTGTATTAATGATATGTGAACAGGTTTGAACCTGGGTCAACTTGGGTTAAAACCTAGGTCACTAGGTCACCAGGTCACTAGCACTGCATGACCATTAGTTATTGATGTGCACTAGAACAAAGATCAATATTTATTTTTGTTCTATTTGCACAATAAAAAGATAAATTATTGCCCTAAAACTGGTATGTGGAAAAAGTATGGCAATTTATGTTTTATTTATGAAATTGTTAGTTGAAATGTGCCTAAATTGCCAGTTTCTCATTTTTTATATAGAATACACAGTGAATTATTTTGTCATTTCTCTGTCCTCAAAACGTGCAAAAAGTATATTCAAAGATGAAAATTTATTTTCTAATAAAGTATATCATTTGAAAGATTAAAAAATATCTAAAATGTGATATATGGAAAAAGGTCGGCAAATGATAAATTAAATTAAGTGTTGATATCGATTTGAAAATGAAGTCACTCTATAATCTATATGAATTAATGTATGTGCTGACTGCCAGATATAGGCTTATCATTTAATTATTAAGAGAGATAATAACATCGATTAATCCAGCTATCAATATAAACTGGTCCCTATTCCATATTGCAGTGCACCAAAGGAACAGGTATGGACTAAATTATCTGGCGCTCTGATTGGTCAATGCATTTGAGCCTTGTGATTGGGGATTTCTGTATATTTGTTAAATATAAACAAAGATATTACTGATGCCTGAATACTTTAGATACAAATTGCACCTTTTAATCAAAATAAAACAGTGAATGCTAAATTTAGTGACCCTACATAACATAATGTAAAGACCCTGATGTTTTGATCTATTTTTAAATTACTCACAAAATATGCATCAAGTGAAAAAATATGAGGTGGTCCGAATGCGAAAAGTCTCAAAAGATCCCATGGACAGAATTCTGCCCGGATTTCGACCCCAATTGACCCATCAGCATCCAGAAAATTTGGCTATACCAGTTGTCTATGTACACCAGAGTCAATGGGTATTAGTTTACTATCAATACAGGATTGTTCCATATGCTCCTACTGGACTTAATGATATTGAACAATTGCCACTCTGCATCATACTCATATCTATGGTATATTTTACCTAAATCACTTTTCCTGTGCTGAAATGAATAGATTTCATTCCACTTTACTATGAATGCATTAAAGGCAACATGTTTGTTTGATATTGTTTCTGTTGAGCAAGCTTTGAAGTCAAATATGTTATGAGGGTTCAGTTCATGCAGTGTGAGTTTGATATTTTACAACATTTCATAGCGTTCATCCAGTTGGACGGCGCCATCATGTCACAACTTTTGGTGAACCTTCAGTTGTCGCATGCACTGAGTAACCCTCATCTGCGAATGACCATGTTCAAAATAATTATGGGTGATACAATCAACAGGTAGATTAGTAATACTGTATAAACACATGGCGGCAAAATTAATATTTATTTGCTGGTCAGTATGACTAGCAGAATACAGTACTAGATGTTTTATAGATAGAAAGATTTAGGTAGAGAGATAGATTTATTTCATCAGTTAGTGCAAATAATGGTAAATGAAAAACACAATAACAGACAATTTATTTAGAAATCCATGACCATGTGCACTAACACCAAGGATGACACAAAAAGAACAAGCCCTTATTTCTATTGTGGTCCTTGTGTTTTGTGGCATGACAAAGAGAGACAAATGCTTCAAAATAAATAAGAATAAAATTTAGTAAGATTAAGAGTAAGTTACTAAGAACATAATTATAAAATATGATTAAAGTAGAAAAAATACATAAGCACTAAAATAATTATTATCAGTAAATGAATAATAAAATAATACACTTAATGCATCAATGAATGATTATGAATGAATGTTAAAAAATAATAAGTAAAGTAATTAATATCACATAAGACATAATAAAAGAACACTTGCAGTTATCACAGTTGACAAACATAAATATTAAATATCAAACTGAAAATATTATAATATTCAATTTTGCCAAAGTATTTATCAGTATTAACAATAAAACTATGTCAGATTATTAAAAAAATGTTCTTTAACACCTAACTTAAAAGAAGATGAATCACTCAATAAAATTATGGTGAATGGTAAGTTGTTCCACAACTTGGCACCAATGTAAGTAAAAGTCTTACAACCATAACTTCTAACTTTTATGGACCCAAGATTTTTAAAATCATTTATTAGCAAGAGGTGATCTCACAACTCCCACGTTAACCAACAGTCTCATATCACATATAATTATCTGCCTGTTTTAAGACGAGACTGAACACTGAAAAATTTTAAGTCGCCAACGATCATGTATTAGAGCTTTACTTTTATCGTTAGCCTTTTGCTTTCTGGCCTTTTGCTTTCTAGCATCATCTTTTTGCTTTTGATGATGTCTATATTTGTCAATGTCAAAATGCCATCTGTGCATTTTATCCATTTGCATAAAAGATTCACAAAAACTGCATAGATCTTTTTTGTTGATGGAACCCTTTAATAAATTCAGTAATAAAGATCTTTTTATAGAGCCAAAATTTTTGGGATGTTACATCATTTATTTTACAATCAGTGGAATACATTCTGTACTTTTTCCTCAAAGATAGGTCTCTATCTAAGTATTTATGTTGTGATGAATAATGATAATATTGTATGCAATACTGAGATTGCATACAACATACTATAAAACATACAATGCAATGTCACCTGATGTCTCACCAATGTACGTAATATTGACAATTAACCAAGCTAACTATTCACTAATACAGTCTAGGTGATGACACAATGACAGCAGTAAATCATTTCTTACATTCACCAAGTACGCTCTTTGGAACTGTTTCAATGATGAAATATAGTCAACACAGTCAACACAAGTCATAACTTGAGTATCATAACTTGGTTTAAAAAAAGATAAAAAAATGAAAAGTGTTATCTTGCACTCATACTTCTTGCCATATATTTAAACTAGTTTAGTCAATCTAGCCCCATAACTCAC
Organism: Lutraria rhynchaena; assembly: GCA_008271625.1. Classification (NCBI taxonomy): domain Eukaryota; kingdom Metazoa; phylum Mollusca; class Bivalvia; order Venerida; family Mactridae; genus Lutraria; species Lutraria rhynchaena. The sequence continues at coordinate 1,663,833 of VIBL01000092.1, forward strand.
TGGACCTAAAACTAATTGCAACAGAAATTATTTCTTTACCAATTAAAAGTAGAACACCTATGTGAGTTGCAAAAAAAGTTGCATGCTGTATCTTGTATAGTTGTTTCATAATGACATGTTTGACACAGACACTGTCATTCAAAGAAATATTGTTTTAAATGAGTGTCAGTTTTTTATTCATCAAATATTGCATCAACAAAAGGTTATTGTCATTGTGCATCATTTCCAGTAAGAATATTCTGTAATAACGATTTCAAACTGTAAGGCAGCAAAGATAAATTTTCTTCAAGGGAAGATACTGTCTCCAATGACATTATGTCACATTTAGGTAATTTTGCTGCAGTGATAATAATTCTGGATTTTTGATTCTAAACTCCTTACAGGATAAACGTCAAAACCTTTTTTTCCACATGAGAATTTTACATCAGTGCCTCAAAAATACATTTAGTTTCAAAGTCAAATTGAGTTGCTACTGATTGCAAAGGACATGGGGTAGTTTTTTGAAAGCTATCTCTTGAATTAATATTTCTTGGATGAATGAAATCGCATCGGCATTTCACCTGAACATTTGTTCCAGGATTGACATTAATCCTATATCATGTACGTGTTTTTAGTTGCTCATTATAGAATTGATAGTTTTGTGATCTTTCTTCTTATGACTAATAGTAGCTTGACCATCGCCCAATGACTTACTACAAAATACAAAATTCTCCTGAGTGTAATCAATTTGTTTTGTTTGTTCATGTAATAAATTATTGACAAATTGTGATTATAAGCAATTCTTATTCTAAAATAATGGCAGTAACCTGCTTCCATAAAACAAAAGTAACGCAAACATTGTCCTCATATTTTCCAAATTAAGCATTAAAATTACAATGTACACTAATGTACCTCAATATTTATCAAATATAGAATTCAACTCACATGAAATTGGGTATACTTAAGGATCTATCAGGCGAAGAAAGACCATGTATTTAGGGCCAAAACTAAGCGGTTGTTTTACTTTAACTTTTAAAATCATTTCATGTAAAAAGCTCATCAATATCATAGTTATGAAACTGCTGACCTTTAAAGCGTGAAATTCAAAGTTTTATTATTTCGTCTGTGGGCGACGCAAAACCCGTAACTCAAAATCATCATTTTCAGGAGATTGAAAATAAACTATTGTATTTTTCTAATTCATTTATTAACTGAACAATCGAACAAAACTAAACAGTTAATGCTTGCCCATACATGCTATCAATATCAATTATGCCGGCAAATGTTAAACATGTTTTATTTCTGTTACACCATTTTTGTTCTAAAAATATTTCTGTTTCACGACTAGAGTTATGATATTAGCATTTTATAAACTCAGCGTCATGTCAGTATAATTTTGTGAGTTACACCATTTGGTTCTTTGATTTAGCTAAAATAATGTTTGTGATTTTAAATATATCTACACGGTAAAACTGCCAATGTTTAGCAAGTTTAGCATGCATTGACAAGTATGTCATCTGCTGGTTGCTTTAATGCCACCAAAGAATGTCATAGATTACTAACATATAAAATTATGATGAGCATGTGAAAGTATATGGTAATTCAAATTTCAAACATAGTATGTACATATATCTTCTATGATATCCAAACAAAAAAGGTCAAACAACAGCGATTTAAGTTATATAACAAACTAACTTATGGCCAACATAAGTGGTGTGTGTGTGTGTGTGTGTGTGTGTGTGTGTGTGCGTGCGCACGTGTGTGTGTGTGTGTACATGTGTATCGTCATACTTTCTCAGCCATTACAATTATGTTCTGTCTGTATAATTATTACTTTGCAAATGATGTATGACACAACAACAATGTTCATGTACATATAGGAATTAAAGTTTGCAAATCTCAATGATACATAGACATGTAAACAGATATTATTGTGGCAAGGTTATGAAGGCTCAAGAATCCATGGTGATCTCTAGGTATTACTTGTTTCATTTGGTGAAAATGGTAATTGGCAGTGGCCCATATTACAGTTCTGATATCTTAGCATGTCGTTTCTGCAGCAGTTGCTGAAAACTGTCATTAAAGTTTGTAGTCCACTATACATGCTGGGTTGTAACGTAGGACTCTAATGTCCGTCGCAACAAAATCACCGACTTTGAAACCTTGGTGAATTTTGTCATGCTACTTCAATGAACTAAAATCTTAGAGAATGTATTGGAAGCATATTTTATTTCTGTTGGCAACTCTTTCAATTGGCATAGTTATGCAGGAAACTGCATTTGATTGTTTCAGTTCATCCCCATCTTTTTCTGTTTTATTCCTTTGGCCATTAATTACCACAATTTTATCGTTAGCAAGACATGTCATCATCATAGTTATCTTTTCATGTACATTGTTGTTTGAAGTTTGTGTTATACATGTTTTGTGTACTCGTTTCCTTTTACCTTTCAATATTTTGCGTCAAAAAGGCATTTTTCTTTGTCATCTGAATCAGACATACTCTCAGGGTACTGTCATTTTCTGGACTTTTTTTGGTATACATCAGTCAGGGTCATTCAGTGAATCATCCAAATCAAAGTTTATATCCGAATCAATGCCATTAATTGAAGTATATGCGTTATAGTCTGAAGATTCGTTACAATGTTTTTGGTAAGTGTCAATGTTTTTGAGTTCTAACCTAGACGTTCCCTGTATCCACATTGTTGATTGAGCATTATTGATGAGTGTGTTATCTTTCACATGTGTTGTTTGTATTTTCAAATTACTGAACAGTGACAAACTGTCATGGTTCTTAGTTTCATTGGCTGTGTCCACAAATAAGAAATGAACAGTGTCTTTAATATTTTACATGCGTTGGTCTGTTTCTTTCTTGGGTGCCAGCCTTTTAAGTGCCAGATTCACCAGCTGTTTACCACCAAATTTCATGACTAACAATAAAGTCTAAATAGCTGTGCTGCTCATTACTCAAGTGGGTTTTAATTTAGACTGAGAGAGGATTGAATCCACACCGCTATGAATGCCGTTCCTTCCATGACGAAGCCGACCATTTAATTGATTGAGCTATTGATCACTACAGAAACAAGAAATACTGTGCAAATTTTGCACGTTATGGTGACTTTCATCATAACATATAAATATTGTTGTACAATTGAATCTCTAAAGCCCAGTTCACATCAGCCTTGTGGCAGTTGTAAACCTATCTGTGACCAACGTTTTTGAGAAAATTGGTGGGTGTCATGCGGTACCCACAAGACCTCTGCACAAATTCCCAAAGCCGAATGGCTGCCACAACATTGAAAATAGATTTTCGACACACAAATTTTCCTAGCGATTTTTGGGTGGTTTTGCGGACTCGTAAGGTTGTTGATCATCAATGATTGTTGGCGCTTGGATTTATATTCACATTCTGGGGTAATAGTACAACGCAGGCACAATCAACGTAAGTCATTTGTACGACTGTCTTGCAAAATCTTACGTATCTTGGTGGCTGCAAGAGTTTTGCAAATTCTTATGACTGCCTTGTGACTTTCTTGCAAATTTGCACGGCTGTTGCATGGCCTAAAACCTTGACTGTTGGCGCGACATTAAACCAGTGTGAAAAAAATGTTGGATAATAGTATTATGTTCTAAAAATTATGTGGTTGAATATCCTAGATCTTAATGTGATTCTTGTGGCTGTAGTGTGGTATAGCTGCTAATCTGTAGAGTGTGAAGACCTTATAAATATCCAGATGTTGTTGATGATCATGGAATTTTAAATGTTGTGGATTGAACACAAAGTTCTTTGAATCTTCAATATGATTTATTTATCAACAACAACAGTTTTAAAGTTCTTAATTATGAAAATTAACAAAGTGCACAATAAGAACGCTAAGTGTCACTCCGGAATATTTTAAGATAAACACAAAGTTAATTCAACATCACATAGACACTATCCTAAGTAAAATATACAAGTGTCACAAAGACAAAACGTAATATTATGTATCACAAAGACATATCAATTAAATTAAAACTACTGCTTTTTTTTACTCTTTCTATATCTCTTTTTAAACTAAACTTTCTTTATATAGAGCCTTTTGTAGGTGTGGCTAATTTCTGAAATAGCACAATTTATAAACAGATTGACAAAAATGCAAACAATATAAAAGATTTTGTGTTTTTACAAACATATGTCGTTTTACTCAATACTAAATTTCTTTTTATGGGTCTTCTTTTTAAGTATACAAGTTGATAAGTAATCAGACAAAAATGTATTTAGACATACCTAACTTATTATCCAAGCCATACAAACAAAGTGGTGGTGAAAACAATCCATTAGTTTACAATAGTTATTAATTTTAGAGAAGCTGTCAAATTTTAATACCTTATTTAGTTTTACAACAATTCGATTTAAGGACAATATTTCATAAAAAATATAAACAAGTAAGTTAAAATCATTGCATTAAAATATATTTTATAGAATTGAAATCTGTATTTGGAGACATTAACTTTAATACCAAACTTACTCTGGTTATTTTTTATATCATGTAAAATGTATTTTACTAATTTTATAATAATTAGACATTACAAAAGTGAAAAAAACATGCATCATAAAAGTTGCATAGGGAGTCATTTATCAATTTTATATAAACAATGCTTAAAATGGGAGGAAACATTCCAAACAAACAAGGAAACACGGGCGGGTCAATATTTTCAACGGTTTCTGAATAGTGTATATATTTTCTTGTGGTATGACAACTTGAACATGTAGGTATAAGGGAGATAATCACTACAGTCTATGTAAATTTATCAATGTTTATTTGATGTGCATTTGGAATATGAGCAAAAAATCTCTGTGTGTGTATACCAAACATTGCTATACTGCAAACAAGTTATACTGTATTCATATCAGATTCATAAAGATCAAACAAAGCCAGTCAAAACTGTATGGAAAGTTCTTTATTGTGATATCAGTATATTGTTATCAGTTCTCGGGGTATTTTCGCACTGACTTCTGAAAGGACCGATTTCATTGGTGTTTCAGAATTTTACCTGCTCTGAATAAAGTAACCTCGTATTATTGGGTAAGAAATAGTCAATTTAGTATTGGGCTATATTTATTATCCACCATCATCATACTTTTTTTTGCATCTGAATACTTGTCTGTAATGTTGAGACAAAAACATTAAATTCACGATTTCAATTAGTAAATGCAAATAGGGAACAAGATAGAGATATCTAAATAACAATGATATGAAATAATGGTCTTATGATACTGTCAAACCAGTGTTTGCAGCCGCCTCCAAATAAAGGTCATTCTGTGAATAAAGGCCATTCTTAGGAAAACTGCCATTGATTATTTAGAATAAACCTACCTCCAAATAAAGGCCATCCGTTAATAATGGCTGTATTTTGGCAGGTTTAACTGTATATAGCTAAAATCGCGGAGCAACTTAAAGCAACAAAGGATTTAATCGATCTTGAGCAGGAACATGTAATTCCAGTGTTACCCTTTCATTCAGTCAGAAATTGGAATGTGGTCTGAGTTTAAAGATCTATTTCATGGTGGTTGTGATAAATAGATGAGATGATGAAGTCTTAGTTTCCAACAATGCTTTAGAACACCAAGTAACATGTTTATGGTGTAACATCCCAGCTTGACTGGGTTATATCTTCATCAACACTAAGTCTCATCATAACATGACATTTACCTATGTTATGTAAAATCGAACACAAAAATCCTATGATTTCATTATTTCTAGATGATATCACAAACATGTCATGAGATTGTTTCTGTGAACATCCACATTTTTGTGGAATATTTTTACTCTGTAGTATGATTTATGCGATTTTGCCGCATTGTAGTATGTGCGTAATTATTTGATGTAAGAAACTTACCGAACGGAAATCATAAATTCATAACAATGACTAAAATACACCCTTATCTGACTCTGCATGCTTAATAGTTGCAGGCTCCATATTTGGCCGTCGGGTTGAAATTAGTCATTTTGAGGCCCCATTATTGAATTTTGGAATTGATTATGATGTCTGACCTAACCTGTCAGAATTAAGAACATTGATTTACCAAATTGGAAACAAGTTTTCATTTTAACCTTTTATATTGATGAAGGTACAAAGACAGTGTTATGCACGGTTTTGCTGTATTGTAACAAAAACTTTATTTGGGTGAACTTAAATTATCACAGAAAACATGAGAAAAACATGGTGTATTTGTCCTTGCTAGGTTTTAAGCGTGGACTTTCATTCATCGTTTTACAGAGCATATACAATTAAGTCAGTAGCAGACAAAATTGAAATTTTGATAAATTTAAGTACAGTGAAACCTTGATAATGAGTCCACCTTGGGAACCGGAAAATTCGGTTGTTATAATGAGGTGGATTCATCAAGTTGAATTATTGGCAAGATATTGAAAGCCGGACCAAATTTGAGTGGCCAGTGAAAAGGTGGTTGCAATGTGAGGTTTTACTGTATTTTCTAATAGAAATATGCAGCATGAATACACTGATTCGTGAATTTTAATTCCGTTTTTTTTTGTGGAAAATTAATTTTAATAAATCGCAAATGTTCACAGATTAACATGATTTTGAGTAGATAAACCAAAAATAGTGAAATCTAGACCTACAAAATTTGCCTTTAATTAATAAATTTTCTTGCCTTAAATTTTTTAATTTTATTTTTTCTGATCAAATACTAGAGAATGCTTTAACCTACAGCCAACTTATTTGGTAGGCAGGTTGGTTGTGACCTGTAGAAGACCCCTATTGATATTGTGGTTACTTGATCAAATGTCAAGGTCACTGTTTTTCTGGCCACTCAAAGCTTGTCCGATCAATAACAAGAGATCACTTGAATATTTTACCTGCCGATTCATAAGTTTTTACTGTGTCTGAATTGTAGTGCAATATTGTAATTTTCACAACTCATTGATATTGAGTTGCTGATATGTATAAAATAAATAAATAAAAAAAATCCCTACCTACAGAAAGCTTAAATAGCAATTCATAACATGAATCATGTATCATTGAGACACTTGCACACCTTGATAGATCATGGTGTAACAGTGCAACTGCTTTGTCATAGTTTTCAATAATTTTTCTTATCGTAGGTCATCAACATGGAATTTTGAAATGAGGATCCAGTTCAGAAACAAATGTACAGGGTCGCCATACAAAAAGTAGGGCCGTAGCACTCAGTACTGGACCACTATACAAACATAGGGTCCTCAACACTTAGTACATGGCCTTCATATCACCAAATGGGCCTCGACACATAGTACAGGTCTTCCATTTAAACAGTGGGGCCTCAAAACTTTCAGTGTTTGCGATACCAATTTATCAAGCTGTGTTGAAATAAATGTTTGTTTTGATAAAAAAGTTAGTGACTGCATGGAAACACACCTGTTTGTTTGAGACAAGACAAGATTCAGTGTGTTTTCTAAATTTTGTAAAGCAGTTTTTTATTGGTCAACTGAATCTTGTTTTGTAAGTTACTTGAATATAACCCGGTAATTCATTGGATAAAACATAAGAAATATATTGTCCTATCAGGTTCACTTGACTGAAAGCGGGAAAAATCAGAAGCTAACAGGCAAGCATGCTGGTCAGACATGGGTTTTGATTGAGAAGGTCTTTGAAGGATTTATGGAATGGAGTTTACAGGTAAGTGGACATGTTACAATTAGCTTTTATGTGTCAGCTTATGTAAGGTTGTATTGAAATATTGTTGTTCCATTTCTAGTACAAATGAAAAAAATTGTTTCCTTTTATTTTTGTATAATAGAGTAGTAATTGTAGGAATATAGGCCACTTTCAACAGCCATGCTGTTGGGTTAACGCCTTAGTGATGTTGAGTGTCTGCCTACAGTGCTAAGGGTCCTGGGTTTAATACCTGGTTAGGACCATAGAATTTTTAGCTCAAGTATCCATGAGAATAAGTAGAGCTATTGCACTCACCCAAGCGTTGGCATTGCATTTGATTAAACCTTCTGCCTGCCGTAGTATGAATGCTTGTAAATTCTTTCATTTTTGTCCAATCCATTTAAAACTTTGTGTAGGTGTCAGGAAACATTGTTTAACCAATAATGTTTGATGGATATTTTTCAACCAAATTTTTGACATAGATAGTTTGTATGAAGGTCTTGATGTGACAAATAGTTGGGGGCCACTGGGGTCGATATCAAGGTCAAGGTCATAGTAAGTAAAATCAAAAATTGTTTTAGATCAGTTATTTTGGTTTTTGTGTATAATTTTCAATCATCTTTTTAACTTAGTATGTATGAAGGTCTTGATGTGACGAATATTTGGGACCAAGGGGGTTGATTTCATGGTCAATGTCATTGTTGCTACAAAGTAAATAGGTTTTTTATCTAATACTTTGATTTGGATGAATATTTTTTAACTAAGTTTGTTACTTACATAATTTGTATGAAGTTCTTGATGTGGAAAACAGATGGGGCCGCTGGAGACAATTTCAAGGTCAAGGTCACTCCTAGTAAAATTGAACATTGATCAATTATTTTTAAAGTGGAAAATTATGAACATGCGATGAATATATTATAGCATTTCATGGTTTCTGACAATCACTTGGTAGTCCAGTGCACTGTCCTCTGACAGTTCTTGTTGCTCCTTATTTACTGTAATGGTGTCAGAAGTGGGATTATAATAGGACTTTTGAATTTGAACCATGACAAAATATCTCAAACCTATCCTATATTCATGTTTTATATTTTACTCAATTTTACAGTTTATTTCTATTTTTATGACAGAAAATAAAAATATTGGATTAATCCAGGGAAGTTAATCTAACATTAATTTTAATGGTTGAGACATTTTAGGCTAGCTTTAGTGTAGTTGAAGCAGGATCCACCATCATCACATTGTGTGGTTGATTCTAAGCATTTGTTCATTCAATCATTTTTTTAAAAAATTGTTTTTGTGCAAAATAATTGTAACTTAATAACTGCATCAATTTTATTAGATTTGATACAGCAAAAAAATTATTTGTCAAAAACGTAATTATCATTCAACATTTAGACTAAAAAATGTAATAATGTTTTTTTTTTATATGTGCATATATTTAGGTTACATAATAAGATAAACCATGATAACAGGATCAGATGAAAAATACAGCTTATTTCAATACCGATATGCTTTATGGAGGCGATTTATACTTTGAGGTTGAAGACTGCTGTTACTACTTCCAATGAAATACTATCACTGGCTATTGTAGGCAGGTGATGTTTAGAACCAATGTTTCAGCACTACAAAATTTCTTTTTTAATTATTGTAGATTATTGTAGTATTATATAACATTTTTACATAACTGGATTCAAACTTGTGACTGTAGACCAATGTTTTGTAAAGGCTAGGGATTCTACTTCCTGTACAACCATTATTTGTTCATACTAATATCTTGTTACAGGATATGGTAATACCAGCAAGATCAAGTGTGTGCTCCCAGATTTATTTTAATAATCAGTGTAGGGGTTGACCACATTGAGGGCTTCATGACCAGACAACTACATAGACTGATCAGTAATCTGAGAAGAACGCCTACGTCTCAGGTACACCACACATTTTTTTTAACCATTGTTCATATTTTAAATTTCTTAAAGTTTCAATTTCTCACCATTGTTTTTATGTTGGGGTTCAGATAAATCTGTATAATTGGGATATGTTTGATAAAACAAGCGGTCTTTATTGGGTCTAACCTTAAAAACTCATGCAGTAGAACCTCTATTATCCAAAATAGATGGGCCTGAAATATTTTGGTTATTCTATGGTTTTGGATAATCCATGATGTTGGTAATTGGAACTGTTAAAATAAAGGGAGATCACTCCTTAATTAAAAAAAATCACAACCAACACTGCATGTTATTTTTCATCATTTACAATAAACAATGCATGATGAACTTGAGCTTGTCCGACGTAGTTGGTAATTATAAACAAGCATATCATTAATCAACTGGCGCTGAAAGTAAAAGTAGGCAATTGAAAACAATCTGAAAGCAGATGGTAATGGTAATCCTGTCCGTACTCATTTTCCAGAATTGTTGGTGATTTATATTGGTCATGTGTTGTATACTGGTAGCATTTAGTGACATCTTTGAAAATCTCTGAAAATTAATATGAACACTTTTATTATTCTTTGCAGACAGATGTTTGGTACAATGTTGACAATTACAGCAAACAGTTTACTTGAGCAGAGACTAATTCTGTTGTATTCATCTTTCAATCAGAAATGTACATCATCTACAGGATTTCGACCCTATGAGATCTTGGCTTTCACCATGTTTGTGTGTGATCCAAAATGCTGGTTCTGAGGGCAGCTTGATGCACTGATCATATACTTGGTCAAAGCCACTGATGATGTTGGCTCAGTCGAGGCCCTTAGTGGCTTTGGCTGATATGATGTACAAATCTCCCTTTACAGTACGTGTTGTTGATTCGATATATCTGTACTTGTACCATCATTTAGTTAACACAGCTGTTTGGCCATTTTAAATAATTAATAAGGTCAATCTTTTGATCACCTATTGTTTAAAAACAGATTAATACATTACTTCACCATCTGCTCCATAACTTGTGGACTTGCTTCAGTTCTAACCTGTATTTTTGCTTTCATTATTGAGGTTACATTATTGGGTATAATTGATAAACATATTTCACAAACTCGTACCTTATGTAAGTTTTTTTGTTTACAGAAATGTGTGTTGACTCATGAAGATCCTGGATTCTTTGTGGACGCAAGCAATCAATGGTGGAAATAAAGCTCTGATAGCTGATTAGTATAGAGTGATCATTGGTGTGTTGTAATAAGCATTTAATTGTACTAATTGTGCTGGATTGGGATGAAACACAGCATTTATAATTTTGACGTATTTAAAACATGCAACATGCATGTAAAAACGTTAATAAACAAAAAAATACTAACTTATTTCCATGAACTGATTTTATAATTGCGAGCATAAACGCCGGCTTTGATATACAAAAATATCAAGACTGAATGCATTTTTAAATGTAAAAAGGATAGAATTTGGGACTTTATAATTATATTGATATAAGTGGGAATTTGATATAAGTGAGTTCGATATAATGAGTTTCTACTGTATTTTATTTTTGTTACGTTCAGTTTTCTAAGTGTTGTTTTATGGTTGTTGGAGTGTATATATGAGTCTATGACTGTTGTTTTCTGGATTGTTTTGAGAGGTTAGATGCACAAACAAACACTGCAATTCATAAAAACCAACACATCAACATGACTTCTACTCATAGGCAATGGTGACGGGCATGTCAAAGTAAGAACTGAAATCAGATGCCCTACTCATCACAAAATTCTCTTCCATGACAACTTGTCTAAGAATACAAAAATAAAAAATTCAGAAGCACCAACGGAGGGAATGATGGTGCACATTAACCAGTTCAAGCACTAGGCTTTTTATTCAAAGGTATTTTCCTATGGAAGAGAATTTTTGGGTTGAGTTGGGCGTCTGATTCTTTGACTTGCCTGTTACTACTGCCTGTGAGTAGAAGTCATGTTGATGGGTTTGTAATTTGGGCAGTGTTGTATTTCTGTATTGTTGTTTACAAAGATGATCCAGATATTTTTTTACATGTTGCCTTTCCAGAGAATGTTGTTATTGTATATTGTGGAAATAAAGAAATACCATGCTTTGTTAGTTGGCATTTTAAAATTCATAAATGAAAATAAATTTAGGTGTGTCACTTGTTTATTAACTCAGTTCAAGTAATATACATTGTTAGTAAACTAGTGACTGACCTAAATCATAACTGATCAAATATTGTAGAAACACAAGAAAATAAAATGAACAGATTTATTTACTTGAATAACAATATTTCATACTACACAATTACAGTACACTTGTGGTTTTATTTATAACCCAAAAGAAAAACAGCTTATTTTCTACACAGAAAAGCAATTTGTGTAAATACAAATGTATAAGTAGTTCTATAACACAAGAAAAACAGCAAACTGGTAAATATACTGAAAGACATGAAAAAGCAGGAAGGAAATTTTGTATAAAAAAAAAAAAAAAAAGAAAAAACGCCAAAATTCAAGGGGAAAAATTTTGATAAGTCCATAATCTGTTCTGGACTTTTCACATGCCACAAAATGTGAAAAAATGGGTTTTCCAGTTTTACAGCAGTACCTTTTTACAATAGCGGTATTAAGTACCCATATCTTTTATTGTAATACATCTCAAATTAAGAAATTTACATTTTTAAAGATGCTGTAGCCTGTTTTCATAGACATCTCAACAACAACAGCAAGATCTTTGAATCTAAAAACTGCCATCTTAGTAATGATATGTCTTTGAAACACGCTACACAGTGTGCCCATATCACATGACTTTGGCAATACGGCAAGCAGCTCGATTCTAAGGCCAAAAGTGTGAACTACAAGCGCAATGTAATGTTTATTTTTTTCTGTATGTAGACATTAAAATCTTGCCAAATCGTTAAGATATCTTCAAGAAAAAACTTAAAACATACTATTTTCGAAAATTCTATGAATTCATTTAATTACAATCATCCCTTTAAAGGTGGTCATCATCTTTATTTTATTTCTGTTTATCTTGAAACATTATTTTTATCTATTAATGTACTACGCCATTGAATATGTAAAACATAGATAATAGGCATTTAAACAAATGTAACTGTTTACTGTTTTTTTTTGTTAATGAACAGATTTAGCCTGAAAATGGGAAAACTATTTTGCTGATCAAAATTTTGCGAAAAAATACATTTTTTTTCATTTTTGAGCAAAAACTATTCATCTATCAAAAAACCATTACATTATGCTTGTAGTTCACACTTTTGGCCTTAGCCTCTGCTTTATTTGGTCATATTTGATAAGGAAATAAAGAACTTACGTTGACAAACTTTGCTTGTCGTATTACTTAAAAACAACATCAAAGGCACATGGTATGGACACACAGCTAAAAGATGGTTTTGGTGCTAATTATGAATAAATGAATTCTTTCGTAAATATTGAAATTCAAAATTCTGTAGTGTCTGTAACCATTAAAAGTTTATGTTGCAATAGTTTCATTGTTTCTTATTTCAAAAACATAAATCCTACATTGGTTAATGTGTATTCATGTTGTGTCTAAATTGGCTAAAATTTGTAGTGCTATGAATTAACATCTTTGAAAGTTACTGCTCAGAAAAGGTTACAGACACTACACAAAAAGGTAAAAATGAAAGAAAAATCTTTTGTTATACCATAGGATGGAAATGATCGATAAAAAAATGATGCATGCATGTTCATGAAAAACTAAACTTGAGTTGTGCAGGAGAACTTTGTAACTAACTCCAAGAAAATGCTATCAAAAAATTTACTTCTTTGAGCAAGTGAGACTACTATCAGCACCAATACCGTGTTTCAGCCTACATGTAACCTTTATAATAACTATATATATAACATTCATTTTGAGTGGTTTAAGGTCAAATAAAATAAAAAATAACACAAACAATCAGATGTAAACAGTCTGAAATTCTCCAGCCTAATAGTAACATATCTGCTTTCATACTCGTCTAGGTTATTCTTGTGCAACAATATAGAACCTGAAATCATAGTAAAATTTACAAATAGAGTGCAGTATAAAATGAACTTAAATATTTTTAACAAAGACATGGAAATTCCATGAAAACCAGGTTTTCTGAAGCACTATCTTATACTTGTTTTTTTACATTAATAAAAAAATTGTAACAAAAGATTGTATTTGGTGTTTTAGTAGTTTGCTCCACAAAATTTTACCAATTCCAAGATAGTTGAATGAACTCCAAAGTTACGTACAAGAACCCATCAAAGTTTGATCAGAATTTGTGAAGAAGTAACAGTTTAATCCATAGACAACCTGATTATTATATTGCTCCCCATTTTCAATGAAGGGTCCTAATAAGTAATTTCTGAACACTAGTTAGTTCTACCACCCATACAACAATACAAAGCTATAAGAAGAAACAATGTTTCTGCATACAAACCATGCACAATTGTTCTACTTAATTATATGGTTTCAAGGGGAGTGACTCCTGAGAGTATATTTACATGATTGTAAGAGTTGCCTCCCTTGTATTTTATTTTCCTTTTGAGTAATGGCGACCTAGACCTTGGATCTAGAACTACAAAATACATTGTCACTGTCGCTGGGGTTTAACACCATATTTTAGTTATATACGGGGACCAGTTCACCAAACCAGTTTTCCTGGATTGTATACTAACCAGTACTAACTTACCCTTCCACACGGAGCCATCAACTTCACTTAAGGAAGAAAATTGACATTTTGTCAAATTTTCATAGAAAGGTATGACCTGTGACCGGGATTCGAACCCGGGTTACACATCCAGCGCACTAACCACTGGACCACAGTAGCAAAACAGATCAGTTCTCAAAAACCTAATACATGTACTTACTAAGTTTATAAGACTTCCAAAGCTCTTTAATATTAATGTTAAAAAGTAATGGAAGTCAGAGGAATGCTCAGTCAAATCTTAAGTCTGGAAGAGTATTTGAATTCCCCCTCAGTTAAAACAACATTATCAATTTGATCTCACTTTTCATATGATGTGTGTATTATACTTCTAAGGTGTCCACATTGATGAACCAATGGTGTATACCAGCACTTCTACAAAATGGTGATACAAGCTTGGAAGTCAAAAGTCAACTTTAAACTGCAAAGTATAAAAAAATCAATGCAGAATCATGTCCAAGGACAGTTTTTAGAAAAATTTCAGCAGCAATTTTATAAAAATATAGGAAAATATAGGAAAATAAAAAAAAAAGTTTTTGAAATAAATAGGAAATGTAGTAGAATGATAGGCTTTTGATAAGTTTTATCATTGTACCAAGGTTTGAACTGAGATACAATTATAACTTACTACCAAAATTGTCAAGAACAACTGAACAGTCATATAACTGCTGTATTAAATATATGTTTGTTGAAAACATATCACCCCATCTCCCTAATCTACTCTTTACACCCATTTTCATTAAAGAGGTCCAAGTCACTGGAAGAAAATATTAAAAACTGACCCATCAGATTCGCGTTTGTCATCTTCTATTTCCTTAACGCCAAAGCTTATGGATCATAAATCCAAAAATTTTAATGCAACGCTTCAGGGGTTTTGAAGATATTTACTGTTGAATAAAGGTACCCTAGCTGTTGGTAAAAAAATACAGTCTTATCAAACCTACGTTTTTTGATGATTATGATTCTAAATCTGCCAAAAGACAACAAAGCCATTCACTACAAATTATATAATTGCAAATCTCAGAAGTATGACATGGTAATGAAAGTTTGTAACGAAGGATCTTCCAGTCCATATGGTGTAATCTAAAGTGTTATTTAACATTGAACTATGACAACTTTAAATCTATTTCAACAGTCAGGTAAGGGATACTTTAGTCATCCAACTTGACTACTTTACGCTTCCTTTATTTGTCATCAAACTTGTTAAATAGATCTGTAAGATACACCCTGTCACTGTCCCTTATAGTAAACAGTTGTTGCGATTGTCCAGTTGAAATTGGCATGTCAATCCAGCATAATATCTCATCAGTATTTAACCATATTAAACAGTTGTTTCATGGACTCCATGAAATCCACTTCATTCTCTTTTTCTTCATCATGAATTATTTGATTTTTAATTCTTATGACGAAAGTTTAAGTATCGAAGGTTTAAATGACATCTGGTGTGTGTAAAATCTATTTTGGGTTTTGTCGTTGTTGCTTTCAATTTTTGAAAAGTAGAATGCTGCGCAGTGTACTCTAATATCAACAGGCACTATGTCATATTCTAAATGGATTAAGTATCCAATTGAGTGATTTTCTGATTTACTTTTTCGACGGGTATTTTTTCATGAACAGTAATTGTATTTTTTTTTCAATGTCGACTTAAGATGTTAAACATTTAAAATAATGAACACTGTTTTGATGTTGTATTGCACGAATAAATAGTCACGAAAGTTTTTCTGAAAATCGCATAGAAGCGGAAGAATATATTTAGACAGAACATCACGGCTAATTTCATGGTATGCTTACACAAAATACTTTAGGAATTTTTTAAAAATATAAACAGGGGTATTCTTCGTTGCATTTTAACAGAATACTAAGATTGTAAATGTTTATAATTCCATTGGTGACGGTAACGAAGGTTTGAATTTCAAAGATTGTTGGTCCCATATCTTAGAAAATAGAGCACAGATTCCCCTTTTGTCACATTAATTTATTTAGTACGATTCATTCCTTAGATTAAAACATACAAACACAAACTATTATACATATTTCTATTAGAATTTTCCATGGACACTCTTTTTACTTAAATGGATCTTGTTATTGAAAATGGGTGTTTACTATCTCAATCCCAAGCCCAATCTAAATCTCAAAATCTACCTCCAGAGTGTGGTGAGCTAAATACCAAATTATGGTCAGGTGACCAATTAGAATATGAATATTTAACTTTTAATTTAATTTAATTTAACTGACCAATAATTGCAAGATTTTAAAAAGGGCAAAGGTCAAAAGAATACATTAATTAGAATACAGCTTGCTGCCCGGGAACTTAAGAAATTTGCTTGTGTTTCGGTACTCAATAAAATTTATCATATTTGAAACAACATATAAGAAAACAATTTAAGATTAAACTAATTTAAAAACATAGCGAGCAACCAGCCATTAACTTGAAATCACCCTTCATTGCTCTGGAGAGATTAAGATATCAAATAAAAGATACAAAGAAAATATAACTTCACAACCTACAAAAATACTATTTCTACAGAATATAAAATTACATAAAATATTCATCATTATGTAATACCAACTATGTTAGGGAAAAAAAGGGCCAAAACTTCTATGGTTTTCCTGTGATTTGAACTGGTGACCTAGTTTTTAACACGAGTTGATCCATGTTCAAACCTGTTCATGATATCATTAATACAAACATTCTGAGTTTGAGGAAGATCCATTCAAAACTGTGGCCACTAGATGGTTAACAAGGTTTTCCAGTGATTTGACCTGGTGACCTAATTTTTGACCCCAGATGACCCATGTTCAAATTTGTCCAAGATATCATTATGACAAGCATTTTGACAAAGTTTGGTGAAGATCCAATAAAAACTGTGGTCCCTAGAGAGTTAACAAGGTTTTTCTATAATTTGACTTGGTGACCTAGTTTTTGACCCCAGATGACCCGTGATCAAACTTAACCAAGATATCATTCAAACAAGCATTTTGACAAGCTTTGGTGAAGATCCAATCATAACTTTGACCTCTAGAGGGTTGACAAGATTTTCTAGCAATTGACCTAGTGACCTAGTTTTTGACCCCAGATGACCGATATTTCAAATTCTCTAAGATATCATTCAGAAAAGCATTCTGACACGGTTTAATGAACATTCAATAAAAACTATGACCTGTAGAGGGTTAACAAGGTATTCCGATGATCCGACCTAGTGACCTAGTTTTTGACCCCAGATGACCAACGTTCAACCTTGTCCAAGATATTATTAAAACAAACCTTCTGCAAAGTTTGATGAAGATTCAATCAAAATTGCAACCTCTAGAGAATTAACAAGGTTTTCGGGTGTGTTGACCTAGTGACCTAGATTTTGGCCATAGACGACCCATATTCACAAAATTATACGAGAATATAAATACAAACATTCTGACAAAGTTTCATGAAGATTCAATCAAAACTGTGACTTCTAGAGAGTTAACAAAATTTCCATTCTATTTGTCCTGGTGACCTAGTTTTTTACCTAAGATGACCCATGTTCAAACTTGTCCAAGATATCATTGAGACGAACATTCTTAACAGGTCTGATAAAGATTCCCTCAAAAGTGTGACCACTAGAGTGTTAACAAGCCCCAGAGGTGGACACCGGACACTGGAGTAGGCTGACTGATCACTGTAGCTGACTGAGCACTATGTGTTCAGGTGATGTTTTGTTTTTATGTGACATATTGTAACTGGGGTTTAACACAGTGACCTGTTCACCTAACCAGTTTTCCTGGATTGTATACTATTCAGTACTAACTTACCCTTCCATAAGGAGTCGGCAATTTCTCCGCATATGGAGGAAAATCGACATTTTTGTCAAATTTTCATAGAAGGTTATGACCTGCCGAGACCGGATCTCTGGGTTAATTATTGATGAGGTGACCATAGCTGGGAGGTGATCATTGTTGAGAGGTGACCATTTAGAGAGGTTTAACTGCAAAACATTGCTTTTGGGATGCTACAAATTCTAATTCATTTTCAGGTTAAGTTAAACAAAGAATTTTATATATGACTGATCACACACAAAACTTACCATTATTTGGACATTGTTGAAACTGTTACCCCTTCTATTAGTGTTGTCAAGAAGAAAAACCATCATCCAGGTCATAACCAAGCATTCCAGCATCAATGCACCCAATTATATCAGTCAATGGTTCATTTCCTAAGTGTTTTCTAAACTCTTCTTATGTGAAATCACAATCCAGCTCTGAAATTTGTAAACTGATGATATAAGAGTGAAGTCACACAAACATACTGGAGTACATGTTTGAAGGATCTGTTATATACTTTATATATTAAGTTGAATAAAACATATTGTTAGCAGGATCTCTCTGTACTGTGTCCTTTATAACAACTTTAAGCACCTCATTGTATATTAAGTAGTGTCTTGATAAATATAAATAAAGATTGATCAGATTGATAATAATATTTCTTATTATGTGATATTTATCATTTGAGAAATAAAATATGCTTAATTCCCTTGTTTAGCTTTCAAAATGATATGAATTCATATCACATCTTATCATGCTTTGGCAAAAACCTTCTTAATTAGATAATTTAATACATTACAATATTTTGCCAATAATACCACAATAGATTCATTGAAATTAAAACAGTACAGTACAGTGGAAACTCAGAATACTGAACCCCTTGGGACCAGAGGAAAAGTTTGGTTTTCTGGGGTTTCTTAAGAATTCTTCAGAATGATATGATGGTATATGAAGTCTCCTCTTTCAGTATTACACTGGGCAAAGTTATACATATGTGACAGATATCTGTTGATAATCTTGACTTTCAGTTCAGACCAAACAGAAACCCTTGGACAACTCTGAGACCACCAGATTCTCTTGGAATCAGATACACCACTTTTCCCCATGAAAGGAACTTCAAAGACCTCTGCTCCAGGATTCCTGCGTTATGTGGCCAAAGCCATTGCAACGCATCAAGAAACCACTGCGGAGAGGATTTTGGAAGATTCTCGGACAATAGCAAAGATCTGTACAGATGCTGAAATTACTGGACTAACAGTTCAATGAATTTGTACATATTCTGGACTTTCAGTTCAATCAATGAAGTGTGACTGTGATTACTGAAAAGCTAGCTTTATTTCTATGTTGAGGTGAAAGATCATAGGACCAATTGATACGGTGTGGAATTGTAATCATCTTGAGATAGTGAACAGATCCTTTAACGCAATGAACTGTGAACATAGCCAGTCTTCCAGGTGACATAACTGTGCAGTTAAGATGTCATTGGTGACTATAATTAATGGTTATAATTCGAATGTTGAATAATCTCCAAAAAGAACACTGTTAGTGACTCTGACTGTACTGCTCTAAAATGGACCTTTCTTTGGATTCCCTCATATTCATTATGTGGGGGATTTGTGAATGCTCAGGTCATCATTAAAGCAATGTTTGTAGTGCCCTGGGCCTGATTTCCAAAGGTGGGTAGGTAGGTAGGTATATTTTTGCTTTTCTTTTGTTGTGTAAAAAATGCACTTGGTGAATAACTGGCAATTTTTATCTATAAACAAGTGATGGTAATCAATTGAATTTAAATATTATTTTTCTTCTATTCCTACATAAATAAAACATTATGTACAAATTATTTCAGCTGTGTGGTTGATGATTAAGGAAGTTTTTCCATCAGCAGGCATGAAGGGCCTTCCACTGGTCCTAGATGGTGTGGAGGAAGGTCCAGAATGTAGGACTGACATACCAACATAGAACTGGACACACAGCCTCATCCACCAGGTCCTATCATTACAAATTCTAACTGCCAGTCTCATCAGACAAACCTTTGATGTTCTGAGCACCAAGGCCTCCACACCATCCAGGAGGGATCCCATGAAGTACATTCAGGACCAGTGTTTAGCCAGCACCGTATTCAGTGTGGAATTATGGCCTGAGTATCAACAGACCATTCAGACAAATAATGATGTTGAGGGTGAGTGATTCAATTTAACATTAAAGGAATATCGATACACGAGGTATCAACAGGTACTTATTACTTTACAAAGAATGAAAACTGCATGTGTTGTACCAGGTGCTGAATAAATGCTGACGTTGAAAATGAAATATTTATTATAGAAGTACTTGAGAACAAACAATTTTTGATATTGTTGCAATTAACTCAAAATAGATGCTACAGGATAATTCTATTTAACTAAGTTCTTTAAAAGTTTATACTTTTCAAGTTGGCATCATAAACTTAACTTGAAGGCCAGCAGTAGTGGTCTTCACTTTTAGAAGCTAGTGCTGCCACTGAGATGGGAAGTTGACCTGGTCGAGCTGGCAAGAATGTAAGACAAAAATCTACGTTCCTGGACAATCAATCAGGAGAACTTTGGCACAAGTTGACCGATAGGGAGATCTCTACCTCCCATTTTTTTAAGAGGTGTGGAGATTTGTATAGGGTGCATGAGTAAATATAAATGTCACTGTGTTATGTGGCCTATTTGTTGCTCATCGTTTTTTGTTGATTTTTGTATTTAAGTGTTTTTTTTTGTTTTAAATGTTTCTTTCATTGTGTTGTGTTTTTATCATAGGTCGTATTTGTGGAATTGCTAGGGTGTGTGCATGTGTTGAATTACTGTTATTAGTTGCAAATCATTTATTGATGTTATTGTCATATGTATTGTTGTATACTGTTTCATTGTTATGCATTTTGTAAATATGTTTTATGTAAATATATATTAGTAACTGTTTCGTTAAATGTTTGTACTGAACAAAAAGTTTGTTTTGTAAACACAGTGCAACATCTTCAGAGCAACCCTCTTGTGAGCAACAACCCCCCTTTAACAACAGCATGATTTTTTCCCACTGTATGATTTAGCTATTCATTTAACCTCTCTTGAACAAAAACAAAATTTTACTTCTTTTACTGTTGCTTTGGAGAGGCTGCACTGTATTGTTACTGAGAGATGTATTTGCAGCATATTGTTTTAATGTGTCCTGCATTTTGTAAAAATGTTTTATGAAAATTAGTGTACTAGTTATACATGAATTGTTTGTTTTATTTTTGTATATAAACAATGGTATATGTTACCAAAATGTTACATAACATAAACAAGACTAAAGCATACTCTTGTACAAAATAGTATATAATGAACCTTTACAAGCAACACATTAGACACAAAATTAACAGAGCAGGTGCCAATTATAAAATCAATTATTAAGTAAGAATTATGTGACTTTCGTCCTTTATTTTTGTCTATTTATACACAATAGAGATGAGCGATATTACCAGTTTACCAACATTTGTGATTTTATCCAGACACTATATGTATCAGTACAGCTCAGGCAATACCAGTTTTATTGTGTATATTATAAAATGTTTTTTTTCACATAATTTGAGCCAGGCACAGGCAGCTGACGATGACAAAACACATTTATTTACCTATTACCCAGTTGCAACTGAAAACAATCATTGAGGACTTTACAATGGTAAAACATATAAAAGATAGATATTGGATATTGTTTGTTAGTTTTCTTTTCTAGTCTTCCACACTAAGATTAAACTGTTTCCATAAAGGTGTATGTTTTGTTTTTAAGATAAAGAAGCATTCTTTAATGCAGTTTTGCATAAGTTTAACAATAATAGCATCTTCACAATATAATATCACAATACATATCACAATATGCTCATGGCATATAGCGATATATCATGATACAAAAATTCTGGCAATACCCATCCCTAACAATCAACATTTATATACATATTTTCTGATGCAGAATTACAATGCAGTTAATTTAACTTCACCCCAAATAACATTTAAAAACAACTGTTCAGTTTGGCACGGAGCAATATGGTCATTTCAGTATTGGGCTGTTTTGGAAGTGGGCCATTTTGACCCACATTCTATTATATCACTAGCTCCATATAATAAACATATTTTTAAGAATTTAAAAACACAATTTAATAGATTAGAACAGTCGATTAGGGTTTATAATGAATATTTCAGATAAAAAGGAGCTTCAGTTTTATAACAAATATTTCAGATAAAAAGGAGCTTCAGTTTTATAATTAATATTTCAGATAAAAAGAGCTTCAGTTTTATAACGAATATTTCAAATAAAAAAGAGCATAAGTTTTATAAATGAATATTTCAGATAAAAAAAGAGATAAAGTTTTGTAATGAATATTTCTGATAAAAAATAGATAAAAGTTTATAATTAATATTTCAGACAAGAAATGCATTTCAAGTGTATCTTTGCAACATTTCTGTAAATTTTGGTGTATTTTACATACAAAATGATTGGAACCAAAAATTTAACTCATCAATCATTTAAAGGCTTTCCTATTTTTAGCTCTGGTGACCTCTAGATGGATCAATTGGTATAATGAGCAAATTACTGTTAGAATGTTGAAAAGGATTCTACACAGCAAATCTAAGTAAATCTGACCAGTAGTTTCAGAGGAGACCTTTGTTAACGCCAGAGTATACCCCTACCCATCCTAACAGCTCACCCTGTACCTTTGGTCCTGGTGAGCTAAAAAAAACAAAAAAACAAAAACACATTCTACCACATATTAGCAAATCAACATTTATCAAAAATCAAACTTATACATACCATAGCTTATTCTTTCAAGCCAATGATATCTGATGCCAACTGATGTGAAATGTCAACCTTGTTCAGTTCCAACTCTCAATTTTGTAGTAAAATAAGCACTTTAGTGTTCATACTGTGAATTTGTTAATATAATTTCACAACTGTTCTTGTGGCCTGTCTGTAGTACTTCTCAAGTCCTTCTGAAAAGAAATAAATTTAAGTACATTTTATTTTGAAAATGATTTCAAGGAGCTGCTCTGATACTGGGGTTACAACTGTTAGTTTCTGGCTGTAAATTTTGATTGTCAATTATCCAGTTTTCAGACTAAACAACAATATGAGGGTTGAATGTCAACAACATTAAATTTAAGTCTTAAATGTCAGGTTCAAGTCAGAAATAATCACTGGTTTCTGGCTTAAAATTTTATGAGAAACTAAGACTAATTTTGTTCCAGGCCTCAACACTGATTTTTTATATATATATATATTGATGTTTTATATGGTTTCAATACTGTCAGCCAGCAATGTGCAGATAGATATCAATCATACACTAATTTATGACTTATCTACATCATTCATGTTTTAAGTCAATATAAACTCACCAAAATTAAGACCATAAAACATATTATTTACTTACCATCAAGGTAATAATATTTTCTTGATTCTGCAGAATAGTTTTCTTGGTTTATCTGAAATATAAATAGAGAGACATCAAATAAAATTTAAACAAGCAGTTAGTCTTATAAAGCAAATTTAAGATGATTCTCTTTTGAACATATGAAATTAACACTGAAGCTGTGATGATAAATCTGGAATATCAGAAAACCAGTCAACAAACTCTAGCCCCTCATTGATTGCTTCCATGGGTTATTACTGAATACTGAAAACAAATATTTACCAAAAACAACCGAAAACAAATTCAGATTACCGAAAACAAATGATATTTTTATAATTAATGATTTTTAAATGATATAACTTAAAATGTTTTCTAAATAATAGTGTTTATTGGACTCATACATGGAATTTCGAGTTAATTCAATGATTTAGATGGAAGTTATGAACATTTATAAAATATGCTAGTATATTGTTCAGTGTTAGAGTTGCTTCCCTTTGTACTGAAAACAAATCAGAATACCGAAAACAAATGATAACTTTATTATTAATGACTCTACAATAATTGAATTTAATATAGTATAAAATAGTGTTTGTTACAATCATACACAAAATTCAGTGTTAAGTTATATTTTTTGAAATTCATTAATTATAAAAATATCATTTGTTTTTGGTAATCTCACTTTGTTTTCGGTTGTTTTTGGTAAATATTTGTTTTCAGTATTCAGTAATACCGCTTCTGTGCAGTCTTCTTAGTATAGTAAGACTGGTTCCTAAATTTTAGTTGTTACAAAGACTGGTTCCTAAATTTTAGTTGTTACAAAGACTGGTTCCTAAATCTTAGTTGTTACAAAGACTGGTTCCTAAATTTTAGTTGTTACAAAGACTGGTTCCTAAATCTTAGTTGTATCAAATTAAGCACTGTTTTAACACATATTGACTTCACAAACGGACCAGCAAAGTTTACTCAAAAACTGAATACAGAAAGACTTAAGCAAATCTTTCTTAAGCAAGTTTGTTAGGGTTGATATTTGACCAAGTTGCATATTCATTTTGCCAAGGCAATAGCATCAACAGTTTTCAGGTTTTAGGAAAAAACATTCCCTACAAGTAATCAATGTCGGATCTTTAGTAAAACTTATCATCTAGTTTTTTATCTCCATGTTATAAAAGAAGACTCCTTCATTAACTAGAGCTCCGCAGAACGAAACCAATGCTCATCTGTTTTATATCATTCTATTTAATAAGCTATTTTGATCAAAATTCTAAGCTAAAAAGGGGGTATAACTACAAAAATATAGCTTTCAGAATAAGGCCCCTTGTCTTGCAACAGTGTCTGGTTGTGATAATCAAGTATTCTGTAATAGGAGGCAGACAATAAAGCCACAGTGGTGAAGCCACAGTTCCATTTAATGTAGAACATGATGTCATAGCTTGTTCCACAGTCTTAGAATAATGCTGCAAATTCAGCAGAAGTCAACTCATAACCTTTGAGCATACATTAGCACTGACGTCATGGTTATAATCATGTGCTTAGTCAACCATTAGCATGCATTAAAACCATTATAAATGACAACCATCATTATGATGAAAAATTGTTGTCACAGTCAAAATCAAGGTTGGGTGATATGGGTGACTGAGCATGGTCTAAAGTAACAACAATGTAAGTAATAAAGCATTCTAGTAAGCAATGTTGGTTTTATAAGTCCAAATCCATTCCAGGGGGGGGGTGATATTAGTGTATTCAACTGATTTAAACTGACCTCACAAAATATTCATTATGAATTTCTTAGCACTAGAATTGAGATGACAATAATTTACCAATATTCTGAAAATGAAATCAACAGATAAGAATTCACCATTCAACAATAATTCAACAATATCGTTGCAATGAAGAGATGGAAATATATTGAAAATATTCACAGCAAAGTGCAAAGCCCTATTTTGGAGAAAGAATGCATAATAAAGCTGTAAAAACTAACATACCTTGTAAAACATAATTTCATTACTTAAATATAAAAATGACTAAAACTGTGAAAAGAGGTAAAATATCTACCAACCATGTGCCAGTGAGTTAACAACCTGTTGGAAAACTTGTTCTCCTCAAATACTTGTGTTCACTTTCTGAAAAACATGAGAATTTCATGCTAAAAAGGAGTGGCAGGAAAGCATTCAACCGTTTAAAACTGAACATAAAAAATTCATTGTGTAGACAAAAGGATTAAAAGTAAAAATACTGAATAACCCTCATACAATAAATTGACCAGTGTAGAATTTGATGTGTACATGACAGAGGATAAAGAGTGTGTTTAACTAAATTTATAAACAAGTACAGAAAAACAAGATATAATCCAGTGCTTTTATCACTTCTAGGGGAAAGGTGGTGGGCCGTTAGTAAGGGTAAAATAGTGTGGTGAGTGAGAAATTAGTGTGGTGAGAAAAAAATGTGACATAGCATAAATACCCCCCCCCAACATATTATTCTCAAGAAGTTCAATTTTTTGGTCAGTTTCATGATTTTTTTACCAAAAATAAAATTCAACTGGATGGACAGGAATGCTCATGTGGCTATAAATCTAATTGAGAAATAGTACTGTGGTACATAAAGATAGCTCATGATAACAGTGGTACAAAAAGATAGCTCATGATAACAATGGTACAAGAAGATAGCTTATGATAACAGTGGTACAAAAAGATATCTTATGATAACAGTGGTACAAAAAGATAATATCTTATGATAACAGTGGTACATGTAGATATCTTATGATAACAGTGGTACATAAAGATAGCTTATGATAGCGGTGGTACATATACATAGCTTATGATAACAGTGGTACGTAAATATATCTTATGATAGCAGTGGTGCGTATACATAGCTTATGATAGCAGTGGTTCATATACACATCTTATGATAACAGTGGTACATACAAATATTATATGAAAAGATAGGGAAAGCTCAAATTCTCTTTATAGGTCCCATGCCCCATGCTACAAAACTTCCCACCCTTCAATCATGCTACAAACCTTCAATCATATTCCCACCCTTCAATTATGCTACAAACCTTCAATCATGTTCCCACCCTTCAATCATGCTACAAAACTTCAATCATGCTCCCCAACCTTCAATCATTTTTTGTCTTTCTGAAAATTTCTTTTCAGTTCGCGTGAATCTTTATATTTTTGAGACTTTTAATTATAAATCGATTCGCGCGTCAATTGTATCGATTTACGAGTTGGGGGAATTCCCGATTGCTATCTATATTAATAACGTTGAAAATTTATATTACTTCCCTGTTTAAAATAATAAATTTTTTAAAAAAGTATGGAATAAAGTTGTTATTTCTTATTTAATGTAATAACGTGTGTTTAACGAAGAAAAATATTTAATTACTCTAACGTAAATTTCGTTAAATTTCATGTAAATAAATACGTTAATTTTTTTACATACTTAATGTGTATTTTAAACCTCACCTCAGTTCCATAATGTGTATTGGAGTATATAAGTAAAAACAAAAACTATATTATTTGACTGTCGCCAGTACACGTTATGGACTGAAGTCAGGCATATAAGTTTACGTGGGCTGATTCCCGGTCTGATAGCTGGCAGCTGCTGGGTAATACCTCGAATGTGTTTTATTATAGGCTCTATGGGTTGTGCATATAAATGATTCTTACCATGGAGTTTATAATTAATCACATAACAAACTTGGCTTGCCTCATTCATAGCTCTGTTTCGTTTCAGGAGCTATAGGTAATGGGGTTAAAGGTGATTTGTGACGGTTAACACCGGTGGTGTGTCAACAGATTGAAGGAATTGTGTAGAGAGAGCCCACCAAGCTTAGAAAAGACTGACTGAAGTTCACCCCAGCATCGGGCTTGCACGTAAAAGAATCTACCCTGTGTTGGGGTAAAAGTAATGTAGTACTGGGGGCAGTTTTGCTGTTTTTTTTTTTAAACCAGATCTTTATTATTGATCCAGCTATTGAATAACGCTGGATAGCCGTACCACTTTACTAACGATTTATTACTTTTATGGCGTATTATTTTCTCGATTCTGAATATTTCATGACCCCTTTTCGAATGTTTTCTTTTTTTTGAGATCCTCGCTTTATCACCTACCGAAAATTGTGGATTAAAAGACTTTATTTTTTAACGGTCTAGATAAAGATTTTGCCAAACCTCAGTTTCGTTTTTTTCTCTACTCGATCGGTGTCATTTTTATCGACGAGTGTCTCGTATTATTGTATTGATCAACAAATTCGTCCAACACATCGATGTAAGTCCGCATAGAATTGGATGAAAAATATTTCCACATTTTTTTCCTTCATCTTTCTATTCCATCTCTCTACTATACTAGATTTTTCCTCAATTCAATTCGTCCAACAAATCGATGTAAGTCCTAAAAAAATATTTCCACATTTTTTCCTTCATCGTACTATTCCATCTCTCTAATTTACTAGATTTTTCTCCATTTTCGATGGAATATAATTCCACTAGACTCTGTACCTCTTTATTGTAAAATTCTTTACCTTTATCAATCCACATTTTTTTGCGTTTTTCTTTCCTCAAATATCTTTTTCAACGCAGTCGCAACTGATTTTCCAGTCTTATCTTATAATGGAACCAGCCAACCATATTTTGAAAAATATCAATAACGGCCAACAGATATTTAATACCGCGATTAAATTTCGTGAATGCCAGCATATCTACCAAATCTGCAGCCCATATTTCGTCAATACCGTTTACGCGTACACGTCTTTTGGGATTTTTTTAACAACGGGCTTGTGTAATTCTTCAGCTAAATCGTCTGTCCATTTTAACTTTGTTTTAATCCCCATTCCGAATCTCATCTTTGTACTGATAATCTTCTTAACGACCGATCTGTCCATTTTCCCCCCGCAGAGTCGGATTATAAAATTTTTCATCTTTTCTAACATATTTTTATCACATACTTTATTTCTCGTAGCGGTGTCCTTGTTTTTCAGATAACACACATCGTGATGATACGCCGCCTTATCAATCCTGTTTACAGGTTTACGCCAACTTTTTAGAGTGAGATCAGAGTTTAGTCTCTTTTTCAGGTTAGTGCCTGGTCCTGTGAAATTATGACCAGGTAAATGCATTTCAAAAGGAAGGTTATTTATAGCTTTATTTAATATTGAGCCGCCCTTCATTTTTACAAACTGAGTTTTTGTCGATCCGCATATTGCGCACTTTCCCCACTTCATAGGTCTATTGTTTTTTGTAACAAGATTTTCGATATTGAGAGTTTCGGTAACATTTTACATTTGACGCGATACATTTTTTATATATGTACTTATCAAAATTTGAATAAATAGTAAAAAAAATGGAGATCAAGGATCTATCTTGGAATACAACGACCAAGCGAAACAATCATCCCCTTTTGCCTAAAAGTATTAGAGGGGTGATTGTTGGGAAATCTGGTTGCTGTAAAACTACCCTATCACTCAATCTCTTACTTCAGCCGGGATGGTTAGACTATGGTAAACTCAAGGTTTGCGGAAAGAGTTTCATACTATAAATAAAGCTTTTAAAAATAAATTGACGAAAGCCGAAATATTACGACTTTTTTATATGCGCGAAGAAATTGCCAAAAAGGATATTTTACCGAGTCACTTAATTGACGCTTTCACGCGCGATAAAGCGGGAGGGTTTAGAGTGCGATTTTTACAAATTCGCCGACGATGTGCACGATCCGCGCGAGTTGAACCCGAAGGATAAAAAATTAATGATATTCGACGATTTACTTTTGCGAGTGTTACTATATTCGTGGTCGCACAGTAACGTCGATTGTTTTTACCTTTCGCAAAATTGTTTCAAACTACCACGTCAGACGATACGGGAAAACGCACATTTTATTAGTCTATTTCCCCAAGACCTCAAAAACATTAACCATATTTATAGCGACCACGTGAGTCAAGATATGACAAAGAAAGTATTTAGAAAATTGTGTCACGAGGTTTGGGGAAATCGATCTATCGTCTAAAAAAGATTACGGAAAATATAGACACGAGTTTGACGAATTTTTTACCTTATAAAAATGTGTGTATATAAAAATGGAACAATCGTTGGAAACGATCTTCAAAAATACCGGTCCAAAAAGTTCGTTTCATGTCGTCTCTGATAATGCGACACAGTTTAAAACGAGATTTAATCCACCGATAAAACTCGATAAAGATAAAAAGTACGAAATTGCGCTCGTTAATCTGGAGACGTATTATTCTTTCCCGAATATTACGGACGAAAACAATCATTTTAGATATTCTAACGATAATGGCAAAAACTGGTTGCTATTTACGATACCCGAGGGAAGTTATGACATAATCAATATCAATCGGTTCAGACAGGAACGGATGAAGCAAGACGATCATATTGATAAAGTGACTATTTCGGTAAATCCAAATACGCTCAAATCCAAAATGGAGATAGGAGACAATTTTATTGTCGATTTTAGGCACCCAAATTCTATAGGTAGAGTTTTGGGATTTTATGCCAACAGATATTCGTCCTGACTTCGCGAATCTGAAAGCGTCGTCGATATCCACCCGATCAACACTATACTTGTTGATATAGATATTATTTCGGACCGTTACGTAAATGACTCGTCGAAAAACATAATCTACATTTTTCCCAACGTGAGTCCGGGTTATAAAATAGTCGAAACCTCCGCCAATTTGGTCTATCTTCCCATCACTTTAGATACAATTCATTGTCTCGAAACGAGACTTACAGATAAAAAAGGTAAATTGCTTAATCGGAGGGGAGAAAATTTAGCGATTAGATTTCATATTCAAAAATTTAAAAAAAACGTATTTAATGTAAAAGTTAGCATTTCCGAAGGGCAGAAAGATAAAATACAACGAGCCATTCGAGCCGGCACTACCACGAGTATACGTTTAGGTAGCGAAGATCTTAGGGGAATGATATCATCGCGATTACCAAAACGCAAGCGAACAAAATACAACGTGCGTCCAACGAAGGGGTAGGTGTAACGATTAATATGAGCAAGGCGCAGCTAGCGCATAATATGAAAGTTGAAGGTGGTTTTCTCGGCTTGTTGGCTGGCTTGGCTGCCAGAGCTTTGCCCATGATAACGGGCAAGATATTGCCGGCTCTCGGTGTGGGTGCATTATCGGGTTTAGCTAGTACGGCCGCTCAAAAAGCCATTGGGTCGGGTTTGTATCTTAAAAAAGGAGGATGTGTTTGCCAGGTAGAAACCGACGGTGAGGGCTTTATCTAAAACCAACGTCCGGCTCTGGGTTTGGAGCAGTTGGTGATGGTTTATTCTTGAAAAAAGAAGGAGGTAGATTATACGATGGGAGTGGGATTCTTTTAGGACCAAATAGTCCGTTTATAAATATTCCGCTCTTGGGAAGGTTTTTGTAATAAAAAGAACTCGCGCATATTTTAAGAGGAATGGAATCTCAAGAGTTTAGATTAAAAAAAATAATGAGGTTCAAAGTACTCTTACGATCGAGGAGACAAAACGGATACAGCTTAGTAAAAAATATACGCGGGTGAGAAAGATGGTAGACGGTGTTGACATGACGCTTAATTTCGCTTCTATAGGTCTTACCGCTGGAGGTGCTGTTATTTTGTCCACGATAGTGGCGATACCAGCAGCTGTTGTTATAGGAAGTGCCGCAGCTTGGCTTGGAGCATTGGGCACCGTGGGAAAATATCTCAACAACAGATTTTCGTCTAAAGCCGAAAACACGAAAAAATAAGGTTGCTCGCGTCAACAACTCTTAATACAATTTCTTCCTATTTTTCAAAAGCGCTAAATGATAACAAGGTGAGTGATGTGGAATTGGAAAAATACTACGCCGTGAAAGAAGGAATAAGGCAAACAACGAGGAAAAATATCTTAAAAACTGACGTTGAATTCCGTCTTGCAAATAGCGTTAAAAATTGAGTTAAAAACTAATAAAAAAACTAATTCATCATTAGACGAATACGGCTACGAACCAGTAACGTTGGTATACGGAAACAAAATTTGCGCTAAAAACAATCCCACTAAATCCAAGGAAAAGTTGACGGTCGTTAAGTTCAAGAGGGTCTACGTTACCATGGAAAAATCCTTTCCTCAGCTTTTTTTACATCGGAACGTTACGATATAAAAAATTATCTCGCTAAATGAAAAATGGAGAATATTTTAAAGATTACCGAGGCTCCCGCGACTGATGAAAATATCGAAACTTACGAATATCACGAATACGAGCCAATTACGGGTACTAATTTAAATAATCCCGGCGAAATTCGAATCAATATCGAAACCCAAGATTTATTACCCACCCGAGTGAAAGTTATTTGTTGTTTGAAGAAAGGTCGACGAAAGCCGATGGAACGGCTTACGCGAATGGCGACAACGCAGCGTTAACGAATAACTGTCTCATGTATCTTTTCAACAACATCAAGTATCAACTTTCCGGTCAAGAGATCGAATCCGTCTTTCATCCAGGACAATCTAGTACGATGTTGGGATAGTTGAAATACCTGGACGACTTCTCCAAATCTCAAGGTTTGAATCAACTGTGGTACAAAGATTCGACCGCAGCCGCTCATAGAGGTAACAATGACGGATTCGGCGTTTGTCAAGCTTATCTAATTCAGTCTCCGGACCCCAAAGGAACGTTTAGTTTTAGAGTTCCGTTAAAACACATTTTTGGATTTTGCGAAGATTACGATAAGATTCCGTACGGTGTTAAACAAACCCCCACCCTCAGGCGGAAATCGGACGACAACCCGATCTTTAGAGCCAATGGGGTAGATGCTGGTAAGGTTAACCTTGACTACACGTCCAACCCGCGGACGCAGAAAAATTTCAATGGTACAAGGTGATTGAAGACAAAATCCTTCCTCCCCGTAGGTTACAAAATAAGACAATGCGACCCCATAACGGTACCTCAATCAACTAATTTCACGTGGCGACTTTCCGTCAAGTCGAGCCCCGAAAAACCTCGTTGGATTATGGTCGGTTTTCAAACCGGAAAAGACGGGGATCAGGAACAAAACCTAGCCATCTTCGATCATGCAGGCCTAAGAAATAATGTACGTTATGCTCCATTCCGATAGGTATCGCGAAGTCGACTATCAACTTGATTTTATTAAGCAACAGTTTAGCCGCGCTAACGGGGATGCCGCTGTATTCAGGTCGAAATTTTATGGTATGGACGAATTAGTATCTAATCCCAACATCACTCCGTCCGATTACAGGACCCTTTACCCTTTGTTTGTGTTTGACGTAAGCAAACAGAACGAGAGAATGAAATATTCTGTCACCGATATCCAAATCAAAGCGCAATTTAACGCAAACGTACCCGCGGGTACGGAAGTTTTCGCCGTCATGATAAGCGATAGACTGATCAATTTTAAATCCGATTGAAACAAGATGAGCGTGATTTACGGTTAGGTTTAAAAAATATTTTTTATAATTAAAAAAAAAACAACAACCTGATGTACGACGCGTCTCATTCGCTGGTGTTAAACATCCTCTAAATCCCGCATTTAATGATACGATCTCAGAGTCTGATGAAGAGGAGTGGCTTTTCGAACAACGCAAAATGGATGACGACGAGACGTACATTGGAATTAAACATCCGCAATAATCCCACATTTTCGCGCCCAGTTGAAGATGATTTTGAACAACGAAAGATAAATTAAAGAAAATGGCGACCTTATCAGAATTGAGGTGGAGTATACGCGTGAATAAAATCAAAGAAAAGAAGCGAATGAATTTAATTTCCCAAAAATACAAAGAACCCCAAAGTTAGTTATATGAGAGACGTTGAAACGAACAAAGATTTGACGTTTCCTTCAATTTCCACAGCTGCTAAATTTATAAACTGTTCAAGGAAAAAAATATAACTTTTGGGACGATCCGAAAATATGAAAAAATATGTTAAAAGAAAATCTAGCTTAAATAAAAATGCCTTCATTAAGAGAATTGAAGAATATTTTACACGCGAATAAAATCAAAGGATATTCCCGCAGTAATAAGACGCGAGTAAAGGAAGTGTTGAAGGAAAATGGATTGTTACCCGAAGACGATGAAATTGTTTTTCTAAACAAAATACGAACACACCCGAAGCGAGTTATACTGAAAGACGTTAAAACGGAGGAAGAATGGATGTTTCCATATTAGAGTTATACCAAACAATACCAGAAACACGATCCGTTGGGTTTTTGTTACTACATTAAATGTTTCGACGATAATGTGTACAAGAAAGCTCCAGTCACCTACATCGCGGAAACGGATGACGAAGACGTTGGGCAGAAATTTGTAGAAATGTTGGGAAAAGACGTAAAATAAGTTTGTGATATACCTCCCAAGAAGATAATATTTAACGATAAGGACAAGATAAATTACAACCGAACCGCGAAGTGTTGGATCTGTAAAAAACCGTTTTCCCACGAAAAATGGGAAACTAAGAAGGTTCGCGACCACTGTCATTTCACCGGGTAATATAGAGGGGCGGCTCACAATAAATATAATCTCACGTACAGGAAACCTAAACTCACTCCGGTGGTTTTTCACAATCTGGGTTGGTACGACGATATATATTTGTCGAGAACCTCGTAAAAAGCGAAGGTGACATTTTCTGTATTGCCAAAACCGAGGAAGAATTCATTAGTTTTACGAAATAGATTTGAATCGGTACTTACGAAAATAAAAACGGCGAAGAAAAACCGATAAATCACCAAATTAAGTTTATCGACAGCTTTAAATTTATGGCTTCCAGTTTGGACAAACTCGCGAGCAATTTGACGAAAGACCAATTTTCGAGCGTAAACGAATATTATCGGGACGAACGCCAACGAAATTTATTACTCAAGAAGAGCGTATATCCGTACGAATACATAGATTCTGCGTAAAGATTAAAGGAAACGAAATTGCCTCCGAAAGAAGCGTTCTATTCGAGATTAAATAACGAAGGTATTTGTGACGAGAAATACGCGCATGCGCTGGAGGTATAGAAAGCCTTTGACACGAAGACTCTAAGAGATTATCACGATTTGTTTTAGAAACGTGTGTAAGAAAAATTACGGTTTGGATCCGGCGTGATATTACACATCACCGGGATTGTCGTATGACGCCATGTTGAAGAAGACGGGTGTGAAATTAGAATTATTGTCAGACCCTGATATGTTGCTCATGATAGAAAGTGGTATTCGGGGAGGCGTACCTATGATTTCGAATAGATACGCGGAAGCGAATAATCCGTACATGGGTGAAAAATTTAACCCCGAAAAAACGAGTAAATATATAACTTATTTGGACGCCAATAACTTGTACGGCTTTGCGATGAGTAAGCCTTTACCTACTGACGGATTTAAATGGATGGATGAACCCGAATTGGTAAATTGGAAAAATATACCTTGTATTTAAGAAGTCGATTTAAAATATCCGGAAGAACTTCACGATTTACACGACGATTACCCTCTGGTACCGGAACATTTAAAATAGATAAAGTGGATAAATTAATTCCAAATTTGCGTAAAAAATACGTACTTCATTACAAAACCTTGAAGCTGTACGAAAACTTGGGGTTAAAAATTACGAAAATTCATCGCGGAATTAAATTCAAGGAAAGCGCGTGGATGAAGACGTATATCGGGTTTTAGAGCGAAAGCGACGAGCGAGTTTGAAAAAGATTTCTTCAAACTGATGAATAACATCGTTTTCGGTAAGACGATGGAAAATATTAGAAATAGAACGGATATCAGGTTGGTGAATGATAGAAAAAAAGCCGAAAAATTGGTGGTGAAACCGAATTATAACGGAAGTAAGATCTTTGACGAGAATTTAATAGCGATACAAATGAAAAAGACGAAATTGACGTTCAACAAGCCGATTTATCTCGGTATGTGTATCTTGGATTTGAGTAAAACGGTCGTGAACGATTTCCATTACAGATACATCAAACCGAAATACGGAGAAAGGGCGAAATTGTTGTTTACCGGCATGGATAGTTTAATGTACGAAATTGAAAAGAAAGATTTTTACGAGGATATTTCCAGAGACGTAAAAGATAAATTTGACACGTGTAATTAACCCGTCGGTCACCCGTCTGGAACTGAAGTAGGGGCAAATAAAAAAAGTGCACGGTGTGTTTAAATACGAAGCGGGTGGAGAAATTATAAGCAAGTTTGTAGGACTCAGAGCCAAATTATACGCGTTTGAAATGCTCGAAGGAGGAGAAGAGAAAAAATGTAAGGGAATGAAAAAGTCGGTCGTGGAAAAGAGGAAGTTAATAAGGTCGCGCTAAGTTGTGAAGACGATTAAAGGATCATTTTACCGCATAAAATTCACACGTTGGCAATAGGTCATCAAAAAAGTTAACTATTTTTTAAAAAAGAATTTATGAATATCTCAGTCGGGAAAGTGATTTTTAATTTCGAATTGATGGACACGGTCAAGAAATTAAAAATACCCAAGTTTAGAGGCGTGTTCATGCATGACCAACTACCGAGACGACCGTTCAAAAAGAGTGTGGAATATTAAATCTGGATGACACGAATCCGAATGATGAAATTTGATCTTTAAACGCTGGATGTACGCATTGGGTTTGTTGGATTAAAAGGGGGGAAAGAAAAATATTATTTCGACGGTTACGGAATACAACCTCCCTCGGAATTGACCAACTATCTAAAACCAAAAAAATTTTACAACTCGAAACAAGTACAACCGAATGGAACGGTAATTTGCGGTCATTTATGTTTGTACGTTTTAAAAGAACTAAAAGAAACTCGCTCGTATATAAAAAATGCACGTTGATAAATTTGGACGGATGCCGAAAACAGATTCAGGCGTAAATAACAACTTTGTAAGGCGTGGTGAAATTAATATGTTTGGAAACAAGATTACGAATCTTGGCGCTCCTATGGATGTGGGTGATGCGGTGAACAAGGCATTTATGTTAAAACGGGGATACAAGATGGTGCGAGATTATAAACTGGAAGAGTTGAAAGACATTGATAAGAAATTAAAAAGTGATGTTGTAACGTACGTAGATGAAAAAAATCTGGTGGAACATATGGGAAGGAAAATTGAGAAATCCATCACCACAGAAATAAAGAAATATTTGGAAGAGCATATCGACAATCAAAAAATGGATGACATAGTGACTAAATTTAAAACGGGATGGAGGGTGAATGAAATATCCAATGAAGATGAAATAAGCAAAAAATTAAAAAATATAAGCAAAAAATTAAAAAATTATTACAGAAGATATAATGGAGACTTAAAAAAAGATACTAAGATGTAATGGTTTTTGCGCGAAATCTCTGATACTGATTATGGATTGTACTGGAGAAAGAAGTACATTGGAGCAGTAGAAGGCCATGAAGATATCTGATACACTAATTCTTATACACATTTGATTTGACAACAAACTAATATATTGCTGATTTTGATTTTGAACAACTCAGGACGTCTAAAAAGGCGGTACCTGGGACGAGACCCAATGATTTTTTAAAGTAACTGTTAATGATTTTCCACACTTAGACCATAGAGTGAAGGCCACTTACCATCTTGAAGTTGATTTGGTGTATGATAGTAAAATAGAAAATAGTGATAAGGAATGGTGGGAAGTATTATTTAGTGTGTAGGTGGGAAAAAAGATCTTTCAAGAGTTTAAGATAGATGAAAAGGGGGATAATTATGGACTAATAAGAATAAAAACTATATGGTCTTTCGATATTTCAGATTGGGATATTAGATCAAAAATACTTTGTATGAATGTGTAATTCGAGTGTGTCCGATACGGCACCTTGTAATAACGACTTGGTCGCGGCGAGTTGAAAGAGGGAAAGATCTTGATAATTGGACATGAGAAAGGATGGCATGGAGTTTGCTATTTGTCTTTTCATCCCATTGAGATTGCCATTTGGATTTGATAAGTGAATAAATAGATGGCTGAAAATCGCTGTTGGGTAACTTGATTGCAACCGGTTGAATATTAAGAGCTTCTTTTGCCAAAGTATCAACTGTTTCATTTCCTCGAATACCTGTGTGGCTAGGTATCCAGCAAAATTTTACAAATTTTGATTGTAAAATATCATGTAAGCGAATGAGTAAATGTTGAATCAAGACATTATTGGTTTTGCGATTTTTAATTGCTTGAAGAACAGAAAGAGAAAATTAGAAATTTGTCTGCACTGTGTTGAGAAATGTACGATAATGCCATGTCGATGGCTTTTGTTTCTTCTGTAAAAATTGATGCCTTCTCTGGGAGGCCCATTCGAGAAATAAAGTTGTGTGCGAAGGCAGCACAACCAACCAACCTGGTTGTCGTCTTTTGATCCGTCAGTATAAATATGGATAAAATCATAATGTGTTTCGATAACTTTGGAAAATTCGTCTTTATACAGTTCAGATAAGTTAGGTGATTTTTTTGCTTTGGATAGATCAGTATTTACCTCTGGACATGATTGTGTCCATGGAGCTATATTTTGTGTAAGGTTTTGTGCAACTCTATGTGGGTCAAGTTTGAGAGCTTCTAAGTCACCTTCCAATCGTAAACCAATTGGTTTTATTTCTTTTTCTTTGTTTTGAAATTGCTCTTTGCTATTAGGGTTGAATATAACGTCTCTGGTAGGGTTTTTGTCGTTAGGTGAAATAGTCTTTGCATACTGAAGCGATAGCTTCTTCCGACGTAGCTTTAGTGGCGTATATAAACTTTCTATTGATGATGTGCGGAAAGCACCAAGAGCCAAACGCAAGCCTTGGTGGTGTATAGTGTCAAGCATCTTTAAGTATGACTTGCGGGCAGAACCGTAAACAATTGATCCGTAGTCTAATTGGAACGAATAAGGCTTCTGTACAGTTTTAGTAACGTTGAGGTATCTGACCCCCACTCAGTTTTAGACAGGACATTCAGTAGATTAAGAGCTTTAGGACATTTTTGTTTTAGATTTTTAATATGGGGTATGAAAGACAATTTTTTTTATCAAAAATGACACCAAGGAATTTTACTTCAGGTACAACAGGGATTTTCGAGCTGGACATGTATAGTTCTGGATCGTCGTGTGCCTTTCGCAGACGACAAAAGTGTACGCATTGCGTTTTGGATTTTGAAAATTTAAAACCATTTTCTGAGGCCCATCTTTGGATCTTATCAAGGTTCTGTTGTAGTTGGCGTTCGATGGTACGCATGCTTTTCGAACGGTAACATATAAAAAAATCGACGACGTATAATGAACAATCATTTCCGGTGTTGAGAACTTTGGTTATATTATTAATCTTAAGACCAAACGGTGTAACCGAAAGGATGCTGCCCTGTGGAACTCCCTGTTCCTGTTGGTGGTTCTCTGATAAACAGGAACCAACCTGAACACGGAAATTACGGTTTGATAGAAAATTTGAAACAAACAAGGGTAGTCTCCCAGTTAAACCAGCATCTTTAAGATCTTTGAGGATGCCATACTTCCACGTCATATCATAAGCCTTTTCAAGGTCAAAGAAAATTGATACTACATGTTGTTTATTAATGATAGCTTCTCTAATGAAAGATTCAAGTCGGACAAGATGATCATTAGTGCCTCGCTGTTTACGGAAACCTGATTGAAAATTAGTTATTACTCCATTAGATTCCAAGTACCAAACAAGACGAGTGTTAATCATTCGCTCGAAAGTTTTGCAAATACAACTAGTGAGAGGAATAGGGCGGTAATTGGTAGGGTCATTATGGTCTTTCCAAGGTTTAGGGACAGGTATAACGAGTGCCTCCTTCCAACAAGACGGCACATGGCCTGTTACCCAGATATCATTGAAAATGTTCGATAAAATATCAAGTGAAACCTGTGGTAAATGCTTCAGAAGTTGGTAATGAATTCCATCAGGTACAGCGACAGAGTCTTTAGCTTTATCAATAGAGTCAATTAATTCATCCATATTAAAGAATGCGTTGTAATCTTCGTCATTATTAGATTTAAAATTGATGTTTTCCTTTTCAGCTTTAGATTTGAATGAATTGAACTCTGCTGAATTATGTTCCGACGAAGAGTTGTAGGCAAATGTTTCAGCTAATGTATTAGCTATGTCCTTTGGCGTTTTAGCGTCAGGGTCGTCAATAGGTTTACCGCTAATTTTTCGGACCTCATCCCATACTTTCTGAATTGTTGTATGTGAATTAATTTTCGAAATATATGACCGCCAAGATTTACGTTTCGATTCACGAATTGTTCGTCGAGCCTTTGCTCTGAATATTCTGTGTTTTTTAGGTCATCAGTTGTAGGACAGCATTTGAATTTCAGGAGTGATGCCTTCCGTTTCCGAATGGCTCCCTCACATTCATCATCAAACCATGGATTTTTTATTTTGTTCACAGAACTTTTCTTAGATGTTGGGATGCTATCGCAAGCAATTTTATTTAATATCGAAGTGAAGCGATCCGTTTGATCATGTACATTGTCAAAGTTATTTAGTGTAAGATCTATCGAGCATAGCATTTTAAATTTTTCCCAGTCGGCTTTTCCAAATTTAAAGTAAGTGCGAGGTTCATCTGGAACTGAGTTATTAGATGATAATAGTAATGGATAGAGATCACTACCAAATTGCTCGTCTAGAACTGACCAAGCAAAATCCAAGAATATAGAAGGATGGGATAAAGACAGGTCTATGCAGGTAAACGTACCTGAACCTGGATGTAAATAGGTAGGGGATTTATCATTAAATAAACTTAATTGTAAATTGTCAATTATCTTTTCGATAACTTGACCTATAGCGTTTATAGAGTTGCTTCTCCGCATTTATGAGCGTTAAAATCGCCAAACAAAAGGAAGGGTTGTGGGAGTTGTTGAATTAAATTTTCCAACTCTTTAGTACTTACTGTTGAGTTTGGCGGAAGATAAAGCGAACAAACCTCAATAGGTTTATGTAAAGTGATCTCGACTGCAACAGCCTGTTGGTGGGTGTTTAATTTAATTTGACGCTGAGGAATACAGTTTGAAACAACAATTGTTGATCCTCCCGATGCCCTCGTATTGTTATCACAGATGGCGTTATAAACACTGTAGCTTTTAATAGTTAAATTATCATTTGACGTTAGGTAGGTCTCTTGGAGACACGTCCCTTTGGGAGTATACTTGGATAATAGAAGTAGTAAATCATTATAATTAGATTTTAAACCACGATAGTTCCATTGAATGATGTTATCCATGGTTGATGCTTATAAAAAGAGAGAATCACGACGGAAACTTTACAGGACTAATACTCCTGTCCGAATTACGCTAAGGGGAGCATTTTCTGGAGGGCGAGCGCTTCCTATGAGGTGAAGCATCGATCTCTTCGTCCTCCATTGATTCGATCTCTTCAAGAGGATCAAATCTGTTGGAGGTTGTCACCAGGTTTTGCTCGGCCTTTTTCGGCCGATCTGTAAGAACTATACGTTCTTTCGGTGTCTGCCTCTGAGAAATCTTCTCAGTGGAAATAACTTTGTTAACAGTGTTTCTGTTTTCTTAGGCGAAGCCTTTTGATTGGTCCTATTGCAAGTTAATTGTGTCACTGAAGGGGATGTTTGACCCTGTTTGTCAGACTTATCTTTTGCTTCAATGGGTTGTTCTCAATTTAATGGATAGAATCTCTTTTATCAAGTTTCCACTTCACACAAGACCGGGAGGTGGCGTAATGCTCACCCCCACAATTTGCACACGAAATGGAACCAGTACACTTATCAAGATCATCATGACCAATACCGCACCTGCGGCAGATGCTGGTCCTTTGACAATTTGTTTCGTGGTGACCGAATCGGAAACACTTATAACATTGCAGAGGATTGGGCACGTACTCTTCCACTTTGGAGGAAGGGTACCCAATCCTAAGCGAACTTGGTAGAGCCGGTGAGTTGAAAGTTGCAATGAAAGTGTTTGTGGGTACTTGTTTGCCTTGTCTTCTTGAATATATGCGCTGTATAGTGCGCACACCCTGTGTTTTCAGCTCCCGAGCGACCTCGTCGG
This sequence comes from Lutraria rhynchaena, assembly GCA_008271625.1. Classification (NCBI taxonomy): domain Eukaryota; kingdom Metazoa; phylum Mollusca; class Bivalvia; order Venerida; family Mactridae; genus Lutraria; species Lutraria rhynchaena. The sequence continues at coordinate 1,705,260 of VIBL01000092.1, forward strand.
ACCCAGGACTGGGCCCGAGGTCGTCGCACCGGAAAACACCCGTACATGAGTTTAGTGTCTTGTGCGGCGTACATTTAACATGAATTTGGAAGAAAGACTTGATGTTCATCAGGGTGGCCGCCTGAGTTGGTCTCGCAACCTCCACAAGCAAACATCCGCTACGAAGTATTTTTACCGATTTCGCGGATCCGATAAGGTCATTGATTTGTTTCTCGATCACAAAAGGGCTCAGATCTGACATTTTTGTGCCGTCGTCAAGTGACTCGATGACGAGGAAACACGGGAATGTGGCACTTGCATTGTCGTTTGTGGCAGCAGTGGTCAGTTTATGTTTCTTGGGGTCATTCGAGTTTAGGTTTGAAGTATCCATATTTGAGAAGTTTTTATTCATCCACCTAGTTCCTCAGCCACCACGGACTCCAACACGGGGAAGCTTAAATGGGACGGATATCCAGTGCTCAAGCCACGAGGTTACTTGAAGGATATACTCGTACAAAATCAGTATAATTAAATCAAGAATGATTCCAGACGATTAGCCCATGGGCCATTCTTGGATAGACATGTTAAGAATGTGAGATATAGATTATACGATATCTCAAAATGGGTCAATATGAGAACAGGGTAAGTAAAGAGACGAGATAACAGGTCAGAGTTAGAGAATGATAGATAGAGGAGGAAAGTGACAGAATAGGGAGAGTTAAGTAGAGGGAAGTAACAGAGAAAACGACTCATCGCAATCACGTACATATGGTAAGACGCTTTAAACTAATTTGTACTGTCTATCCAAGGACAAGGCTTGACCAGCCGATTGACCAGGCCGGGCCCACCTGGCCACCCGTTTACCCTGAAGCAGAGGCCAAAGCCGTGTGTTGGAGGGTCTGGAGAACCCTGGGCCCTCCTCAACTAAAAGGATCCCCATTTCCAGTATCAAATCAACCATGATAACAATGGTTACTAGGTGGTTGTCAATGGAATCCAAGAGATGGACGTTGGTAAAGCCGTCGTAGGAAAATAATACCAAAATTTTACAACTAGAATCGGATATGAAAATTCTTAAAATCAATCAATTGAATACTCTCTTGTTTTCCCTCGACGTTAGCACGGATACCATAATTAATGTGAAACAAAAACCGCGTCTTTTAGGAATTTTAGGAAAGTCCCATCCCGAATCTCATCTTTGTACCGATAATTTTTTTAACGATCGATCTATCCATTTTTTCCCGCAGAGTCGGATTATAAAACCGGATAACCGAGTTGTTATCGTCAATACTAAAATAAACAATACAACTTTTTCACATCGGTCTTTGTTAAAACACCGAACATAAATACCATTGATAACGATGTGGTAGAGTACCTCGTTATTGTAGGAGTAGTATGAAATTGGGTGTTTTGGGACATTTCCCCAATCTCCACCAGGCGTGCACGTGCACGAAAGGGGAATCCCCCGCCAACCCCAACCTTCACCAATCCCTACCAACCGCCACTAATCCCCGCCAACCCCAACCACTGCTAATCACTGCTAATCACCCGAAAAATCATTCGCAATATTAAAAAATAAAAATTTCAAAAAATAAAAAAAATCAGAATTTTAAAAATCCTGAAAATTCTTACCAACCTCCGCTAGGCTAAATTTTCCCATATTCATAAAAAAATCGCGCATTTTTCCTTTTTTTTCGTGTTCTGATTTATAAATATTGTAATTGCTCGTTATCGATCAAGCTATTAAACGACGCGGGATAACCGTGCCACTTTTCTAACGATTTATTACCTTGACGGCGTATTATTTTCTCAAACCTAAATATTTCTTGACTAGTTTTTTTGTAATTGTATAATGGTCCGGGAAAAGGTTTTGTCAAACCCTAGTTTTATTTTTCTCTTCACTCGCTTCAACGGGCGACATTTTTATCGACGAGTGCTTCATATTATTGTATTGATCAACGAGTTCGTTCAACACGTCAATGTATACCCGCGTAAATTAGCCGAAAATATTTCCACATTTTTTCTTTCATTGTTCTATTCCATCTCACCACTACGCTAGATTTTTCCTCATTTTCGGTGAAATACAATTCCACTAGACACCGTACTTCTTTATTGTAAAATTCTTTACCTTTATCGACCCACATTTTTGTGGTCTCCTTTCCTTAAATATCTTTTTCAACGCAGTCCCGACCGATTTTCCAGTCTTATCTTTCAACGGAATTAAACAACCGTATTTGGAAAAAATATCAATAACGGCCAGCAGATATTTGATTCCGCGGTTAAATTTCTAGAACGCCTGCATATCTACCAAATCTGCGGCCCATATTTCGTCAATGTCATTTACGCGAAAAATTATGACCGGGTTAATGCATTTCGAAAGGAAGGTTATTCATGGCTTTATTTAATATTGAGTCATTTTAGTAAACTGAGTTTTTGTTGACCCGCATATTACACATTTTCCCCGTTTCATGGCTCTATTGTTTTTCGAAAATACGACAATTTTCGATATAATTTGTTATTTTTTTTACATTTGACGCAATACATTTTTATTTATACGCTTCCTCGATTTAAATAAAATGGAAATAAAGGATTTATCTTGGAATACGATAGCCAAACGAAATAATAACCCGCTTTTGCCAAAAAGTATTCGCGGAGTTACTACTCTATTACTCAACCTATTACTTCAGCCGAGTTGGCTCGATTACGACAAAATCAAAGTTTTCGGTAAAAGTTTATTTCAACCCGAGTATCGTCTTGTCAATAAGGCTTTTCAAAATAAGTTGTCAAAAGTTGAAATATTACGGCTTTTCGAAATGTGCGAGGATATTACCGCGAAAGACATTCTCCCCAATCAATTTATTGACGCTCTAACGCGCGACAAACCAAAGCGAGAGGGGTTAGAATGAAAATTTTACGAAAACGCTGATGATGTACCCGATCCCCGCGAGTTGAATTCGAAAGATAAAAATTTAATGATTTTCGACGATTTGCTTTTAGAAAAAACAAGTGCGAGTGTTATTATATTCGGGGTCGCCACAGCAACGTCAATTGCTTTTATCTGTCGCAAAATTATTTTAAACTCCCGCGCCAGACGATACGGGAAAACGCAAATTTTATTTGTTTATTTCCCCAAGATTTAAAAAATCTCAACCACATTTACAGCGACCACGTTAGCCAAGATATTGAGACTTGGAGAAAACCGTACAGTTTTGTCGTCATTGATTTATCTTCCAAAAAAGATTGCGGAAAATATAGACGAGGATTTGACGAATTTTTATATGTCGTGAAACGAACTAAACGTCTTAAGGTTTATATTAAAAATGGAACAATTATTAGAAATTATCGCCAAAAATACTAGCCCTAAAAGTTCTTTCCAAATTGTTGTCTCGAATAATACTACGCAGTTTAAAACGAGATTTAATCCACCGCTCGAACTCGAGAAGGATAAACGGTATGAAATTGCGCTCGTTAACCTAGAGACGTATTATTCTTTCCCAAATATTACGGACGAAAATAATCATTTTAGGTATTCTTTCAACGAAGGTAAAGATTGGCAATTATTTATGATTCCCGAGGGGAGTTACGACATTATTGATATTGACCGATTTATTTAGGAATGGATGAAACAAGACGGTCATACGGACAAGGTGTTTATAACGGCAAATCCAAATACGTTAAAATCCAAAATAAATGTAGAAGATAAATTTATCGTCGATTTTAGGCATCCAAATTCCATCGGGCGGGTTTTATTTTTTTCGTCCGCGGTATACCGATCCGATCTTCACGAATCCGAAGTTGTTGATATTCTTTCCATCAATGCCATTCGAGTTGATATAGATATTATTGCCGGCAGTTACATCAACGAATCAACGCAAAATATGATTTATACTTTTTTCCCAAATGTACGTCCCGGCTACAAAATTGTCGAAACTCCCGCCAATTTGGTTTATCTTCCCATCACTTTAGATACCATTCACAATATCGAAACAAAACTGACGGATCAAAATGGCACGTTACTTAATTTATGAGGCGAAAATATCACAATTAGTTTCCACATTCGTGAAATTTAATATAAAAATATGCGGTATATAAATGTAAAAGTTAATATTTCCGAAGGTCAGAAAGAAAACATACAACGAGCAATTCGTAATGACACTTCAACCAGTATTCGTTTAGGTAAAGACGATCTTCAGGGCAATGATTTTATTTAGATTACGCGAACGTAAGCGAATAAAATTCAACGGGCAATAACCGAAGGTGTTGGTCTTGATTTAAGAATGAGTCGCGCGCAATTGGCTCATAATTTATAAAATTAAAGGGGGTTTTCTCGGGTTGTTGGCGGGGTTGGCAGCTCGGGCTTTACCTATGATAACGGGTAAAATTTTACCGGCTCTCGGTGTGGGTGCTTTATCCAGGTTGGCTGGTACAGCCGCCCAGAAAGTTCTCGGGTCAGGATTGTACTTCAAAAAGGGTGGTTGCGTTCGTCAAGTGGAAACTGACGGCGAGGGTCTTTATTTGAAACCAACGTCCGGTTTTGGATTTGGTGTTGTAGGTGACGGTTTTTATTTGAAAAAGGAGGGTCATTTGTACGATTGGCGCGGCATTCTTTTAAGCGCCAATAGTCCTTTTAAAAATATCCCTCTTCTCGGAATGTTTCTTTGATCTAAAGAGAATTTACGCATAATTTAAGAGGGAATGGAATCACAAGAGTCTAGATTAAGAGAAATTAACGAAGTTCAAGAAGTTTATACCGCCGAGGAGGCACAGCTCGTCGCATTGAGCAAAAAATACAAACGAGCCCGCAAGGTTGTTGATGGCATTGATATAATGTTTGATTTAAACTTTATTTTAAGCAATGAGCAATACAAAGAACATATACAAAATTGTGTATACATAATTATGCTTCGGATTGGAAAAACAAGGTCATAGCGACACTTATATTAATTCCTTTCCTTTCTGATTTTTAAATTGTGAAATTACTTTATATGGCCAGGAGCTCATAGTGCATGAATAAATGTGGAGGACTATGAAATGCTTAAAAATAAATTAGTTCATATTAAATGAGTTACTTACAGGGATATATTAACTTCTAATAAATAAGCTAAATTAGTAGTTTCTTTGTTAATTTAAAAAAAAGAAAAAAGGGGAAAAAGATGCTCAATGGTGCGTGGACCCCTTTAGAAGGCCTGATAGCCAATCTAACAGAACGTAGTAAATCGCTTTGTCGCTATAATATATCTCTGGACGCCAGTGATTATAGACTCGTTCTCTCGGATGGAGAGCCTATCATAGCCATTTAGAAGATTGGAAGTTGTGAGAGGACATGATAAGCCTGACAGAAATGAAGCACGAACGTCTGAATAAAGTAGACATTGAAGCATGAAATGATCAGCGGTTACAATGCAGCCACATGCACACTGGGGTGAATCAACTAAGGATCGCCAATGGAGATCGTGATTTAGAGCGCTGCACCCGAGATGGAGGCGTGCATGAAGAACTTGACCCGAACGAGTTCCGCAATTGAATAGAAGAGAAAGAGACTTGGTCTTTTTGTTCTGTGTAAGAGCTGATTTAAATGACAATAGGGTGGGTGCAGTTTGTAGTGATGAAGATAATTGGTTCCATTGTCGTTTTGTAGAAGGTAAGAAAGAATTGCTATACAATTGTGTGTTGGATCTCACATGACGTGCTTGTCTTAAACTGTATCTACCATAGTGATTTTGGTTGTTATTTGGAAGCAGATTTGTTAGGTATGATGGTGTAATATTATGTTTCATTTTATAGAAAAGGATGAGTCGGTGCTGTTTACGTCTTTCTGCCAGTGTTGTCAATTGAAGATCTGATAGAAGCTTTTGGATATTACAATACTTAGTGGCACCCGTGCAGATTCGTGCAGCCTCCACTTGCACAGATTCAAGTTCATTCTTCAAGAAGTCACTACAGTTGTCCCAGACTACGTCAGAATATTCTAAAAGAGGTCGAATGAAAGAAACGTACATACGAATGAGAGAAGAAATTTGAGCGACCGTAGAATACCGACTCGTTGCCATGCTTTTTTAAGAGTGCGTGTAATGTGAGAATCCCATTTCAAGTTTGAAGAAAATGTAAGACCGAGATGCTTACGTGAGTTTACTTCGTTAATGGTTACTGAATCCATCGTAACACTAGGGTGCTGTTGCTTCTTCCTGCTGAATATCATGGATTCAGTTTTCGATGGGTTGAAAGAAACAAGCCAGGTCTGAGACCACTGGTGGATTTTGGCTAGGTCCGAGTTCAGAATAGTAGCAGCAGAAATAGGATCGTCTACAACAATGTACAAACTGGTATCATCAGCAAAAAGGCGAATGTTTGAATTGAGAGAAGAAGTTATGTCATTAATGTATGTAAGAAAGAACAAGGGTCCAAGGATGGATCCCTGAGGAACCCCAGCATTTATACCACGCCAGGAGGAGGAAGAGTTTGCATAGACAACTCGCTGTTTTCGATCAGAGAGATAAGACTTGATCCAAGAAAGTAGAGATCCAGAGATTCCCAAAGATAACAGTTTCAAAATAAGACCACGATGCCAGACCCTATCGAACGCCTTTGAAATGTCACAGAAAACAGCACGAACTTCCTTTCCCTCATCCAATGCCTTGCAAATATCGTCATAGAGGAATGTAAGCTGGTTGACCGTCGAATCACCTTTGACAAAGCCAGACTGAAAAGGAGTTAGGAGTTTGTTTCCGACGAGATAATTGTAGAGGTATTTGTGGATACAGGGTTCCATGAGTTTACAGAGACAGCTTAGAAGTGAGATTGGACGATAGTTGGAAGGTTTTGATGGATCAGATTTCTTGAAGATAGGAGTAACGTTGGCTCGTTTCCAAGTTTCCGGGAAGTAAGACTTAGAAAGAAGAGTATTGACGAAAGTTGAAAGGGGAACCGACAGTTCTTGTTTAGCTTCTGTAAGGAACCTTGGACTAACCTCATCCGGACCGTATGCCTTGCTAGGATTGACTAAACTAAGAGCATCTATTACGTCCTTTGGTGTGATAGAAATGTTAGTGAGAGTTGTGTTTGTTGAGTTAGTTAATGTTGGGAGATGATGATTTGTATCGTCCACTGTTGACTGAGAACAAAAATATTTATTTAAAAGATCCGCCTTTTCTTCGTCTGTTGTTGCTTCAATTGTGTTATCGTATAATGTTGGTATAGGCTGTGTAAATGATTTATTTGTCAATTGTTTAGCTGTTTTAAACCATATTTTTGGAGATGTGTAAGATGCATTAATTTTGTTAATCAAATTGTTAGTGTAATTATGTTTTGCTTTGCGTATGTGTTTAGTAACTAAGTTTCGCGATCGTTTGAATAATGACCAGGCTTCTTTTGTGTTTTGTTGTTTTGCTTTTTTGTGTAATTTTTGTCTCTTTTTGATTAGTGATCTGATTTTCATTATTTATCCAAGGAATGTCGTTAGGTCTAATTGTAATTATTTTGTTAGGAATGGTGTTTGAAGCTGCTGTTAATATTGTATCTGTTAATTGTTTTGTCGCTGCGTCGAGGTCATCGTTATTGAGAGTTACGTTCCAGTCTGTCATCCGTAATTCAGATCGGTACTCGTCAAAGTTTGCTTTATTAAAAAGATATATTCGTCGTTTGTATGTAGAAGTTTTGTGTTTGTTAAAGTGAAAAACTGCAACAACCGGACAATGAAAACGAATTAAATCGGGAATGAAAGGGTCTGCTACAAAGCTAGATATAACATCGTGTTTGTTTTTTACAAATATCAGGTCAATGAGAGAGCCGGAGTGTTCAGTAAAATGAGTAGGTGTTGATATGAGTTGTTCCGAGTTATATGAATTCATTAAGTTTGTGATTTTGTTTGGGAGTATTCATGTTAAAGTCTCCTGTTAAAATGATGTTGTCAAACGGAAGTGAATATGCATGGTCTATGTTCTGCTCGATAAGGTTCCAGTAGTCGTTGTTGGCATTTGGAGGTCGATAGATGCCACCAATCAAGATGTTGCGTTTGCTTGTCTTAATCTCGACCCACAGAGATTCTAAGCCGTTAATTGAAAGATCTGACCGCTTGAAAGCAAGAATACCATCGCGAATATATATAGCTATGCCGCCACCAAGACGATTGGAACGATCACAACGGAAAAGTTGCTGGTAGTTTGTCAAAGCAATGTCGTCGTTAGATATGGTAGGGTTAAGCCATGTCTCTGTGAATACAAGAATATCATATTGCTGAATTTCAATACCTAATATGTCAAGCTTTGAGCGTAAACTCTGGATATTTAGGTGCATGATACTTAATCCACTGTTCAGGATAGTGCTGTAGTCTGAAATGGACGAACAAGTTAAGGAATCGGGACCGGGATTTGGATGTATATCTCCAGACTGAAAAATAATTGACGCCAGGAATGAAGAGCAAAGTATCACTGGTAGACAAAAAAGATCTATAGCAACAATACAGATAGTACCGAGTGCGGCTTTGGGCTGAGTCTACTGGTCAGATTCATCATGGCGGGTGTTGTCTTTCGAGGTCACGGGGCCAAGCCGCATGTATGCGACAAGTACACGTTGTGTTAGAGCATGCTATCATACCATCGAACAGGGGCCACAGACATTGAGCTTGAGAACAAAATACAAAAGAATAAAATAGAAGAAAACAAGTAAACATAAAATTCATGTTTACAATCGAGGTGTATTATAGACAGGCAAATTTTAAAACTTCATGGCGGAATAATAAAGATACTAATAAGGAATATCTGCTGGGGAAAAATATGCGAAATTAGGGAGCTTTCAAGTTGGAGATTTGATGGGTTGAGTGGTTTAAATATGAAGAAAGACTAGATGCAGTGAGAAAGAGACGCAAAATGCAATAATGTTCGTTGAAATGGCTAGGTAAGATGATCAATAAGGAGCAGTGACCTTGTTTTCAAGAACAAATACGTGTACCCAGCATAATAAGTGGAATTAAACAAAAAGGAAAGCAAATAAAGCTTCAAAATATCGATAAAGCATGAAGTGAACATATTTTGGACACTGGAGTGATTATATACAAAGAAAAATACATAACATCGTCATTTTTTTTTGTAAAATGTTCAAATTTCATGTAGGTTTAAGACTATTGTGAACATTTTGATGCACAAGTGGTAAAACCTTATCTATTCCGGAAACGTGAATAAGTAGATAAAACTGATGTAACTTAGGAGTAGACTACTAACAAATACCTCATTTGTTGTTCAGTTTTTAAAAATAAAACAAATTTTAGGTATTAAATACATTTTGATGTAATAGTGAAAGATATATATTCCGGAAGTGTAAAGGGTAAATAGAATAGAACTAATATAGATGAGGTAAAGGCTACAAAAAAAAGAAAAAAAAACACAGGCACGTATGCACGTATAAACACACACACACGCACGCACGCACACGCACGCACGCACGCACATACACACATACACACTTGTTAGGCAGTTTGTCTTACTATGCATATACTCTTTAACAATAAAGTTGTAATAAACACATTTATTAAGTGGTAATGTCATTCCTATGGGAGAAACAATGTCCATACACGTAGCCATGTTTACAAAAATATACGAAATCAATAATTATAGAACATTACAGCATTCATGTGGGAGAAACAATGTCCGTACACGTAGCTATGTTTAGAAAAATAAACAAAATCAATAATTATAGAACATTACAGCATTCATGTGGGAAAAACAATGTCCATACACGTAGCCATGTTTACAAAAATATACAAAATCAGCAATTATAGAACATTATAGCATTCATGTGGGAAAAACAATGTCCATACACGTAGCTATGTTTACAAAAATAAACAAAATCAGCAATTATACAACATTACACAGCATTCGTGTGGGAAAAACAATGTCCATACACGTAGCTATGTATAGAAAAATTAACAAAACCAGTAATTAAAGAACATTACAGCATTCATGTGGGAAAACAATGTCCATACACGTGGTACATCACTTTTGTTAGCAAATTTAGATTTTTTATATATATAGTCAAAATCCGTTTTTTTTCGAGATCGTGTTGACAGCCCAATAGAAAGTGTGTATTGGATACAGGTAGAAAACAAAAACTCACGTCGCTCTCAGCAAAAGGGTCAGTGGTCAGTCAATAAAACACGTGACTGGATAATCCTTTAAGTTAATGTTTATGTTTAGGTATAGATATACACTGTGCGCCGTTAGTAGCGTAACGCCGCAAAACTACATGCTGTTGGAGAATGCGTTGAACTCAACCATGGATGTTATTCGGTGAGTTTTCAAACGTTTGTCTTTGATGAAGATCACCCCGTCAAAAGACCAAGCACTATCGATCTGTTTAGACTTCGCAAGCTGACGAGCACGAAAGAGTGACTCGCTACGTTGTTTTGTCAGTTCTTCATTGACGAAGACGTTTGTATGGCCATTCTGCTTGAGTTTTGTTCGTAGAGAGTACAGTTTTTTGGCGAGCGCGAAACGAGAGGAATTTCACTATGATGTCTCGCGGCTTTAAAGTACTTTCGGAAGGATTTAAAGTACAGTCGGAAGGATTTAAAGCACTGTCGGAAGGATTTAAAGTACTGTCGGAAGGATTTAAAGTACTGTCGGAAAGATTAGTGAACTTGGTGAGAGGTTTACCGAGCATGTGGGAGCGGTCAATCTCTTCAATGCTCAAGTTCGCCCCAACTGACTTGGCTATGTTCAGAACAATTGAGTCGGTTGACTCGCTCGGCGATTTAAGAACTCCTGATATGCGGAGACAGTTTCTTCTCGAATACTGCTCTTGCTTGTCATGTAGACATTGTAGGTCAAGGACTTTTGTTTCAAGATTGGCAATTTGTGTCTGCATAGAGGAGACGGACTTTTTGAGGTGTGCATTGTCAGCTTCAAGACAAGATATTTTCTTCTGGAGGCCATCAAGGACACCAGCGACAATTGTGTTTACCAGACTAGTCATTTGATCCTCAAAAGACGATTTCATTATAGTGTTATATAATGTTTAATTTCGCTTCTATCGGTTTGACCGCCGGCGGGGCCGTTCTTTTATCCATGGTGGCGGCAATTCCAATTGCCGTCGTTATGGGTAGTTTTGCGGCGGATCTCGGCGCCGTGAGTACGATCGGGAAATATTCAAGTAAAAGATTTCCAACCAAAGCCGAAAACCACGAAAAAATAAGAATACTCGCTTCCACAAAACTTAATACCATTTCTCCTTACATTTCTCAAGCGCTCAATGATAATAAAGTATCTGACGAGGAGTTTCAACTTATATTTTCGGAATTGGAAAAATAGTACACCATGAAAGAAGAAGTACGGCGAGCTAGTCGGAAAAACGTGATCAAAATTGACATGATAAAAGCCGTGACTGATTGGACAAAATGGATAGCAGAAGCACCACTATCCGTTGTAAGAGTTCCGTCTCTAAAACTTCAAGCTTTAAAAAAATTGAATCGGATTAATTCAAGAAGATGCGAAAACCAATATTTAAGTAAAAAAAAAATAGATCCGCCTTGAAGGAATTTACAACCGTGCAGGTTATAGACGGGTGGTTTGGTTATGATCCGCAAATTTTTTCAATATGGTTAGGAAAATCGTAACCGACTTTTTTAAAAGAAATCCACAAAAAACGATTAAATGATTCTTAAATGTTATATGGAAAGGGCAAACACGCAGATCGGACATAGCGATATTAAACCCGTGCCTTTTCATTCCAATATTGAGGTCATCCTCGAGGCAACGAATATAGATGAATTGTACGATGTCATGACAGAAAAAAACTTGAAAAAAATAGCGACGTTTCAAAGTAGGGGTAGTGGTTGGAATTTCGTTTCGATCATTTCTCTCGAGATTCATACGACCTTTTATAATCCGTTGAGAGGAAAAGTTCTTACATTCCGTTACCACCAGTATTGAAGAATAAGAATTCCATCACTAATATGCAAAATAAAGACGACAGTTGTTTTCTGTGGTGCGTGTTGCGAAAGAAACGCATTCCGAGCGTGTAGATCAAAATCTTAAATGTAAAGAAGGCGAATTGAATATGAGAGGGATCTCTTATCCCGTTTCATTGAAAGATATAGACAAGTTTGAAAAACAAAATCTGGATACCGCCGTTTGGGTGTATGGATATGAGGGTAAGGTTTACCCACTAAGACGAAGTGAAGATTTCAACAGGAGGATAAAAAAAATACCTTTCGTTAATTGATGATGGCAAAAAACAACATTACTGTTTAATAAAAAATAAAAGTAGATTATTATGTTCGCAGATTTCGAAGAGAGAGCATAAATATTATTTTTGTGACAACTGCTTAAACCCATTCACTTCCCAGGAGGTGTTGGTCGAACACTTGGAATTTTGTTACTCGAACTAATGCGTGAGAATCGCGATGCCGAAAGAAGGCTTGGTTATTGAGTTTAAAAACTTTAACAGGTCGATGCGGGTTCCTTTCGTGGTATATGCCGACATTGAAAGTTGTCTCAAACCCATCGATACTTGAGAACCAAACCAGAGAGAAAGTTATACCAAACAATATCAGAAACACGTTCCGTTGGGTTTTTGTTATTATATAAAATGTTTCGATAAAGCGTTTAGAAGAGCACTACGGATGACGAAAACGTTGCACAGAAATTTGTAGAAATGTTGGAAAAAAATTTGAGCTTTGTAATATTCGTAAAGAGAAGATGATATTTGGTCTAGAAGACCGGGCAGATTTCGAACGAGCCGAGAAATGTTGGATCTGCCAAGGAGCATTTTCTGAAGCCAACGAGGAACGTTGTCCTTGCCGCGATGAAAATCAGCGGTGGATTATAAAAATAAAAAGGTCCGCGATCACTGCCACTACACTGGGAAATATAGAGGAGCGGCGCATAACAAAGTAATCTCCAGTACAGGAAACCGAAATTCACCTCCGAAAGAGCCGTTCTATTCGAGATTAAATAAAAAACGCATTTGTGACGAGAAATATTCGCATGCGCAGGAAATATGGAAAGCCTTTAATATAAAAAGTCTAACAGATTATCTCGATTTGTATAATAAAACTGACGTTTTATTGTTGGCGTCTGCGAAAGTTTTAGAAACGTGTGTGAGAAAAATTACGGATTGGATCCCGCGTGGTATTATACATCACCCGGATTGTCGTACGACGCCATGTTGAAAAAAACGGACGTAAAATTAGAATTATTGACGGACCCCAACATGTTGCTCATGATTGAAAGAGGAATTAGGGGAGGAATATCTATGATCTCGACTAGATACGCGGAAGCGGATAATTCGTACATGGACGAAAAATTTAATCCCGAAAAAAAAACAAGTAAATATATGTATTATTTGTACAGCTTTGCGATGAGTAAACCTTTACCAACTCAAAGATTTAAATGGATGAATGAAACCGAATTAAACAATTGGAAAAATATACCTTGTATTTTAGAAGTCGATTTGAAATATCTGAAAGAGTTGCATGACCCACACAACGAATATCCTTTGGCGCCGGAACATTTAAAAATTGATAAAGTAGACAAGTTGATTCCGAATTTACACGATAAAAAGAAATACGTGGTTCATCACGAAATCTTGAAGCAGTACGAAAGATTGGGGTTAAAAATTACAAAAAAATCGTCGAGGAATAAAATTCGAAGAAAGCGCGTGGATGGAAAAATATATCGATTTAAATACGGGTCTTAGAGCGAAGGCGGCGAATGAGTTTGAAAAGGACTTTTTTTAATTTGATGAATAACAGCGTTTTCGGTAAAGCGATGGAAAATATTAGAAACAGAACGGATATCAAGTTGGTTATAAATAGAACGAAAGTGGAAAAGTTGGAGGCGAAACCAAATTTAAACGGAAATACAATCTTTGACGGAAATCTCATCGCGATACATATGAAAAAGACCAAATTGACGTTCAACAAGCCGGTTCATCTCGGTATGTGTATACTGGATTTGAGTAAAACGCTCATGTACGATTTCACTACGGAGACATCAAATCGAAATATAGAGAAAAAGCTAAATTATTATTTACCGTCACGGACAGTTCGATGTATGATATCGAAACGAAGGATTTTTATAAAGACATTTCCGGAGACGTAAAAGATAAATTCGACACGAGTAATTTCCCCGAAAATCACTCGTCTGGAATCGAAGTAGGAGTAAATAAAAAAAAGTACTCGGTATGTTTAAAGACGAAGCGGGGAGTGGAATTATCCGAGAATTTGTCGGGCTTAGAGCCAAATTGTACGCGTTTAAAATGTACGCGGGGAGGAAGAGAAAAAATGCAAGGGAATCAAAAAGCCGTCGTGAAAAAGAGCATCCGGTTTGAGGATTATAAAACTTGCTTGTTTACGGGTGAGGAGCAATTAAGGATCATGAATATTTTGAGAAGTCGCGGTCACGAAATGTATACGAAGGAAGTTAAAAAAATCGCGCTAAGTTGTGAAGACGATAAAATAGTTATTTACCGGATAAAAATCGCACGTTGGCTATAGGTCATAAAAATAGTTTAAAAAAGAATATGAATACCTCGGTCGGAAAAGTAATTTTGCCTAATCAACCGCTGAACAATTTCGAATTGATTGACGCGGTCAAGATATCAAAAATACCAAATTTTAGGGGCGTATTCATGCGCAACCAACTACCGAGACGACCGTTAAAAAATGAGTGCGGAATATTAAATTTGGATGACTCGGATCCGAATGACGATATTGGATCTTCCAACGCCGGAGGTACGCATTGGGTTAGTCGGAAAAGGAAACAAAATATATTATTTCGACGATTACGGAATACAACCTCCCTCGGAATTGACTATCTAAAACCGAGAATTTTTTACAACACAGAACAAATACAACCGAATGGAACGGTAATATGCGGTCATTTATGTTTGTACGTTTTAAAAGAACTAAAATAAAGCCGCTCGTTATAATACAAAATGCCTGTCGATAAATTTGGACAGATGCCGAAAACGGATTTCGATTTTATGAAACGCGGGGAAATTAATGTGTTTGGAAAAAGATTACGAACCTCTGTGCCCCAACGGATGGAGGAGATGCGGCGAACAAGGCATTTGTGATAAAACGGGAAAACAGGATGGTACGAGATTACAAACTAGATAAAATTATACAACTAGAATCAACTATACAAACTTTAAAAAGCAATCAATTGAATACGCTCTTGATTTCATTCGACATAAACAAAGGTACTATTATTGACTTGGAAAAGTTGATAAATGGATGGTTTGACTATATCACGGAAGGTTTCGATAAAACGGAGAACAGATATATTGATTATAAAAATATTATAGAATACCCTCATTCTATACTACCGAGTGAGCGTAGAGAAGTATGGCTCCTTAAAAAGCCGGGGTTGTACACGCTCGACATTGATTCGCAACACACTAATAGTTAACCAGGCATGTCGGAATCAACCGTATTAACTAGGCGGATAAGACTGCGAGGATCTGAGTTGGATAAGGAGTCGGTAGATGTTACCAGCGAACTATAAAATGACGACACAAAAATAATAAAAGGCAACTGGTCATTTGAAATTACGGACGAAGTATATTTACTTTTTGAACCTAGGAAATGGTTTTATCGATTTATGATTATAAAAATTGGATACATAAGGTTGTATTATATACCGTTATAATTGGGAAAAAACAATTATAACGAAAAATGGAATTAAAATAAATTCGTTTATATAAAGATGCCCGTTGATAAATTTGGACGGATGCCGAAAACTCACGTTTCAGATTCTGATGTGTCTTTATCTTATATAAATAACAATTTTCTGAGAAGGGGAGAATCGGTATGTTTGGAAAAAAAGATTACGAATCTTGGTACCCCCACAGACGGAGGTGACCCAGCGAGCAAGGCATTTGAGATAAAACGGGGAAACAAGATGGTGCGTGATTACGGTCTAGATAAACAAAAACGTGAATTGAGAGACATAAAAGATTCATTGACTGATATCGAAGATAAAATAGAAGAGAAATTGGGGGATGATATTGAAAAAGGGGTAGAAAGTCTTAAAAAGGAGTTGGAAACGTACGTAGACAGAAATTGATAAAACCTTTGTAACGAGGAAAAAAGAATATTTGAGAGAATATATCAAAGAACGAGAATTGGAAACCAAACTGGAAAACCTAAAGAAAGAATGGACGTTAGATGACGAAACTATTGAGGATTGAGTCGAACGGAAATTACAGATAGATGTAGAAAAAGGAGTGGAAAATTTAGAAAAAGAGTTGGAGAGGTAAGTTGGCGAGAATGAACTGTAACGGGCAAAGACGGAAATTGGTAAAAACTTTGTAACGAAAATAAGAGAGCAAGGGGGGAATATATCAACGAACGAGAATTGGAAGCTAAACTAAATAAACTAAAAAGGGAGTGGATGATGAAACCATCGAGGAAAAATTACAGGGAGGGGTGAAAAATTTTAAAGGGGCATTGGAAACGTACCTAAACGAAAATGAGTTGGTGTGAGCAAAGACAGAAATTGGCAAAACCTTTGTAACTACGGTAAAAGAACATTTGTGGGGGATATGTCGACAAACAAAAAAATGGAAACCGAACTGAATAAGCTTAAGAGAGAGTGAGCATAGGATAGCGAAACCATCGAAGATAAAATCGAACTGACATTAAAGGGAGATGTTGAGAAGGGGGTGGAAAAATTAAAGAAAGAATTGGAAAAGTTCGTAGACGAGAAAGATCTGAATCCAATCATTGAAAAGATAAAATTGAACGTGGTTAAAGCCATCGTAGGAAATAATATCAAAATTTACAACTGGAATCGGATATAAAAATTCGTAAAAATTAGCTATTAAATACTCCTTTATTTTCATTCAACGTTAGTGCGGATACCATAATTAATATAAAGCAAAACCCGGATAACCGAGTTGTCATTGTCAATAATAAAAATAAACGATACAACTTTTTCACATCAGCCTCTGTTAAAACACTGAACATAAATATTATTTATAACGATATAGTAAAATACCCCGTTATTGTAAGCTATGAACATTTGTACGGCACGGAACACTGGCTTCTTAAAAAGAAGGGTGTTTACACGCTCGACATTTGTCGTATACGAGAAAAATTAAATCTACGGAAAAACAACGATTATTACATGTGGACCTTGGTGGTGGAAGGACAAAAATATTTTGGGACCGCCTCGAAATTCAAAAAAGAATAAATAATAAAATGTGGTCATTTGATATTAATTTTCCAGACACTAGGATCGGAATATACCCTTTAACGTACGACGAATTTAAATTTACCGCTAAAGGGCACATAAGGTTGTATTATAAACCGTGAATGGGAATTCCCACAACTCGTAAAATCGATACATACACGCATATCGATTTATATTTAAAGTCTCAAAAAAAAAGAAATGATTGAAGGTTTAGGGGAGCGCGATTGAAGTTTGTAGCATGATTTACTTTTGTAGCTTGATTGAAGTTTGGGAGCATGATTGAAGTTTCGGAGCGTGATTGAAGGGTTCTGATTTGGTATGGGGATTCCCCATGTTCATAAAGCTTGTAGTGGAGGTTTTGATTTTATAAGTATGGGGGATTCCCCATGCATAGTTGTCAAGTGCACTAATTTGCATTGAAAAAAGTTTACACATGTAAACCAGATATGTCCATCCCAAGCGTGCATGTGGAAATATATCTCGCATGATATCACAAGATATTGTTCGACATGAGGTGACTATCTGACCAGTTTCCCAAACTTGGACATCAGTGTTAACTACTACATACACACATTTTTCAACATTATGTGTTTAACCTTATAAGTTTAAGACCTACTTTGCAAAAGTTTCTTTTTTGGTTCAGTGTATCAATTGATAGACAATTGTTTGAATAAGGGAGATAACATGTTAGGGGACCAAGTGACAGTAAATCAAATAATGGCCCCACAAGAAATGAGCAGTTCCAAGCATCAATTGTCTGAGTTAACATAAACAGTAAAAAGTCAAAGTTTGATTTTTTTTGATCTTCTCACTAATGATTTCAATTTTAATTTAAAAGTTTCATGACCTCCCCATCCCCTGACGGAACATTTCCACTCACCTCTAATTCTTCTTGCGCTTCAGGTTCTATTTGTGCTTGTCATCTTCTTTCTTCTCTTCCCATTTCCTCTGTCATTCTTCTTCTTCTTCCATTTCTTGCAGTATCCCCATTTCTTCCTGTTGCTTCTGCTGTTTTTCCTATTAAATTAATTATAGCAAGAAATTTATCAAAGACGAATAAACACAATATATATACATATGTATATACATTGATGATTTCTGTACATGCTATTTATATCAAGTATATAAATTCTGTGTACTGACTCAAAACAATAACCATACTGATTAATTTACATACACATACTACAAACTTTGTTTTCATATAATAATTAAACTCATAAAAAATGGCAAGGCATATAGCATCAGGTTTTAATACAAACATATACAGACAAACCTCATTTAGTGACAACCCCTATACTAAGCCACATCATTATAACAACCGCTTATCTTTAAACAGGTCTTCTAATTTCCTCTATATTTCAACTTCATTATGAGACAATGTCAATAGAAAGACCAGTTCTCAAGAATTTGGTCCAAAAGTTGATCTTAACATCAACATTCGACTGTAACTATTTGCAGAATTTAAAAATCATTTTTTTGCAAGATAAAACCTACCACAGGTGTAGAACCGTCTACTTCTTTATCTGATTATACATCATCCTTAAACAACAGAAACACATTTAAATATCATTTATACCGCTTCAACTTTAGAATAAGAACTAAACTGAAAAATGAACTCCTCAGTTCCATAGCAAACGTAATTAAACAGTGACGTGCAAAATATTTGCTTGATCCTTGATCTGTGGAATAGACAACCAGCCATCTGACCCCCATTGAGTATAGGACAGAATTACAGCCACCTGGTTTCATGCTGGAATAGTAACTCTTTCAGTGTTTAATGGACTGTGACCTGACCCACGAAATTCTTTCAACGGGTGAGAGTTGGACTTGAGTTTCTACAGTCACATGATCCTGGCCAGATTTGGAAGCTCTGTATGCTGCCTCATTAGTCTCCACACGTATGTGAGCTGGGCGTCAAACTAAGGTAACATCAAGACCAGCTTGTTGGATGGAGTAATTTAGTATGATAATTTGTTCTAAAAGGTCCGTTGTGGATTTACCCTGATAATTTTTTAGTGGCCACAGCACTGAAAGAGATCTGAATAAATAACTGACTTTTTGGGTCTATAATGAAATACCCAGCTCATTAAATTAATTAAAGCAATCATTTCTGCTGAATAGATGGAAAGTTTATCTGAAAGTCTATCAACAGAAGAAATTTTTTTTTAAAAAGATTAACTTGAATTTTGCTTAGATGTGGACAGTCATTTTTTTCATTTTTGAGGTGGGGTCATCAACCAAGGATGTTCCATTACTGGCCTAAATCTGCTACCTGAATGTCTTCAAGGCCAAACCAAGTTTTGGGTAAGAGACCCAATTCAGGGGTGCACATACACATGTATAAATAAAAGATAATCATATAGCGAACAATGTCTAGGCCTTATTGTTTGGTTCCTGTATGACAGTGGTAAATGAAAATTTGTATGTAATACTTCTTTTCAGGGCTTAAGCTACATGAAGAGCTGACAAAGGCAAAGAAAGGCAGATTGTTAGTGAATAATGTCAAGAAACTGTCACCTGCTGAACAGATATCATCATTAGAATTATTCCATAAAGTGATATGTAGTTTTGTGCCAAAGTCACCACACTTAATGCATCCTGGTATGGAAGCAAGATACTTGTATTTATTTCCTTAAGTATGTGTTATAACACTTGACACAAGAGTCATAGGCCATAAACTGTGTAAAAGATCATGTTTTAAATTACAGTTACTGTATTAACCATAGCACAGGCCCAAATTGAAAAGGAAGACAGTGTGGTATGGCCAGATGGTAGCACAGAGTGGCTTGCGGTTGCTTGCTTGCATTCTTTATGATAGGTTCAGCAAGCATTTGCAGGCAACTAATATGCCTGCTTGTACAGTGTTTAAATGTACAACGTGCTGATACAAAGCTTTTCATAATTGAGAAAGTCCAATAACAGGACAGATGGGATACAAAAACCCAGGAGGAGGGAAGAAAAGAAAAAAAGTAATCAGTTTAGGAGAAGGTAACAGTTGACATTCCATTGTTCATTCCAGTACCTGTATTTCAACATTTTGAGGACATATATTGTATTGATAATATGTAGTCATTCATATTATTTTTCCATTTCCATGAAATCATTGTATTTTTTATTATATATCATCTTTACCATGTAAATTCAATACAAATTTTTCTTAAAGTTATTTAATTCAAGGTAAGAGTAAGGTAACAGTGGTTTTACATTCATTTAATACTCAACTAAGAATCAAACCAGTACAAAGTTGCGTGTGTGAAACCAATCTTGACAAAAACATGTCTGTTAGATGTCTGACAATTACACATAATTTTATGTATGACAATACACCAAGATGCACACATAAGTCATTACTTTGGAAAATCAAAATATCTAATATTAACATAAGTAATTGTTGCTAACACAAACCTTATGATACAATATACAAACTTTTTATTCAAAATGGAAGGAAATCACATATAGTAAGTTCTGCATTATACGTCTAAAGCTATACTAAATATAAAACAACAACCCTCGTTGCTTGACCAGACGGCGGCCATTGACAGGACGTCGTGATTTATTGCAGTATACAAATAATTACAAGACATGTCTACATAAATCTAGGAGCAATGCAAATTACTTCGTCATGATGACGCGATTCGACTCGCCCAGGAAACAACCAGAGATTGACTCTTATTTTTTGTCGTTGCTCTGGAAAACCTGTGTCCGTTTGTCTATGTCGTATCGCTTAATGTCGGACCTCATCACATCATTACACTGACAGCTTAACATGTTGAATTACAAATTTTATCCATTGTACATAAATCTCTGTTACATACATATTTAACAAATATATGTAAAATTAAATTGAGTTAATACACAAGTACATAAGACACTATAAGAAGATAACGCTTAATCATTTTCTTAAATCTGTAGATTCTAAACTTATTAAATGAAATTAGACCACAAAGAGACCAAGTTGGGAAATTATTTGTCGTCCAACTGACTGAAAAAAGCTCACTATTTACTTCTAAATCAAATATAGTGAATAACTTTAGAAAATTACATTAATTTCAATCCGAAATGATGTCCTCAGACTGGAAATTGAGCGTGTGACCCTGTCAAAAGCGTCTGGTAGAATGACCAATATTACACGTATAAAAACTTCGACACACCCAAAATGGTCCCATGAAATTCACGTGCCCAAAACTATTTATCACTGTATTGTAACCATTACGCGTAGACAAATATTTCACGCTATTCTTTGAAACGCGTGAAATTAAAAATAAATTCACTCTGACTTTTTGAAAGAAGGATTAGTGTTAGAACTCAATCTGTTTGAATTACACACTGCACAATACAAGCATCATGGATGGGTACTACAAAGAAGTGCCATCCCTATCGCAGATACCAAGTAATGGTCTAATTTTTCAACTGTCAGAATTCCATGAACTAAAAAATCTGTCAGTTGTATGTCACACTAAATGTGCAGAAATCAAAGATTAAATTAATTAAATTCAATCTAGTTAATCAAGTAGCAGTAAAGAATAAAAACATCTGAATACTGATTATGACACTGGTTATTATTACCAATGTCCAAAGATCTTTACCTCAAAGTGCCCACTTCCAAAGAAAAGTTACACCACAAACATGTCAATAAAACTTTTTTCTTTTCATCAATAGCTTTTACCAAATACACTGATGATCATATTAATCATTAACTGCACATCGTAGCTTAAAAATCATACTCAAAATTTGGGCTCTGAACATTGCCAGTACCCAAATACTTGCATGTATCATCTAAGCCTAGTGCTTTAATGATACATATTGTCATCGATATATGTTAGTTGACCTTTACAGGTAAATAGTCAAGGAACAAATTCTTGCCACTTGGTGTAAAAAATGGCATTTTAATATTATATTTCTGTTTTGTGAAACATTATCAGGTAATATTTCACGTTCTTTTGTCTGTTTTTTTTGTTTTTTGGTAACTTTGTGCTCTTTGCTTTGTTTTAGTCACTTAGTTGAGGGGTTCCTTTTTGATATTGGTAACACAGGTGCCTGGATGATTTTATTCTGTATTTTACTAATATATTGAGAGGGTAAGCAGCACTTCCTTTGCATGTACTACCCTAGCGCTAAATGTTGTACTGTGTCCATTCATTTAAAGTAAGTTTTTATAAATACATTGTTTAAGTATTTCAAATTCTAAATAATCATGTTGAGTTTTGTTTTTTTATACGAGATGAATGTCAATAATAAAATGTTAATCACTAAGAGACTTTCCATATTTAACTATGTGAATTGTTCATGATATGACCAAAGATTCTTATAAATTTGTAGACCCTCTGTAGGGTCATATATCTAAAAAGTAAAATATACTTATCTAAAAGGTAAACCAGGTAAAAAATATACCTACAAAGCAAACTAGGTCAAAATATACCAAAAAGTAGAATAAATAAAAGATATACATACAAAAGAAAGGTTCATTTCTTAAAAGTGACAGAAATGACTGTTTTACTTATACAAATCCATGTCCCCTATATTTCAATGTTTCATTTCCAAATATACAAATGTGTGTGTCCCATGGGTACTAAACAGACAAGGAAATGCCACACAGCTATGTTGAACTACTTTTGGATAAAATGTATCCATAAATACCTTACAAATGAAGCTACAGAAACACAAGTGCAATCTCCAAGAGTTGTTGCACAAGCCAATCCAAAGAAAAACTGGTCTTCAGTCCCCAAATGTATTTATTTTAAACAAATTTTCTATTTATCTTATTATTTCAATTATTTTTGTCTATTAATGTACAACGCCATTGAATATGTTTAACATAGATAATAAGTATAACTGTAGGATTCACTGACTATGGCCCAAAATATAAAACCATGAAAACCTGCAAATGGGATGAGTTAGAGAAAGCCTTGCTTAAATGGTTTTCAAATGCTCGTGATCAAGGAGCAGTACTCTTTGGTGCCTTGATGTTAAAAAAAATGATTTCAATTTGCAACAAGCCTCAGAATCTCTGACTTCCAGGCTAAGGCCTAAAAAAACGATTTGTTTCCTGCTATATGCCCCCAAAAATATGGGTCGGTTGGTAGGGATTTTTTTATTTTATTTTTTTCTCACATAAATATATCAGCAACGCTGTATGGGCATATGTGTGCCGTAATATTAACGAGTTGTGAAAAATACAATCACATCCCAATGTCATAAGCTGGAGAATATTGAACTTGTGTTCCTGCCACCCAACACCACATGTAAGACCCAGCCAATGGACCAGGGGGTAATATAAAATCTTAAGACCTATTACCGAAGACCAGTATTAATATGTCAAATCTAGCGTAATATATATATATATATATATATATATATATATATACTTAAAGTCACCCACTTCCTGGGTCTGTGTTGTAATAACCACTTATTGGGACCTACCAGAAATAACGGTGATACGAACATGAACAGCACCAAAAGTGTGTTTATTATCTGTACTTATGTCATGTATACCTATATACATCAGCAAATCATGGTAACATGGTCAATACTAACTACACTACTTTAATGGGTCCGTCCCAATATGTAATTGGGTCTTGGACCAAAACAGACCCAGTATGTGTTTGTATAATGGGTAAATTTGATACAGTAAGACCTACTTTGGCACAACATGCAACCATCAAGACACTGTTTTGTCCGAGTGTCTGAGACCATGGAGCGCGCAATTTATGCATATATTCAGTGCTCAAATGATACCATGGAGCTATTGCAATTCCATTGATCTAAATAGCGAGCCGAACTATGTACTTAGATTTTATGCTTGTACCAATTTACATGCCGTTGGTAATGACTTGATAGTAAATGAAAGAAATGCAAGTCGGACAAGCGACTTTTACCAAATTCTCATTGTCGTGGGGGGTCAAAATAACAGGCAAAAATATACATAATTATGTACAAATACAACTCAAATAAATGTTGACATTATCATATCAACACCAAATTCTAGGTTCTGCAACATTTATCATAGCAAAATTGTGCTTGTTGATCTAATGACTGATATGTTACGTCTATACATGAAATATTGCAAATATATGTATGTGCACAAATAAATGCTTGGACAATTACATATCATAAAGAATGGTTCTTTTATACCAGCAAGTAGCCCTAACACACTATGTCAGAACCTGTTACTTCAAAGAACATGTGTATGGAACATCACGTGTCACAATGGTGAACAAATTCAACTGAAAATCTGATGTTAAAATTGTTTCGCATGATTAGGTTTTCCCAGTAGGAATAATTGGGTCATGTTAATAGGTCTTTCACCTAATACTTGTCTATACAAGTATAAATATACAGTATCGGGTCATTCATTTTTGTTACATCGTTACATGCAAATAAATGGATCTGTACATATATTTTGTATCAAGTTATTGGATCATTCCGCCAATATTTGTCTGTATGAAGTATAAATTGTATTGGGCCATTCATTTTGCTACATGCTAATAGATGGGGATGTACATATATTTTGTATCAAGTATTCCCCAAATATTTGTTTGTATATAAAGTATAAATAGTACTGGGTCAACCGTTCTTGTTGCATTCTTATGTGCAAGTACCATTACACTACTTCATTGTGAAATTTCAACCATTTTATAAGAGAATGTAATGCAATATGCGTGTAAATCTTTGACAAATGATCTATAACTTTTAATGCACAAAATTGTCCAACATGAGGCACATGTACCTAATGATCAGACAACTACGATAGCACAAAATATACAAAAAAGAAAACATGAAATTGTTTCAGCAATTTTAATCATAACAATGGCTACAGTGTTTTATATCATTAGTATCAAAACAGTAACTTCATAATGATAAATAATCATAAAAATGGCTATAGTGTTTTATATCATTAGTATCAAAACAGTAACTTCATAATGATAAATAATCATAAAAATGGCTATAGTGTTTTATATCATTAGTATCAAAACAGTAACTTCATAATGATAAATAATCATAAAAATGGCTATAGTGTTTTATATCATTAGTATCAAAACAGTAACTTCATAATGATAAATAATCATAAAAATGGCTATAGTGTTTTATATCATTAGTATCAAAACAGTAACTTCATAATGATAAATAATCATAAAAATGGCTATAGTGTTTTATATCATTAGTATCAAAACAGTAACTTCATAATGATAAATAATCATAAAAATGGCTATAGTGTTTTATATCATTAGTATCAAAACAGTAACTTCATAATGAACTGGAACTATCACTGAGGTGATTAAATATCCACCGCAGAGCCCTTTGTTTTAAAAGCTTAATAACTTCAGCCATTTTGGAGAAGAGATGTGCACAAGATTGTCTACAGACAGCATTACTCTGTGAGAATAAATAAGAATGATTTTTCTAGAATATGTGCAAGGAGACCTAATGTCTTGGTAATGTTTTACAAAAATCCATCCAGCCGTTTCAGAGAAGCGCACACAAGATTTCATCTACAGACAGACTGATGGACGGATGGACAGACAGACAGACGGACAACCTGAAACCAGTATACCCCCACAACTTTGTTGTGTGTGTGGGGGGGGGTATAAAAACATCCATACATATGAATAGGCTCAAAAAATAGCATCATTTTTAAACAAAGATAAAAAGTTTATAGTTAAAAGTTTTAAGTTAAAATCTGATATAAATTCTTGCTATTGAAATCTTTGAACAGCATGAATTTTGTTAATCAACAAGAAGACAGGATGCACTGATCAACACTTTAAGAACAACAAGTTTGATAAAAATCCTTTGAGAAATGTAGAAGTTGCACACAGAACAGTATTTCTCTATATAATACATATGCACAAAATAATCAAAGTGCCAAAAATGATCAAATTGTAAAACCACGATAACATGCGCTGGTTCATTTGATGACAATCGTTCTATGAAAGTTTGATCAAAATGCCTAAAGAAATGTAGGAGGAGCTATGCACAGACCAGTATTTCCCTATATATTACATATACACAAACTAGACGAAGAGCCATAAATAAACAAAAAAACTAGAAATATGTCCATGGGACATGGAAGCCCCGCTAAATGACAGTGGACATAGAATTGGTAAATGATAGTGGCACGATTTTTGCATCATCTTTATATGCTGATCAATTATACCAAATTATTTCAAAATCCCGAAAATGTCATGAGCCGGACACAAAGAAATTCTAGTGTCCACTGTGACCTTTGAGCATGCCACATCATTCTTGCACCTGACCCATCAACTTAATATGCTGACCATTTATGTCGAGTTATTTCGTAATCTCACCATGCACTACAAAGTTATTAGCCAGCATTTAATACAAATTATTTTGAAATCCAATCATACATGACAAAGTTATGAGCTGGATGTGAACATCTATTTTATGTGCCCCAACACACACACGCGCACACGCATGGAAAAGGGATAAAAACTACATGCACAACTGCCATTTCATGGCAAGTGCATAAAAATGATCAAATCCTGGAAAACATCAAGAACAACAAGGGGGAAACATGATAGAAACTAAACAAGTACCAAATAAGTTATTTTGGTTACTCAACAGTTGATACCTTTAACAGGTATCACACAAGGTCAACATGTTTTGAAAATGAAAAACATTAATATCTTTGTGGAACTTGATAAATGGGTCAGATAAATATCTGTATAGCAACAATATAACCATTGATCAAATATCCACTTGAAAAACTTACTGGAACAATATAAATTCTAAGTAACTAACATTCAAAGTCAAAAACATTTTAACAGATGTAGAACAATATAACATGAATCTACAAAAAAATACAAGTTGATCTAGTCATGAATCTACTATTTATAAGAATTGTCTTTAACACTCGCATATTGCTCAAATAAATCTGATTCAATGCGTTTATACACCAAAGCCATGCATGTCAAAATTAACCTAATTATTAAAGTACATACAATTAGGAACACTGAGTGAAATTGGTAAACATAATTCAATATTAGAACTGTTTGAAAAATAAGATAGGAACTGAAATTTTGGCATTTATTAACAAGAGCAAAAACTTGTTTTAATGTGTTACATGCCTAATGCCCAATATTATTATCTCAAAATGGAGCAAAGATTTAGAAAAAATTATACTTTTCACAGGTTTCTATGACAGAAAATTATTAACTATGTGTTTTTTCAAAAAACATTGACATTCCTTCAAGTTGTTTTCCCTTTGAATTTGCATTTAAGTCTTTGGGCATATATTCACTCACCAGAGTAAAGACTACAACTTCTTTTATATCATCGCAACTACTTTTATATATATCAATGTTTAATAGGAGAGACTAACAGAGGCCTAAAAATCATCAAGACAGACATCCTGAGCAACCTTCATCAAAGCTTGATAAAAATGTTGTCTCTTGAGTGTTAACAAAACTTTCTTGTGATTTGACCTAGTTTTTGACCCCACATTGCCCTTTATCAAACTCATCTGAGATATCATCAAGACTAAGTTCATAAATTTTCAAGACCCTTTGACCAAAAATGTGGCCTCTAAAGTGTTCACAAGGCTTTTCTTCTATTTGACCCTGTGACCTAGTTTTTGACCCCACATAGCCCTTTATCGATCATCATCAAGTCTTACTTAGATTTTCCCAATTTCATATCATTTAATTTTGATCTTATTTTAGCCAGAGTTCTCGATGATAATTCCATGCATGTTTTCTTGGCCATAATCAAATCTGAGTTGTGAAGACTGATTCGCGTTCCATTTAGGTAATATTTAAATGATTTTCTCAAAAATTCTTCAGCAGTTCTACTCCAAGGTACCTTTCTGCTACGTTTACCTAAAAAAGAAAAAATACATGAAACAACAGGATTTATATTCTTTGATTAGTTCTTGAAATTAATTTTGGGCAAAAGCCAAACACAAGCAGGATTAACATAGTAAACAGCAAATCATACATTTGCTCTGCTTCATTAAGTGTAACCATTCCTTATACAGAGCACTGAATTTCTAAGGTTTAAAACCTTTTATCTTTGGGTTTTGTCAAATGATAAATGACTCCAAGAAAAACAATGCAAGTGACAATATGAATATTTGTCCAACAGATCTTCAAGGAAAAAGGAATTGGGAGAGCACTGTTTCAGAGGTGAACCTAATTATTGTCAGTTCTTACTATAGGCCCCAAGATGATGATCCATGGTTTAAAGTACAAAAAAGATGATAACTCTTTATACAAAGTGTAATGGAGATTCCATGCAGTGACCCCTGGGTTGATGGCCTAGTGCATGAATACTAATACCATAAATTTGTTCCACTATTTCAGAATGTCTTTCACTACAAAGCACAAGCTTACAAGCAAATACAGTTTTCCTAGTTCTATAGCAAACATCTTACCCCAACTTGCATCAACTATCAGAGAGAATATGAAGTAAAAACAATGTCAAAATACTAAAAACATCATTATTGGTCCTTAAAAGCTTGAGACTGTTGAAAACAATTACTAAATTGACATGAGAAACAAATGGGGACCTGCCAAGGAACTTAGAAGTATTAAACTTAAAAAATCTAACCTTTGTCCTCCTGGATTTTGGCAGGTGCCATGGACGTAGATTGAACTGTGCATTCAACGGAAGCATAACCTGTAGTTTACATCAACATACTGATTAAATAAATCCCCAAATTGCAGAACTTCAATACATTTTATATTTTGTATTCTATTTTGAGTAAGAATCAAGTTCAAGCATAAATAACAAGCTCAAAGAGAAAAATGAATGTATACCTTCTACAATATTCTGAAACTAGGTCCTTCAGGATCAATCAAGGCAAACGAGGCATAAAAAACTTCCTTGTTCCTACTAACCTGACAAGCCCTGCTTACTCAAGATTTTTCTGTCCCAGTATATATTTTTAGTCAATATCTTCATTTCATATGAATTATAGCTCAGAGCTAAAAAGTGCATAAATTAAAAAAAAGTTTTGCTGATCAAATGACCTAACGCTTGTGGATGTAAGTAAAATCAAGTATCTACAGTTTTCCTTATAAAAATTGCTGACTTGACTTTATTAAGCATGTCGCAGGAGAGTACTTAACATTAATAATAAACTATGTAATGAAGCAAGCTTTAAATATGAACAACTTACCATCAGATAATGTAGTATCTTCAACGCTTAAATCTTCCACAACTGGCTCACAATATTCTTGTTGATTAACAGCCATATCCACATCATCACCTAAGTAAACATTCATTGTTATTCCAATAGAATAAACAACAAGTGTTACTGAATGTAACAAATGTCCCCAAAGTTGCAACACATTTTTAGTATCACTTTCCATGAAACTTTTCTCATAACCCTCTAAATAGGTATTCATATGACAAAGATTGGCTGCGAACGATACATCGGAACAGAATGTTATACACCAAATACAAACCAAATTCCATACATAATGGATGACCTCAAATATGACCTTGACTTTAGCACTTAAGGTCATGGTCGGATTTAAAAGTTTTGGACAAATAATTTAAAAATCTATTAAGGATATGAAACGTTATAGCCAAGACACAAATGTACAGCATCAGAATCCATACATAATGAAAGACTTTAAACATGACTGTGACCTTGGCACTAGAGACCATGGTCTTTGATACGGCACATTGTTTTGATGGTAAACATCAATACGGGTCTGAGATGCAAAAATTCTACATATTCTGAATGACATTAAATATGACCTTGACCTTCGCGCTAAGGATCTTGTGTGCAACACATTGTCTTCTGTTGGTGAACATCAGCACCAAATAATTTCAAAATCCATTCAGAAATTGGAAAGTTCAGGCTGAGACACAAAAATTCTATACATATTGAAGGACTTTGAATATGACCTTGATCTTGGCACTATGGCACTATTATTTTGCGCCAAGTTATTTCGAAATCCATGCGGAAATTATAAAATTATGGCCGGGACATGAAAATGGGACAGACGGGCAGTGCGATAGCTATATGCCACCCTGTTGGGGGCATAAAAAATAATTACCAGGTTAAAATATGTACATATATAAGCATGGTTCCATTGACACTATACATTTTCATAAAATGGCAATGTTAAATGTGTAATGAACTTTGAATTCTGGATAAATTAATACTAATATCAATAAAATAGTGCTATAATGTATGTTTCTGAACTACAACAAGATAATGTTGAGTTACAAAGAAGATTACATTATACTACAAAACAAGAAATCTGAAAATACCTTTATCCTTATCTATATCATCTTCTTCACAAAACTGAGTAACATCTGGTAATTCTGAAAAAGGCATAAACAGAAATTGTCTTTATCTAATCAATATACTACATTACAAATTTTCATGCTACAGAGTTATTATACATGTAATGCATTTGATCATTAGCTTGAATGATGAAAATAGTTTGCTTGATTTAATTTGCCTCATATGTACCAAACATAAAGATTCAGAGTCATGATGAAAAAGATTCAACAACATTGTATACTAGTTGTTATAACCATCAACCACATAACCTCGATCGTTTTCATTCTAAAATGCTAATAGCAAACTGTCAATAAAAATGATGCAGAAATAAATATACTAATATAATAACCAGTCACAAAATTTATTATCAATCTTAAGTGCCATTTACTAAGGTGAAAACTACATGTTTCATTACCATCCACAGAGATATCAGTCAACTGTTTACCCTTCCATTTATTCACACAGCCATTATCAACAGCAATAAGAAGTTGAGACACCTAAGATAAACAAACAGTATAAAAAAGACAAAATCAGTTTGTAATTTTCGTTTTAATAATCAGCAAGTTCAAAAGAGTGAATTATGTTTTACTATTAAAACTAAATTCTAGATTTAGTTAACCAAGTATACATAACAAAAAATGTGCTCCCTAAAACTTTAGATGAGATAAAATTGACAGGTTGAATGAAATTAGCCAAAAGGTTTCAGAGAATATATCACTTGAAACTAGTATGGACGACACATGTCACATGACTCACATCGATGGATGCAGGACAGGGCAATCAAATATACACAAAAGTATTCTTGACCTTTGGACCATGGAAAGTACTTAATATGACAAGCTTCATTTCATTTAAATATCAACATTCTCTTTATTTATTTATTTGGATTTTTCATTCATTAATGGGCATTATGTGACAAAAAGTATGAAAATTCCTATTTAATGCTGCCAGCATAAATGATAAATACACAACACATGATAACATGATAATAAATAATGTATTCTTAAATCATTCCAAGTATCTTAATTTAATTGCAAAAATTTATAATCCACAAGATTTGGTGGAGACAAAATTATATGATCATATGAATAAAACTTACAACCGTAAGCTCCCTTGTTGCATGAGACAGACGATAATTTTGTTTGTGTGTCTGTATATCATGACCCAAATGTCTAGCTAAAGAATCTAGTTCACCATCAGACATATCTATTTATCCAATATTTATTTATTTATTTCTATTTATATATAGAAATTGTAAAAAGACTATATATGTACTTTTTTAACGCAAGACCCAACAGTATATTCTTATATACTGACCCAATAATTATTCAAATTCAATGA